>QPMI01000503.1:0-308162 GCA_004431415.1 Cyanophora paradoxa
CCTCGCCCTTTAACGACGGCGAGGTCAGCAGCGCCCTGGAGAGGATCTGCGACGCGCTGGGAATTAACTGGGAGCGCCTGACCGCGGAGGCGGCGGACGAGGCCGCCGCGCCGAGTCGCTGGGCCAGTGAGGACACCAGCTCGGAGGAGATGACAGACGAAGAGGGAGACAGGGTGATTTACGTGGCGCGACCCGAGACGATTTTGCGACCTCGGAATCGGCTGCTCGGAGGGAGAGCAGAGGAGACCGAGGACGAGGACTCCGACGCCTAGGCGCGCCCCTTAAAATTTCCGAGGCGCTAGGAAAATGTCAAAGGTGCTCCTAGGGCTCTCCCAGGCTATCGTGCAGTACGCCCTCGGCCTGGCATCCGGCTCCCTCATCGACGCCGCCTTCTCCTCGCACGAAGGCGAAAACAGGGCGGGCCACGCGCCGAGCTCGCCGCGCAAGTCGCCGTCAACGGCCTCTCCCTCGGCCTGCTCTCGAAATACGTGCTCACCCTCAAGTTCTTCGACGACGACCCCACCGGCGAATTATGTTCATCCTCGGATTCACACACGGGCAGACGAACATGCTAATCAAGGCTACCAGCGCCAGCTTCGGAATCAAGCAGGCGCTCGAGCGGAAGGCCGCCGCGATCACTAAAGAGTAGCTAAAGAGTAGGAAAGAAATGCCAGTCGTTGTACTCGCAGATCCTGTTCCAAATCGAATCTAACTCCGAGAGTTTCTGCCTGCTCTTGAGCAAGGGGAAAAAGGGGAGGTGCTGGGGCAAATCCAGCAGCACGAAAATCTGCCTGAAAACGTAATTGTAGTTGAGCATGTTCTTCCTGCCCTGCGACTTGAACATGCTGAAGGGGACCTCCACCAGGGCGAACATCTCCTGCACCCGGTCCATGTCCTCCGCGCTCATCGGAGGCGGGCGCTCGCCCGTGATGCGCCACTTGATCTGCGCCCAGCGCTCGATGTACTTCTGCTGCTTCAGAGCCCGGAGAACTTGGCGGATATTGTCTTTGCTCCACTCCTTCCCCGCCATGCGCCTCGCAGATAGCTGCCAGCACGTCCTCGGTACCGGAGAATCCTCCAGGCAGTGCTGCTTAAGTCGCTCGGAAACGTGGTACTTGCGCAGGTAGTTGCTGTGGAGCTCGCTGACAGCCAGGGGTTGATGGTCCGGATAATAAAGATCCAGGACCAGACCGCAGCCTTGGCAAACCAGATCCCCATCCAGGTGAACACCAACGAGGGCGGTAGAGCTGCAATTTCCGCAGGGGACAGCGGCTTCGCTTGGGGCCTTGGGTGCGGCGGTTGCGCTTGCGGGGGCGCTCTCCGGCCCCGAGGTAGGAGTTGGCGATGGCGGCGGCGGCGGCGGGGTACGGTGCCGGAGTGTCGAAGTCTGGGTCCCCCTCGTCGTGAAGGATGGCGCCGTAGCGCTGGATCTGCTCGAAGTTTCGGAGGAGGAGATCGATTTCGTTAGAGTCTGCCATTCCTCTGAGTCCTCGTACTGCAGCTGAGCTATTCCCCTGCAGAACCAACAGGTTGGCTTCTCAGAGGAGAGTGGGTCCCACTTGCAAGTGAGGAAGCACTTGTTGCAGAAGGCGTTGCTCAGGTGATTCATGTGAGGCTCAGGTGATGCTCAGGTGAGGTGCGGACGTACCCCGGGGCCCCACGTGGAAGCTCACCCCAGCCTCGGAAAATTTTCTAGGCCTTGGTCTGACATGCTCAACCTCATCGCGAGGGGCGTGGCAGCAAACAGGCAAGCCCGGGCACCGAACCCTCACCTCCGCATGGACGCCTCCGGCCGCTCCCGGGTAGAGACGCACATCGTGGTGGGCAACATCAACGACAAGGTGCTGGCGCCCGACAAGACGTGGTTCCAGAAGGTGCTGGACGCGGCGCCCGTGAGGAAACTGAACGGGGAGGATCGGCCGCAGCGCGAGTCGAATTTCATGATCACCATCCAGACCAACTACAAGCCGCGGAGCAGGGGAGAGGGCTCCAAGGTGCAGGACGCGTTTCACAGGGGGCTGGAGGCCCTCTTCTACGACGACAGGCAGCTGGCGCGGTGCATAAAGATGGGGGTGTACCCCGACAAGGCGAACCCCAAGGGCTTCGATTTCAAGTCCGACCAGTACGACACGCACGTGGAGAAGGGCAACGCGAACATCGGCATCGAGTACGGGCCGCGGTCGGGGCGGCTCCACGCGCACATCCTGCTCACGCTGGTGCACTACTCGCGCGTGCAATTCGACGGCAAGAAGGCGTCGGATTTCCTCATCAAGTTCATGCAAACGGAGGGGCAGGCGGCCTGCCGAATTTCTACAAGGACGACTGGTTCGGGGAGGAGTACCAGAAGACGGCGGTGCGGCCGATACGGAGAAAGGACGCCCTCGGCATGCAGTGGACGGGCAAGGAGACGGGCTACAGGAAGCGAGAAACCGCCAGGCAGATGCACGTAGACGTAAAATTGCTGCCGCAGAGCAACCTTAAGGATCTGCTGCAGCTGTACATTACGAAGACGGTAGAGGCCCTCGAGACGGGCGCTGTAAAGCTCGTGTAAATTTTTTCTCGTGTCCAATAAATGCCTCCGAAGCGCCGAGGCCGCAAGAAGAAGCCAGAGAGCTCGAGCGAGTCAGAGGAAGAGGAGCCCACGTCCCCGTCCTCCGAGTCGGAGGAAGAAGAGGAGGAAGAGGAAGAGGAGCCGGAGCCTAAGCCGAAGGGCAAGGGCAAGGGGAAGGGAAAGGGAAAGGCAAAGGGAAACGCGCCCGATACCGGCGTGGACGAGCTCGAGACGCCCGTCGTTGAGATTCCGAAGCGATACGTGCTGGTTCAGGGCGAGGACGGCATATTCCAGCAGCAGAAGAGCATATCCGATTACATCAAGCTCTCGGCCACCAAAGAAGTTCAGATGCTCCCATCGCTGCTCGATAAATCATACCACGAGCCCGCGACCCTCTGGAGCATCCACAGCGAAATCGAGTACGATAAACTCCCCGAGGAGCGACTGCGCGCCATACCGCGCACGTACCAGAGCGCGCAGAAATCGCCGCCAATCTGCTACCGCTGCCTTCGCCTCATGTACGAAGCCACGCCCGTGCCGAGCGCCAAGGGGGCCAACACGCCAGAGAAAATCGCCGCGAGGGAGGCAGCGCAGGCGAGGAAGGATGCCGTGTACGAAGAGTACGTCGCGGTCATAGAGAAGGCAAACGCGTGGGCGGCCAAGCAAAACGGCAAGGGAAAGAAAAAGGGCCAGGAGCCGTACCCCTCATCAAGGACAAGAAGCCGGCGCAGGTGCCCACGGTGTCGCCCAGAAACTCGTGGCTCTGCCAGAAGTGCGTCACGCTGCTCGGCAACAAGGGCCTGCTCGTGATCTTGGGCCTGCAGAGGCGAAAGAGGGGCGACACGGCCACCGTCTCCAAGCAGACGCGCGACCACATGGTCGAGAGCGTGCTCGGCGGGCCGAAGCCAAAGACCACGAAAAAGGCAAAGGATACGGCCGCTGACTTCGGATCGTCCGTCATCGAGCCCAACTCTGCGCAGTCGAAAATCAGAAAGGCGAAAATCGTGGCGCCGAGCATGGAAGATTTAATGGCAACCTTCGCGGACGCGCAAGAGGTAAAGCAGAACATAGAGAAGGCGAAAACGGGACTGCAGGCGGCGCAGGCAAACGGGCTGGAGGCGCTCGAGAAGGTGATCACGGAAATCAGCGAGACGGGGCGGTCGGTCTTCATCCTCAACAAAAGAATCCCGACGGAAGCACGCGGTACGACATACGACAGGCGCGCCAGTCGCGCTACTGGGTGCTCTTCAACACCCACAAGCGCCTGGGAGAGGCGCGAGAATTCGAGGCGGCGGCGCTGCGCGACAGCCTCGCAGAGGTGCTCTCGGATGCAGAATTCTACAAGTTCATACGCTTCAATATGAAGGAAGAGAACGGCAAGTACAAGGACGACACGTACGCCAACGCAATCATCGGAATTCGCGTGCAAGGGGGCGTGGAGGTGGGGCCGACGGACGGCGCGCTGCACGCCCACGTGCTGGTGACGATCGATCACATATCGAATTTGCAGGTGCTGTGGGCGAATTACGACTGGGTGGTGCTGCTGAAGGAGAAGGAGCCGAGCACCACGACGGTGTACGAGCGGCTGCACCAAATTCTGTCCGCGAAATTCACGGCGGCGGGCAGCGCCTCGTAGACCAGAAGAGGGCAGAGGCAGGGCCTCAACCGAGCATCGATACGATGGTGGAAATCGCAGAGCTCGAGCGCATGCTGACGGAAGAGAAGATAGGCATGGGGAAAGATCCGCCCACCGTCCTTGCGTCGCTGATCCCAGAGGAAAATTACGCGAGCAAGCTGCAGGAGTACCTCTCAAAGACGCTGCCCGACAAGCAGAGGCGCGATTTACTGAAAGAGTGGTCGCACGCGCGAAACACGAACAACACCGACAACAACACGGACGGGTACCTCTTCACGATTTTCCAGGCGGACGCCGGCCAGGCGGACGATCCCCGCTTCGCGCCGCAGGCCGCGGAAATCGGCGACCTGAGGGCCAGGGGCCGAGGGCGCGGCAAAGGCAAGGGGCGCGGAAGGGGAAGGGGTAGCGGATAATAAATCTGACGGGCCCGCGAAAATGTTCCAGGGGGAATGCACCCACTCGGACATCATCACCGTCGTCTGCGGCGCGCTCTTCCTGGTCTCGGAGCTGCTGGGCGGCACGGAGCGCGTCGGCCCCAACACAGTGCTGGGCGCCCTGAAGGCGGCGGCCCTTAGGGTCGTCCGCCGCGGACAGCCCGAGCCCGAACCCCCACCGGAGCAGCAGAGGCGCGAGAGCACGCAGAACATAGGGCCGCACCACGTCGACATTCAGATGACGCAAACCGGTACCCGTTTTTTTCTAGAGAACATGGGAAATGGAGACTCCCGCGACACCAGCCCCCAGCGCAGAGGCTCCAGCGCCCAGCAACTCCAGCAGCAGCACCGCGGCCTACCCTTGGCTTCTTAGGACTTACGCGCGAAAGAAGCAGCAGCAGCCGAAGGCACCGGCGGAAATGGCGGCTGACCTGGATCGGTGCACCCGCCGCGCCATCGCGAGCTACGCCAAGCGCGTCGAGCAGTACCACCCCCAGATGGCAGAGGACGCCCGGGCGTACGCGAAGAACCCCGCCGCGAGCCCGCCCGTGATGGCCGCCGTCATCGACCGGCTGCAGTGGGCGCTGCACGAGGAGGGAGAGCGCGTCAGGAATTTCTTCATGCCCAAGTAAATTTCTGAATGGGCCCTTAACAATGTCGTCCATGCTCCCGAGCCTCGATGATATCACCAGCGATTCCCGCTACCTGGGCAGCCTGCTGACCCTCGGCGCGGTCGCCTACATGTCGCCCGCGCGCTACTACCTCGTGCGGATCCTCGCCGCGCAGTTCGCGGGCTACTACTTCGTGGGGCCCTACCTCCTCAACGGCCTGAGGAAGGCATAATTTCTCAGGCCCCTTCCTAAATAATGTCCTGCGTCAACCTCTACGTCCAGTCGAACGGAGAGACGCAGGATTCCGAGGGCTTCTGGCGCCTCAGGCTGAACCAGATCCCCGCCGACATCGACACGCTGCAGATCAAGGGCGTCTACCTGGAGCTGGACACGACCGCGATTCCGGACCCCACCGCCGCGAAAACCGTCAACGTTCTGCTGATGGACGTGCCCGACTTGAACGTCACGACCATCTCGAACGTCAACACGTGCATCAACAAGGTCGTGATCCCGACGTGGGGCCACGACGGCCTCGAGAACACCATCCTCTACTGGTTCGAGGTGCCCATGGCCGTGCGCCCGAACTACGTCGCGTACGACAAGTTCCAGGAGCTGCGCGTGCGCTTCACCGACATCACGGGCGCCACCAAGAAGAACAACGCCTTCATCGTCAAGAACTTCGGCCTCTGGGCCTTTGCGAAATAGATTTTCGCAGGCCCCCCTTAAATGCGCCTGATCATATTCCCGCGAAAGGGCTCGGGCGTCAAGACGCGCACCTTTACGGGCGTGCCTGGCTACCCCTCGCCCCTCACTTACAGAGTCGATCTTGTAACCGCCTCTGGTCCAATTAAATACGGGCTGCTGCACAGCCTCAGTCACATCCGTCTCGGCGAGAGCGCATGGCAGGACTTGGCCTTAATCGTAGAATTCGAGTACAGGGGGGTAGACACGCTAACGGGCGAGCACGTTTACAGGGTACGGGTAGCAAGGGAGGGGTACTCGCTGCCGAACGGCACGGGCGGGGAATACTGGGAGCCGAAAATACGCGACGCCTCCGAGGCCTACCGCTGGCTGCGTGACGAGCAGATCACTATCAGGCCCGATTACCCCTACGCCGACGTTTTCTGGCAGGTGCCCGTGGGCCGTTGGACAACGGGCGAGGTGAGCGGCAAGCTGAAGTGGACGTGGGACGCGGAGCATTAGTTAATTTTTCTCTCTCGCGGATAAAATGTCGATGCTCGACGACCCCTGGCGCATGGCCATCCCGAATCCGGACGAGGTGCTGAACGGCGCCTTCGCGATAGACGGGAGCCTGAGCGTGAGGGGAATTTACGCGGACGAGATAAGGCTGCGCAAGGGCGCGACCTACAGCGATTTCCTGACGTCCGTCGGTACCTTGGACGATTACGGTGACCTCACCGCAATTATCAAGGGGCTCTGGGGCGTCACGACCGAGACGGGCGTGGACTGGAACATTATTAAGAGGGCGGCCGACGTGAAAATCGCAAACTCCGTTACAGCGAAAGACGCCACCCTGAACCTCGTGAAACTGACTCTAAAGGGCGCAGAGGGGGACGTGAGGCCCGGGTACAACGCACTCGAGCGCATCGCGGGCCCCCTGCGCCACATCTACTGGAGCCGCCAGGCGCTGCCGAGCATGGAGCCCGAGCAGTACAGGCGCGACAGGGAGGAGTTTTTCGCGTGGTTCGACCACTTCAAGGTGAACATCCGCGCCCTGAGCGCCGACAGGACGGGCGAGACGCCGGAGACGACGGGCGGGGGCCGCATCCCAACGGCACCCGACGTGCTCCCCGATCGCTCAGACTGGGCGAAGACGCAGAACTGGGCGCTGAAGGACCACTTCCACGACGAGAGGTACGCCCTCGTCAAGCACCCGCATGTGAAGGCCGACATCACGGACTGGGCGCACCGCCACCTGTACGACGACATCATCGGCGGGCCCAAGGTGCCGGGCGCGATTCCGGGTGGGGGTACGGGCGGCGGAAGCACGGGAGGTGGGGGTACAGGCACCGGGGGTGGGGGTACAGGCACCGGGGGTGGGGGTACAGGCACGGGGGGCGGAGGGGGCTCCAGTGGCACGCCCGTGGGAGGGGGCGGGGGTAGCAGCGGCTCGGGTGGCGGCGGCTCGGGCGGAGAGAGCGGCGGAGGGGGTACGCTCGTGCCGATCCTTGGTACAACAACGGGAATCTTCGGCGCGGCCCTGATTGCAGGCGGTGCAAAGTACTACAGGGATCGGAAGGCGTACGAAAGGGACATTGCAGAGCTGCAGAAAGATAACAAAACGATCGTTTACTCAGACGAGCAGGTGAGAATACTGGCAGAGGAGCTGAAGACAAGGGAGCGGCAATTTAACGAAATGAGGACAGCGGCCGAGAAAAAGATAGCGGACGATTTGAAAGAGGCGAGCGATAGAATTGAGAAATCCCTGGAGGCCGAGGAGAAAGCCGAGATCCGGAAGAGAGAGGCCGATAGGATCGTGGAAAACGCGATAAGGGAGGCAAAGGAGCAGGCAAGGACCGAGCTGGAGAAACTGGACATGGAAATAGCAAACAAGGTCAACATAGCAAACGAGGTCGAAGAGGGCACAAAGATGCTGGACGATGAGCGAAAGGCAGCGGAGGAGCAAGCCAGAAAAGCAAAGGAGGATTTAAGGCAGCTCGAACTGCGAGAACAGGAGAGGCAGAAGGCAGAGGGGCTCGCATCCACCATACGATTCAACCTAGAGCAGCAAGTGAAAACGCTGACGGCCGAGCTGCAGAGGATAGGGACGGCTGTGCCAAGGGGCACAATGGAGACGCAGACGACGCCAAGGCCCGATCCAAGGCCGGCCGCCGAGAGGCTGCCCTTCGCGCGGCTGGGTAGGAGCGACCAGGTGGAAGAGCTCATTGGCCTCACGCTCGAGGATCAGAGGGCCCTCTTCGACGCGTTAGAGCAGCGGCGCAGGGCGGACGAGGAGGCAGCTGCCAAGACAGAAGAGGAACGACTGAAGGCAATGCAAACTGCATCAGACGAGGAATTTGCACGGCTGGAGGAGCCGAAGGTAGCGGAGCGTAAGCGACGACTGGAGACGTTCAGGGGGGCGCAGATGGATTTTTACCGCTCGGAGCTCAAAAGACTGAAAGAAGGAAATGCATCGGGGGACAGGCTCCGCGCCATGGAAGAGAACATGCGCGACTTTAGCTACGTTATGGATCAGCTGACGGGAAGGGGTCAGAAAGACGCCGAAGAACTGAGGAGAAAGATGGCCGATGAGAAGTGGAAAAACTTTGAGCGTCAGGCTGTTCAGAGGCCCATCAGCGATGCCATCTGGATAGCATACGGCGACGTGGAGGAGATGCACAGAGAACTGCGGACGGAAGCGAGCCTGTGGCGGGGAGCCCTCGAATGGTCACTGTACCGGATACAAAAGGGGGAGTTTTTGGCAGAGCTGCGAGCCAATCCGAAAACGGTGAGCGCGGGCGCACAGAGCGCGTACCTCTCCATGGTCGATTACGTGGGCAAGCTGAGCAAATTTTGGGAAATGCGAAGAGCCATCATTCCAGCGGAGGGGCTCGCGCAGTACGATGCCATGGTGCGCGATCTGGAGGCCTTCAAACGTGAGCACCCACCCGCCAAATACAAGATTCACATAGATACGACGGCATTCATGGGCGATCTAAGGAAGAGAGGAGACGAGGCCAAGAGTCAGATCGAGGAGCGCTACAGAAAGGCCCAAGCGGACAAGGAGTACGCAAACAGGGTGATCGAAGAGCGGAAGCAGCAAGCCAAGGAGAACGCGGCGAGACGCAACGCCGAGATAGAAGAGCAGAGGCGGAAGATCGCAGAGCGCAAGGCGGCAGAGGAAGAGGCAAGAAAGACCAAGGTAGAGACAGAGTACCAAGCATTGAAACGGGAGGCCAATCAACTGTTAAAAAGGAGGGGAAGGGCCTACGCCGACGAGGGCGCGGGCGTGGGCTCGGCCAGCCCGGACGACATCACCCTCGCGGAAAGGGACGACGTTTCCGTAGAGGAAATGCGCCCGGGCACGGCTCGCCTGCCCTCCGAGGGCGTATTTCAGACGCTCGACAGGCGCGTGATGGGCGACTCGGACGTTATTCTGCGCAACGCCCTCATGCCCTACGGCGACTGGAACCGCGCCACCGCCGACGCCCTTGCCGATTTCGACCTCGAGCGATTCACCACCAAAGAGCAGCGCGACGCCTTCCTGGGGCGCCCGAGGGCCAGGCGGCCCGGGGTGGCCAAGGAGGCCTTCAGCGCAGAGACCCTCTTCTCCGCGATGGGTACGGCGAACAACGACGGCATGTCTTTCGGGGCAGCCGATTTATTTCAGGGGGCGGGCATCGACTTGGTGGGCGCCGGGCTGGGGGGTACGGGCTCGCGGGCCATGCGGCGGGCGGGCGCGGCGGCGGCCGGCCTTGGGCTGGCGACGGCGGGCGGCCTGCTCTCGGCCTACCAGGCGCTCTCGCAGGGCAAGATAGGGGAGGCCGAGTTCTTCGATACGTTCCGCGATCAGATGATCATGACGGTCGGCTCTTTTGGCCTTCAGACGGGCATGTCGTCCGCCCTGAGCGCCCTCACGAAAATGAGGATCGGCACGGTGGGCGGACTTGGCCTGTCCATCCTCGCGGGCGCCATCGCGCAGGTGATCGTGGATATCATCAACGGGCGCAGCGCGGAAGAAATCGTGAAGAACTTTTTCAAGTACCCCGTCGACTGGGCGACCGACACCATACAGTTCATCGCGGAGCTCTCGCAACAGATCTACGACTGGGGCGTCGAGACGTGGGGCGACGAGGCGAGCCAGCTGCGCAACCGAATTAATCGGCTGGAGGGCGAGCTGGGCTCCGGATTTTTGGGTGTGTACGACCCCTCGGAGGCGCGCGAAATGGCCTCGCTCTTGGCCCAGGAGCTGCGGTTAAACGAAATCAAGGAGCCGAAGGAGCTGCAGGCCTTCATTCGCGCGCTCGACAACAGCATCAACGATTACCGTACCCCCAAGGACCAGAAGACCCTGCTCGAAATCGATCGCGCGACCGTGCTCTTCCTCTCCCAGCTCACCGTTAAAATGCAGGAGGGCTTCGGGTCGACTTCGCTCGCCCTGAGTCGACTTATGCGCGACCTGAAGCAGATGATAAAGGAGGAGACCAAGGGGCGGAAGCGCGTCTTAATTGCCGTCTACCAGGAGGGCCTCAACAGGATCAATCACATCGAAGCCCTAAGGCGCGAATTCGGCTCGGCCATCCGTCACTCGGGCGTCTCGTCGAACGGAGGGGCGCAGGTGGCCCGCCTGGCGGACGCCAACTCGCGCCTCGAGATTCCCGGGACCTTCCGCATGCAGGATTGGTGGGAGGCCGAGGCCTTCAGGAATTACGGGGCCTTCATAGACAACGGGATCAATTCGCAGAGCCCCAAGGCAAACTGGCTGGTACCCAAGGCCTACGTCGATAAATTGGTTGACAGGCCTGCAGCACCATACACCAAGAAGATCGCCAAAGGCATCGAGTACTGGGCGCCCGAGCCAGGCCAGCCCGTGTTTGCATCGCAGAACTACGAGTGGCACATGGCGCCGGGGGCGAGCCAGGCCGTGAGCACCGTGGGCGTTGCCGTGCCGCAGCTGGCGACGGTGGCACACACGGGGGCGTATGCAGATCTCAGCGGGAGGCCGACGATACCCGTGATACCAACAACGTGGGCGTGGGATAGCATCACGGGGAAGCCGAGTACGTATCCCCACGCAGACCACCAGCACACCATCTCTCAGATCAGCGACTGGACGGCCCCGGACTTGACGAACATCTCCGTGGATTGGGACAACGTAACGGGCAAGCCACTTACCTTCCCCCCCTCTACACACAGTCACAATGTGTACTGGGATAATGTCATCGACCGACCCACTTCCTTCCCACCCTCTACGCACAGTCACACAGAGTACTCGCTCACCAGCCACGGGCACAGAAACGTGAACATGGATGCGTACATAACGCACGGCACGTCCTTCCACTCCTACGCTGCGTACACGGAGTTTAACATCAATTCAACATACACGGTGACGTTCAACATTACATTCGGACAGGCGTACGACACTGGAGGCGGACTGGGGACCCCAGCAAACCCAACGCCGGTTATTAACGTAACCCCCTCGTTCGACATCAATCCCGGCGGCAGCACGGATGTCGATTTCTACGGGGCCAACGTCACGGCGGTGAGTCACACTGGCTTTACAGTTAAAGTGAGATTCCAACCCAGAATGACGGTCACGCCCACCCAAATTGTCCAGCTTTTTATTCATTGGACCGCGATCGGCAAGCTGCTTATGTAATCGATTTTCTGATGCAATCCAAAAATGTCGGTCGCTGTCCCTCTATTTACCTATGCTGCCAGCGTGAATCACAAGGGCGATCACACGATTAAGGAGACCACCCTCGGAAACCAGGCCACCGAGGCCCCCTACAACGCCACGGCCGTCCCCTTTTCCGAGGCCGACCTCGTCCGCGTCGGCGAGCTGCGCTGCGACAAGATGCGCACGCGGGAGGGCGGGTCGGCCGTGCCGGGGCGCGTGAGGACGCAGAGGCTCACCGTCACGAACGGGGCCTGGGACGGGAGCGGGTACACCACGAATCAGGTGACCTTTAATGGGACTGTGAACGGGGAGGGGAATGCGGCTCTGTATGTGCAAGGAGGCGGAGCAAACGTGGTGGGGGGGCTTAGGGTGAGCGGGGCTTCAAACTTGGCGGGCATCGTTACATTGGACGATAAGCTGCAAATTACCGGAACGTCACCGTACATAAATGGCGGTGGTTCAGGCGTAGCTATAAAGTACAACGAAAACGATAGACTCCTCTGTGGGACTCTTGGCGTTGGTGTTACAGGTACTCTATTTACCTCGGCAATCGAAGGCCCTACTAATGGCCTAAGCATAGCAAACACTTCAATCGTTGATAGCGGAAGCGTCAGCGTCAGCTCTGGTCTATCCTTGAGAAACAACGGCACCGAACGACTGCTGTGCGGAACCGTCGGCGTTGGCATCACGGGTCGGCTCATCGTCTCGACGCTCACGGGCGATGGAAACCGAGCCGTTTATTCGGATGCTCAAGGATACCTGACAAACTCGTCGAGCGATAGCCGCCTGAAAGAAAATGTCGCGAGCATGTCGGGCATTCTCCCTCTTCTGCTGCAGCTGAATCCCGTGTCGTTCACCTGGAAGAACACATCCTCGGGGGGTTCGAAAACGGATTACGGTCTCATCGCACAGGAAGTCCAAGGCGTCTTCCCGAGTCTCGTTTTCGAGAACGCGGATGGATTTCTCGGGGTAAACTACGACAGGCTCATTTCCCTGTCGTTGAAGGCAATTCAGGAACTTTCACAAGAAGTTCAAACTCTCAAAGACCAGGTAGCGGCACTGGCGAGCTGATCTGGAACAACTAGGAATAACTACACCGCGAGTATCACAATTCGACCGTTGCCACCGTCGCTGAAAGACGAGCCACCGTTGCCGCCCCTACCAATGCCTGCTGCGTAGTGAGCGTCTCCGCTATTTCCTGCCACCTGGCCGGACCCAGGATACACCGTAGCATCCGTCAAGTTTCCTATGTAGCTCGAGCCACCGCCACCTCCAAACATTCTTGCTATTGGGTTCTCTGACACTCCGCTCCTGCTGGACCCAGAGCCTCCACCGAAGTAACCACCACCACCACCACCACCGAACCTGTAGCCGCTTGAATCAGGCCCAGTCTCTCCACCTTGGCGCAAAGTTCCCGGGTTGCTGGGCCTGGCCCCTGAGGCCACAACACCGGCTCCGCCAGCGGTTTGGGTGCCTCCTTGAGCCGGTATCTCTCCGGTTACTCCAACCAACCCAGCCGCACCACCGGTCAACCCCCGCCTACTCCCCGCCGCCATTCGAATCACATGTACCCCACCTCCGGCCCCTGCAACAACCAAGTCGGTCCCTGCAACGCGCTGAATTGCAGAACGACCACCACCGGCGCCGTTTTTGTACTCCGGATCGACGCTATGGCTCCAGCCCCTTCCACCACCTCCGTAGACGGTAGCAGTGGCAGTCCCCGATACACCCTTTGGGCCGCCGCATCCAACAACAAGGATGAGCGTCTCCCCGAGGACACAGCCAATGTACCAACTACGCAAGCACCCGCGCCTCCACGGACCCCGTACCTGCGCGTTCTCCGCCTCCACCCCGGCCGCCCATACGATGACACGCACAGCCACAGTCCCCGTTGGTACTACGAAAGTCTGGTCGGCCCCGGTGTAGGAGAATGTACCCAAAACAGGAGCGTTTGCAGTTGTTGCACTGGCAGACGAGGACTGAGGGCCTTCCTCGCCGATCTGGTTGACGCCCTTGATGGTGTAAGTGTAAGTGGTTCCGTAAACGGTCGTTGTGTCCGAAAAGGGGCTGCTCGTGTCGCTGGCAAGGAACACGCCACCCCTGTAGATGTTGTAGGAGACGGTGACGCCCGTCACCGGCACCGACCACTCGAGCACAACAGGCTGTGCTGCCCCGCCGCGGGGTTGCAGTGAGCCCAGTGGGCGCCCCCGGGTCCGTGGTGACGTACGCCGCAATACTCTTCGGCCCTCCCCTCCCGTGTTCGTCGCGGAGATCTGGTACTCGTACCCTGTACCCCAGACGGTGGTCGTGTCGCTGTAGGAGTTGGTCGCGGAGTCTGTGAGGTAGGCCCCGTCTCTGTAAATCTTGTATCCCGTCGCTCCCGTGGACGCAGTCCAGCTGAGGCTGACAGGCTGCTGCTGGTCGTTGGGTGCTGATGCCGTCACGTTCGTGGGGGCGTTTGGCATAGTCCAGACCAGGAGCGGATCGGACTTGTCGTATTCGACACCGCCCACGATGCCGGCCACCTGGTAAGAGTATTCCGTGCCCCACGTAAGAGCAGTGCTATCGTCAATGTACGAGGTAGACAGGGCACTGCTCGCAAATCCGATTGGCGTACCGTTCCTGTAAATTCGAATCGAGTCCGCGCCCTCCATGGCCACCCAGTTGATTGTGACGACTATGGCGGGTTTCGGGAAGCCCGAAGACGCGGGGCCGCCCCCGGCAATAAAATCGCCGTAGGTCTGGGCCGTGGCGGTCGTGAGCGTGGTGTAGGCTTCGATCTGCGGGCTGAAGCCGCCTATGCCTTGGAAGAGAATGTAATTGCTCATGGCACCCTCGTGGGTGTAGAGAAGCGACTGTGCGTAGGTTGTGGGCGGGGCTTTGCCATCAGAGCCCGTGCTGCTGCTGCCCTGTTCGCGAACCGCCGCCACGCGGTAGAGTCGCTGGGCCCCAAACTAAAGGGAGAGTCCGTGTAGGTGACGGTTGGCGCATTCACCGTGGCCACGAGATCCCAGGGGCCGTTGATGCTGGTCGCCCTGTACACCTTGTACTTGACGGCGTTGGTGACCGCGACCCAGTTCAGCTGAAAGCCGTACGTACTGTTCCCGTTGTTGAGCACGGAGCCCGATCGCACCTGGGGCCTGCCCACAGTCAGCGAGATCGGCTCCACGCCATACTGCGGAGCCTGCACCACCTGCTTTTTCACGAATACGAAGCGGGGCATTTTCCTCTACGATCCGAAAAAATATCTGCCCCGGGGTAAATGACTTCCAACTGGTACCAGACCCTCAGCGGCTCACTTGACGTTGGCAACAACACCAAGGATTTCGCACGCATACCCTCCGGCAGTTACGTCGACGTCTTTCTGCAGAATCCCGTCGTGATTCAGGTCGTTCAGAACGCCTACGCCACGCCCAAGATTTATTCCTACCAGCTCTTCTTCGACCCTCTGAGCCTCAGCGCAGAGGTTATCGAGCTGCTGCACGAATCAGGACTCGTGAAAAAGGTGGCACCTGCCACGGCCACTGCCAACGTCTTGCGCTGTCTCGAGGTCAAGTTCAGGGAGACGGGGTACGGCCCCACCGTGAACCGGTACCCCAGTTCTTCGAATCTTCCGGGTACGGGAACTTACCAGATGAGGGGTACGCTCAAGGGCGACGTGCTCTTCACGAAATTCAATCCAAGTCCCGCGACCCTGGGGCCCTCTACACGGGCGGCAACCCACGCGGCTCGACTCTACCCCGCTTCCCCTTCACCTTTTTCAGGTTCCAGGTCTTCCCCCTCTCCTACGCCGCCGACCAGCCCCACTTCAGCACGGGCGCCAGCCTCTGCGCGGAGCTGCGTGAGTGCTCGATTTCCTACGCGTACGGCACCGACGCTGACTCTGTGCCTGGGGCCCGCGTCATGAACATCGGTGGCGACATCACCCTCTTTCACGGATAATCTTTCTCATTTGAGGTCGCAAAATGCCGACCACCTCGGCCACCATCGTGAAGACCGTGTCTGCCGGCTCGATCGTCCCCGATTTCTACGGCAACGCTGGGAACGTGGCCAACGCAGGGACGGACAAGGTGGAGTGGGACGGAAACTACGCCACCCCGCTCACCGTGAGGGTCCAGAATCCCGTCATGTTGCGCGTCACCTCCAACGATTTCGAGAATCCCGCCTCCTGCTCCGTGTACGTGTACTTTGACATCGACTCGGGCGTGAGCGCGGATGAGGCGGAGGCGCTCTGGCTCTCGGGCCTCCTGAAAAAGATAGAGCCCTCTGTGCCTGATCGGCCCGCCATTCGCGTGCTCGAACTCAAGTTCACCGCTAACACCGCCCTCACTCGCAAATTCGGGAATGGTGCGAATCCGAACATCAAAACGCATTTAGATGGCGCCCTCATCGATGCCACACACAAGACCACGCAGGCCGTTCCCTTTGAGATGTACAACCTCTGGAAGATGACCGCAAAGGAGATGATGACGAATGCCACCACGGGCGGCGCCTCGGGTACCGATTATTCATACGGCGCCTCGAATCCCCGTACCCAGGTCTGGCCCCGGCTCCTCTTCACGAAATTCACTTTCAAATTGTACAACAACATCGCCGGAATGCCTACCTCTGGAATGGTCGTGGGCTCTACCCTCATGGCCGAACTAATTGAGGCAGAGGCGGACTACACGACTGCGACTACCAACTCGACAGCGCCAGGCGCCGGAGCCGAAGTTTACGTGGCCTGGGAAACGGTCGGTCGCGAGTACGACACCAAGATTCACACCACTAGCGTCTAGACTGGCTAAGCTGCATTAGCACCTGTGTCGCCTCCATCATCTCCCGAATCTCCTCGCTCTTCTCCTGTAAATTGGCGTACCCCCTCCTCTTCTTGCGAATCTCCGACATTGATGCCCAGCGCAGGTTCTCCCTCCTGTAGTCCAGCGGGTTGCCGTTGATGTGTTCCACGTAGCGTCCACGTGGCGACTTCCCGAGGATCAGCTGGGAGAGGTAGTGCTTGCGCCCTCCAAACGTCTTGCTCACCCTGTCCCTGTCCACTCTCCAGGGAAACTCCAAGGCACTCGGGGGTACGTCCGAGTTGACCAGGACGTTGTAGGCGACGTCTTGCGAGTCGGTGCACCGGAGCAGGGCCATTTTGCCCTAGGTTCAGAAAAACCTGGGACTTGGGACTTGGGACTTGGGACTTGGGACTTGGGACTTGGGACTTGGACTTGGGACTTGGGACTTGGACTTGGGACTTGGGAAGAGTTGAAACCCAGGTCCCGGCCCAGACTTTCTCCAGGATCAGAAATTTGTCAGACAAGTCAGGTGAGTTTTTCTACCGACTTTTTTACTCCTACCACTCCTCATACTCTTTTTTACTCGTAGTCTTTTTTACTCGTAGTCTTTTTTACTCGTATCCCATCTCGTACCCTCCTTCTCTCGACATCTCACACGAAAACTCCTACCCTCTTCACATCCGTTTTCGGTTGCATACTCTCGTGAGCTTTCATGTCCAGTATCATGCTACAAGTCGTACACCAGTTCAGACTCTACCTCGCTTGAAATCTCACCTGGAATGTCACCAGAAACGTCATATGCAGATTTCCGTACCCCTCTACATGTCTGCCCGGTGGTTAGGGACTTGGCGCGGCAAACTCTCAGATCCAGAGAGATTCTGGGCCCAGACCCTGAGTCTAACTCTTCCCAAGTCCCAAGTCCCAAGTCCCAAGTCCCAAGTCCCAAGTCCCAAGTCCCAGGATCGCGCCAAGTCGTAACTGAATAGTCGGCCAATTTTTACAAGTATGTACAATGGAATGACGCAATACTATTTACAGCATCTCAAAGTCAGAGTCATCGTCATCGGAAACCAACTCAATGAGGCCCTCGGGCGCCGACTTAAGGGAATGCGGGAAGGGACTGCGCTGCCTGCACCAAGTCCTGCCGCTCGCGCTCGCGCTGCGCCGCCAAGGCCGCTGCCGCCTCTGCCTCGCGCTGCTGCTGAGCCTCGATGCGCGCCTTGAGCTCGGCCGCCTCCTTCTGCTTGCGCTCGGCGATCCGCGCCTTGTTGATCTGGTACTGGACAAGGCGCTCGTGGCGCCGCTTGCGCTCCAACTCCTTGCGGAGCTCGTTGCAGAGGACGCGCTTCTCAATGGTCTTGACGTGCTGAGTCAGGCGCTCGCTGTAGTGTGACGTCACGCGAGAACGGGCAATGCCGGCGCCGAGCTTCAAGTCCTTCTCGTGTGCCTTGGCGGGGTCCTTGACGCGCTCGGAGTTGTCGGTGAATGACGTAGTCTCCATGAACTTCTTCTTGACGATTGACTTGGTCTTGATAATGCGGCGCTTGCGAGTCGGGTTTTCGTTGTCGCCTTCAGAGTCAGAAGACGACTCAGAGTCGTATGGAATCGGCACGTCAAAGTCGATGAAGTCGTTGATGTCAGACTCGACGTCAGAGGCCTCGGACTTGGCGTCATCGGCGGGCTCGGGGGCGGGCTCGGCGACGGGCTGAGGGCAGATGACGACGATGACGGAGGGGGTAATTCGTGAAGACTTGAGGGGGTAGGCCCAGGCGAGCGTCTCGGCAGCAGACTCGGCGAAAAGCTTGGGTCGCCCCAGCCGTTGGCGGTCTTGACCCAGCCGGGGACGGGGGCACGTCGACGGGGGCTCGGGCTTGGGTTGCTTGGACTTGGATTTCTTGGCCTTGGACGTGAAGGCGGACTTGGGGAGAAGTTGCACTTCGGGCCAGTGGCGCGTAAGATGGCATAATTGTAGATGTACCCAGAGCGTCGGCGCGCTGCTCCATCTCAGGGGTAGCCCCTTGAGTGCCACCGGAGTTAGCCCACGTTGCTTGGACAAAGGCGAAGTCCTCGGCAAGCTCAGCGGGAATCGACATCTGCGCAAAGGGAAAAGAAATCAGCAAAGGCAAAACGTGAGGTGACTGTGAGGGCGGACTTGTGAAAATTCGGAGAGGCGGGGTTTCCTTGGGCTGAGAGAAGGCGGCGAACCCGTTTCAAGAGTGAGCCAAAATGGCGGCGGACCGCGGTTTTGTGGGCGATTTTTTTCGCGTCTAGTTCGCAACGGAAAACGTTGCCAACTGGCCTGAAAAAAGCCAAATTTAGCGTTGGACCGAAGGCAGAAAAAGGGAGCCGGCCTGACGGAAATCGCCCGAGTGCGTCCGCCGAAGGTCGAGTCTCGGGCCGGGGGTACACCCTCAGGGGCCCCCCTGGCCCTCACCCTGGTAGTGCCCTCTCAAAGGGATTTTCGAAGCCGTACAATTCTTGGTAAGTCTCGTAATCCGGGCTGTACCCCCTCACAATCTGCGGGAGCCCCATTGAAAGCCTCCGTCTATCCTCTCTCAATTCCCTGCGGAAAAGTCTACGGTCTTCTCGAGCTTCGCGTGTCACGCCAGCTGGGCGTGGTCTATGATTGTTAGGGTTGTCGTAGCCTGGTCCCACCAGCCTCACGAAATTTTCGCGTATGGCCTCGGGGAGGCTCTGGAAACGGCTCGTCGCGTGGAACTCAATCCATTCATTGAATCGACGCGGATATTGACGGATGACTTCAAGCACGCCCTGTGTGTTGGGCTCTGGTGTTACGTCGGGGATGTCATGTCCCGTGAGGTGCCAACGCCAGAACTCGCGCAACCTCTCGAATGCCATATTCAACTCAAAGGGAAAATCGTAATAGAGATTGCCTGACATTTTTCTCCCCGTCCGAAAATTTCCCCGCTTTTGGGTCCAGACTCTGATTCCAACTCTTCCCAAGTCCCAAGTCCCAAGTCCCAAGTCCCAAGTCCCAAGTCCCAAGTCCCAGGTCACATTTTTCTCCCATTTCAGTCCGAGATTTTGCCCAAGTCCAAATCCGGGCCCGGGATTCGAACCCTCGTTTTCGGTCGATTTCACGCGTGAAAAACGCACTTTTCGGCCTTTTCCGATTTTTCCTTTCTCGCGATCGCAGAAATGCCCCCGATCTCGAAATCGCGATCGAAAATGGTCGCGATCGTGAGAAAGTCGCGATCACCAGGGTCGCGATCGGGTCGCGATCGCCGCGATCGCCAGCCTCGGAGGGGGTACCCCCACAGCTGTTGCGGCGGTTATAAGAACCTCCGCAATCCAAGCGTCACTTCCGAGTCTCGAGCTCTCGGAGTTGCCTTTTCGCGTTTGGCCCATTGATGGCCCTCTTATATAGATATAGAGAAATCACAAAATCTCCAGTATCTCGGGACCGAGTCCAGAATTCGAGCCGAGCTTTTGCAAACCGTTGAACGAGGGATGGTGCACAGCATCATAATGCATTTTTCAAATCGGCGGAGCCACTGGGCCAATTTTGCGTGCGCAATCCTCGATTTTCCCTCGCTTCTCCCCCCCCCCCCCCCCCCCCCCTGCCATACAAACCGAGTTGTAGGTAGGGTTGCCACTTACGGCGTAAGTCCCCCAAAACCCGCCGTAAGTGTAAGTGTAAGTGTAAGTGTAAGTCGTAAGTCCGCCGTAAGTCCGCCGTAAGTCGGCCAGAAACCACAGAAAACACTTCTCAATCTGCGAGTTAGATTGTCTTCAGTCTTTTTCTGTGTGTTTGGGAGTGAGGGGGGCTTGTTTAAGCAGTGAAAGTGCCATCCCAGGTAGACACCATGACCACCGGAGGCCCATTCCGGGGTCTTCTCACCCCGTTCAGAGGCCTAAAAGCACGTCTGAATCGGTAAGATGTGCAAATCTACTCGATTTAGATCGATTTTAACTTGAATCTACGCTCTTTTTGCCGCTCGCAGGGGGTATCCCCAGGGGGACTTACGACTTACGGCCGTAAGTCCCATCTCGGGGCACGTA
Organism: Cyanophora paradoxa; assembly: GCA_004431415.1. Lineage (NCBI taxonomy): Eukaryota > Glaucocystophyceae > Cyanophorales > Cyanophoraceae > Cyanophora > Cyanophora paradoxa. The sequence goes on from QPMI01000503.1 coordinate 20,395, forward strand.
AGTCGTAAGTCGGACTTACACTTACGGACTTACACGTAAGTCCCGTAAGTCGTAAGTGGCAACCCTAGTTGTAGGGACCGACTTTTTTTCGCGAGCTGTGTGCGAGACTCTGATCATCATGGCATGCGCATGATCTGAGACTCTCATCAGAGTCTCTGAGACCCCCACGGTGCCCCACCTAGGCCTAGGGTTGCCGTGCTGAACTTTCAGTGCACTGAAACTTGCAAGTTCAGCGATTCACTGAACTTTCAGTTTCAGTTTCAGTGGCTCACTAGTACTGCCAGGCTGAAAGTTCAGCGCTAGCTGAATTTTGGTACATGTATAGGGGGGGGTGCGACAGGCGGAATACGTATACGTATACCTAATTAATATTCCGGGGGCTTAAGGCCCCCAGAGCGATCTCAGAACTACACTTATCGTCATTACATCGGATATATATATATAAAGATCTTCTGCATTGAGAAATTTGAAACGAGCGGATGGTCCCTGGCAAATTAAAGTCCCTGAGTCCTTGAGCTACCATGCCAATACCCCCCTCAAGGAGGTGATGAACTGGCCCATGGCCAGAATTCATGCTTTTGGACGGAGTGAACAGCTGGAAAGACGTTCGAACGTTCAAAACAACTTTGAAACGTGGACGTGGGGCTGAATTGGCGTCTCTAGATCTTTGTCGACGTCATCTCTTTTGTGCACTTGTGTGTACTGTGTACTGAATTATTCAGTACTGAATTTGCTGAAAGTTCAGCAAAATTCAGTTTCAGTGGGGTGTGCTGAGAGTTCAGCTGTTAACTTCCCCCGTATTTCCTCCGTCCACTGCGCGGCACCTGATCGATCGATCCGATGATCGCCCAAGGATCCGAAGATTTCCGATGAGGCGGTTTGATTCCGATCGCGATGAGGCATTTTAATTTGGTGCAGGCTGTGCATGCATGCGCATCATGCCCAGCTGCAGTGGCATCGCGCGCGCAGGTCGCAGACTTTGGGATCTAAAGGACCGTCGATCGGACATGACTCAGTGATCATGATCATGATTCGAATTCAATAATTATTGGGTCCGGGGTCCAGGAGGGGACCGTCAGACCCCGCCGGGTCCGGGGGTCGTTTGCCACTGGGCCAAGTTGCGTTGTTCAAGCACTCCTCTATATATACGTGGGTGCACATGCATTTCAGAATAAAACTGATCATAAACTGGCACGGGTGGCCAGGCATTTCTAGATCTAGCCGAGTTGCGTTGTTCAAGCACTCCTCTATATATACGTGGGTGCACATGCATTTCAGAATAAAACTGATCATAAACTGGCACGGGTGGCCAGGCATTTCTAGATCTAGCCGCATTCGCGATTGATATCATCACGTTCTTAGCTATATATATATCATCACGCAATTTTTTGCAAGTGCATGTTTTTTCAAAGTTTGTCCCTTTAAGTACTAGTTTGATGCCAGCTTAATAGCTGTTTCAAATTAAATGTGAGAATATTTAATTTGAAAACCGTCCCGAGATAAAGATCTATATATAAATAGATAGCTTGTCTGCAAGATTAACATGCTTCCAGTTCGCCCGGTTCGTCGACGTCCTGTACATGTGCAGTGTACATGTGAGTTAACGTTTCGAATTCGGCAACAGAATGTATGTGGATCCCGGAGTCCGCAACTTGGCAACTTGGAATATCCAGGTTCTCAAAGTCCCTACGCCCTGACATATATATCATGTGGGGCCTTCAACACAGATATAATTAACTTGGAGTATTAACGGCTGCGCCGATGAGTCCAACTGTGAGGGGTACATGTACCTTGTCGACGTCAGCAGGTTCGAGTAGGTTCGGTGGCGGATCGGAAAGGGGCCCAAGGGGCGAGCAGCTCGGCGATGGAGTCCGCATTCTCGCGCGAACCTGCAGAGGTGATCCCGCCGCTGCCTGGGCGAATCGCGTAACTTATGCGGTCTCCAGGTCGCGCGGGAATTCGGCACGCACCTATCGCGGGGTCTCAGTGACGAACAAGTCGACCAGAATCGCAAGAAGTACGGTCGAAACGGTCCGCACGCGCCCTCCCGCGCGAGCTTCCGGTCTCGAGATGACGATCCATTCGCTCTGCCTCCTGATGATCAAACATAACTCCTACTCATTCCGATCCGACCAATCCATCGCGCACTTTCGCGTAAACGCACTTATCCCCGGCTGACTCCGGTTGCCCTCCAGAGATCCCGCCGGAGGAAGGTGCGCCCTGTTCTTGCCTAGCAGCGGCCGATGATGATCCATACCACGTTCGAGAGCGTCTTTGACGCTCTCTGAGACAGTAACATTCCTCGTCCTGATGGCCCGATAGCTGTCGCTCTCCCGCCAGTCTCTGTCCGAAGCCCACTCGGTACTTTTCGGCAGGCACGCCTTTCTGGAAGCTTGTCTTGAAGCAGTTCGAGGATCAGCTTGTTCAGATCCTTCTGGCCGCGGCTATTGTTTCATTTGTGAGCCCTTGACTTCGCGATCCGATCTGTTCTCCCCATCGAGCGCGGACCGCAGATTCTCGCCGTGTTTGAGGAAGGAGAGGACAGGTTTAGTGCATTCGTGGAACCCTTCGTCATCGTCGCGATCCTCGTCGCGAATGCGACCGTCGGTGTTATCCAGGAGTCCAATGCGGAGCACGCTATCGAGGTGCAGCCGCCTGGATTGTACAGTCTGCGCAAGGCTTCTCACGGACGCTCTGTAGGCGTTGAAGGCGTATGAGCCCGACGAGGCAGTCGTCGTGCGGAACGGGCAGACGATTCGCTTGCCACATGCATCGGAGCTTGTGTGCGGCGACCTCGTTGAGGTTTCAGGTGAGGGTTTTTCGACGCTAGTACGCATGCTCTCGTGCTCGAATGATGCTCAATAAACAACCATGCTAATTCAGAACTCCGGCCTAGCCGGTTGAAGGACGACTAATCGTTTACTGATCCTTTAGGGTTGCCCCATAATTCACTTGAAAAGTAATTGAGCGATCGTTGATTCGCGCTTCTCAGTTGGCATGAAAGTGCCCGCCGACATCCGCGTGGTCGAGCTTCTCTCGACTGCAATCCGGGTCGACCAAGCGATCCTCACGGGTACATTGTCTCCGTTTCCAAACTTCATTTCTTATTGCCTGACTGTTGGTTAGGCGAGAGCTCCAGCGTTGCGAAATACGTTGATCGCGTCGCGGATTCCAACGCTGTTATTCAGGACAAAACCAACATGCTCTTTTCGGTGTGTGTGCCATTTTATTGTGGTCCGGTGTTACGCGGGAATGCAAAAAGCGGAGAGAGATGAAATAGGATTGCGCTATTGAGCCTTAGGCATGAAAAAGCAATTATCCGAATTCCTGTTGCCTTCCTTCTGACTTCGCCCTTTATCGACCCCATTCGTCGTGGCTTTGGCTTCCATATTGTATTCTCCCGCTTAATTGATCTCTTTTATGCGCAGGGCACGACCGTTGTTCGTGGCCGTGCTCGTGGGATTGTTGTCGGTGCCGGCCCCAAGACCGAAATCGGCAAAATCCGGCGGGAAGTCATCGACACCGACAGCGTGAAGACACCGCTCAAGGAGAAGCTTGATGAGTTCGGCGAGATGCTCACGAAAGTCATCGGCGTCATCTGCATCCTTGTGTGGGTCATTAACATCGGCAACTTCACCAACCCTGCATATGGTGGCTTCGTTCGTGGTGCCGTGTATTACTTCAAGATCGCCGTTGCCCTCGCTGTAGCCGCCATTCCCGAGGGGCTTCCTGCTGTTGTCACCACCTGCCTCGCGCTCGGTTCGCCGCGATGCACGCTCTGCTTCTCTGCGGCGTTTGACACATCCTCAGGCACCGTAAAGATGGCGAAGAAGAACGCCATCGTCCGCAACCTTCCCTCCGTCGAAACCCTCGGCTGCACGTCAGTCATCTGCTCTGGTGCGTAATGCGTATCCAGATCTCCATTCTGTAAGAGTAACGCCCGTTGTAGACAAGACCGGCACGCTCACGACGAACCAGATGTCAGTGTCGAAGGTGCGCAACCGGTAGCTAGCTCTCTTGCTCGTCACTTACGACGTCATGCTCAGATTCTCCTCGTGGACTCCGTGGCATCGAGTGGCATCGCTGATTTGCGCGAATTCAACGTCTCTGGGACGACCTACGCTCCTGTTGGCGAGATTCGTGATTCGGGGTCGAACGTTGTTGCCCACCCCGCTGGCATCCCCAATCTGGCCGAGCTCGCGAAGATCTGCACCGTCTGTAACGACGCGTCGGTCGACTACAACAAGGAGACCGAATCGTACGAGAAGATTGGCGAACCAACTGAGGTCGCCCTGAAGGTCCTCACTGAAAAGATTGGGCGGCCTGAGATCGCTGAGCACGAGAGACTCTCTTCCTTGAGCAAGGCTGAACGGAACCTTGCCTGCTGCAAGTACTGGGCTGCGAAGTTCAACAAGCTGGCTACGCTCGAGTTCTCTCGTGATCGGAAGTCCATGTCCGTTCTCGTTCAGGGCACTGGATCGTCTGGCAACACCCTGCTTGTCAAGGCACGCATTGTTCGCTTGCGCAAGCCTCTCGCGCTTATCATCAAACAGGGTGCCCCGGAGAACATCTTGCAGCGCTGCAAGCACGTGCGGCTGAACAATGGCTCGGTCGTTCCCCTCACCATTGCCGTGAGGGATCAGATCGAGGACAAGCTTGCGAAGTATGGCAAGGAGGTGAGCGTGCTTGAGAATTTTCCGTTCATTGCCGCCTCCTGACTTTCCCCGAACAGCAAACCCTCCGTTGCATTGGATTTGCGTACAAGGAGGGAGCCCCCAAAGTTGAGGATTTCGACTTCAACAACACTGCAGGCTTCGTCAACTACGAGGTCAGTTGGGATTTGCCGCGCTACGTGCTCTACTGACATGTGGCGAACACAGCGCGACATGGTCTTCGTTGGTGCTGTTGGCATGCTGGACCCGCCTCGGCCCGAGGTTCGCGACGCCATCGAGACTTGCCGCTCTGCCGGCATTCGCGTCATCGTCATCACTGGTGGGCGCATTTGGATTTCCGCTTCCGTTGTTGTTGCTTAGTCTTCACGCAGGCGACAACAAGGCAACCGCCGAGTCGATTTGCAAGAAGATCGGTATCTTTGATGAGTTCGAGTCGCTGGAGGGCAAGTCGTATACGGGGCGCGAGTTTGACGACCTCAGCGAGGATCAGAAGATCGAGGCGGTCAAGCGGGCAAGGTATGTGCTAGACTGGGTCTCGTTAGTGAGAAGCTAAGCTAGCGGGGAATGATGAACTCTTACCCATCACCAAGATCGCTGACTGCTTGTGACGAATACCTCTCATGCACTACCATCTGACCCCTCCATTCCTAATGTTCTATCTCCTCATGTGGCTTCAAGGGAAGCTTCAACTGACTGCCCTGTGCAGCCTGTTCTGTCGTGCTGAGCCATCGCACAAGAGCAAGCTTGTTGATCTGCTTCAGAGCCAGAAATGCGACAAGCAGATCGTTGCCATGGTGCCCGCAGCCCCTTACTTTCTCGCTCGCTGTAATGCTGATTTGAGTGAGCAAGACTGGCGACGGTGTCAACGATGCCCCTGCGCTCAAGAAGGCTGACATTGGCATCGCAATGGGATCGGGGACTGCCGTCGCCAAGGGCGCTTCGGCTATGGTGCTCGCAGACGACAACTTTTCTACCATCGTTGGCGCTGTTCAGGAAGGCCGTGCGATCTACAACAACACCAAGCAGTTCATCCGTTACCTCATCTCATCTAACATCGGCGAGGTTGTCTGGTGCGGCAGTTCTTGTGCATTCGCAGAAGCTGGTTTGATTCGCTCTGCAGCATCTTCCTTACTGCTGCGGTTGGAATGCCGGAGGCCTTGATCCCTGTCCAGCTCTTGTGGGTCAACCTCGTTACTGATGGTCTCCCTGCCACTGCCCTTGGCTTCAACAAGCCCGACAAGGACATCATGACTCAGCCTCCTCGCAAGTCGAGCGAGCCTATTGTCAATCGGTGGCTCTTCTTCCGCTACCTTGTCATTGGCAGTGCGTTCTACTTGTACATGCCCTCCCAATGACCGGATTGACAATTGATATCATTTTCAGCTTATGTTGGCCTTGCAACCGTTCTTGGCTCGGCTTGGTGGTTCATGTACTACTCTGCTGGCCCTCAGATGACCTGGGCCGAGCTTGTGCGTCTCATTTCGTGATTTTGTGCGAGCTTCCTGTCACTTGCAGCTAAGACTTTCGAATTTCACTCAGACCAAGTTTGATGAGTGCACCGAAGTTGCTGGCCGTGCCTGGGCCTGCAGTGTCTTCAAGCAGCGGAATGCTTCCTCAGTCTCACTGTCCATCCTTGTCACCATCGAGATGTTCAACGCCCTCAACTCCCTCTCGGAGGTTCGCATGCCCCAACCTTGTATTGTGTCTACCACAATTTCTGACGCCCTGGCAGAACCAGAGTGTGTTCAGCATGCCCCCTTACACCAACCCCTTGCTCCTCGTCGCCATTGCCCTCTCTTTCTCGCTCCACTTCGCCATCCTCTACCTCCCCTTCCTTTCCAAGATTTTCTTCGTCGCCCCCTTGAACTACGAGGAGTGGCAGGCGGTCTTCTGGCTTTCCTTGCCTGTCCTCTTCCTCGACGAGGGGCTGAAGATGATCTCAAGAATAATCGCACCAAAAGGACGTGCAAAGAAAGATTAGTTTGATAGAAGTTAGGTTGTTGCCCCTAGCGTAGAAAGAGTACCAGTATATGCATATAAGGTTGGCTGCCAGGCTGCATGGTCCACTGTTGATCGTGCATCGTGCCTGGGTTCTGGGGCCCACTGGGTGCACCTGCGTTCGCACTTCCGCTTCGAATTCCTCGAATTCCTGCGTCAGTTCGATACCCTGCAGCAGCCGGCTGCGGCTGCAAGCCCCCCGTGGCCGAGCCGTGGGGGCCGGGGCGCCCCGGCCGGGCACCTGCCGCAACGCAACAGCCCTGCGCGGCATGTGCTCGAGCTCCCCTCACTGGGTCAGAGCCCCCTATATGCCCTATATATATAGGTATAGCTAGTGCACATATGCATGCTTGCAGGGAGCCTCGGACTCTGGAGGCTTCGAATTCAGAAGATCTAGCCTAGTATACGTAGTAGAAGAAGAAGAGTCTGGAGGCTTGAACTTTTATATAATCATTGAATCAGAGGGTAACGGAGGGCCCAGCTGGCCAGCTTGCACACTGATTGTCACAGTGTGCTTTGGGCCTTTGGGTCCTTCGGGATCAAAACCGCACAACCGGCTTGGGAGTGTCTTATACATACTCTTCTTCTTCTTCAGTCTTCAGCTTGCACATGTACACTCAGTGACTGTGACATGCTGGTGGGCTAGCGACTCGGCCTTCAGATCCTTGGCCTTTCGTCAAAACAGAGATTGAGTGTATCTTACTAAGTTATACCTACTCTTCTTCTTCTTCGAATTCCGAAGTTCACTGAGTGCTGAACCGTTGAACCGTTCAACTTCGGAACCTTCCGAGGCTCCGGCAATGGGGCTGTAGTGCACATCATGCACTTCAGGCTTGCAACAGTTCCGAAGTTCAATGGCTGTACAGAATTCGAACGCGGCCGTCACGGCGTCGACGTCCTCCGCCTCAGGCCTCGTCCTGGTCCGGCAGCCCCCACCCCGGCGCGCCCCGCGCCCCATGCATGGCCATGTACTACACTGTGACATGTACAGTGGCCCAGACATTAAATATTGTGATTCAGTTCATGTCAGTGTCCGAGTGTCCAAATGCCAGGTACATCCCATACAATTTACAAGTTGACTGGTGTCAAATGTGAAGTAAATGTTCTCTGGCGCGTACTTCAGTGCATTAGAATTACAGACCGTCGAGCTGGTGGGTTCGGTGGGTGCCAGGAGGCATGTCACGTCGTATTTTCGTTTATGTCAACAGAGCAAGGCTAGGCTTTGCTCATTAAAGAGAGACCCTAATCGCCATCGTGTCCGAGAATTGTTCATACACCTTTTCTGAAAACCATGCTGAGCAATCGCGAGGGTCGCACCACAGCAACAGAAGCTTCATGCTTGCTTCCACAATCTGTTGGTCGATTGACGTTTGCTGAACTTCCCGCAGAGAGAATGTAGCAAGGACATCGATGAGACACCGAGCCAAAGCCCTGTGACTGTATTCTTGCAAGCTCAAGTCTTTCAGTGCAAACAGCACCAATCCCACTAACTCCAAAAAGGCGATCGCCAGAAGTCTTGCTCCATAGCTGGCACCCTGTTCGGTGCATTGACGCACTGCAAGGCAATTTTAGACGCAGTGCTCACCTCTTGGGTGGAAAGCTTGAGGTATATATCACACAAATCGAGCAAATTCGAGCCAGAACTGGAATCGCAAAGCAGTTCAAGGAGAAAGCCTGCTGGATCACTGCTTTGTGCTCCACGGCTCCCGACAATCGGAAGCAATCGCAGAACTGCCACTGAAGGGCCCTCCTGCACCATGCGCAGAAGCCCTTGCACCTGAACAATATTGTTGCTAAAAGCATACATCAGATACTCAAGCGCCACACACTCACCCCTTCTTTGCTAGATGCTATTCGGTAAGGCGTCAGACAGCCTTCAAGCTGCGCCAAGAATGAAAAACAATATAAAAACAGATAGAGTTATGCAAGCAAGCTGTGCAATGTACCTCGAAGGGGATCCGAATCATTTCATGGAAGTCCTAAACAACACACAAGTAAGACTTTTGCTCTGAGTTGAAAATGTGCAATGCTTACCAGAAGCAGCTTTGCCAACTCGCAGGAAGGCTGCTGAAGGGCAACGGACAGCACAAATGCTGCCATTTCTCTTAATGATGAAGATTCATGGTTGCTGAGATGAACAAGTGCGTAAAAGATTCCAGGGTAGCTTAGTGACGTAATAATTTCCTGCACATGGTCCTGTACAGAGATCCTGTGGCACATCCTACACAGCGACGAGATTGATTCTTCAGACCTGTCGAGATTACGTGAATAATACATAATGCACACATTGGCGCTGTACACGCAGTTGGATCAAATAGGCGTACTGACTGCAGAGAAGGGTCGCAGAAAGAGATATCGCTTCCAACCGCTTGGCGGTCCTTAGCAGAGGCCCTGCTCGGTGGCTCAAAGGGAGAAACGACGACATGTCCTTCAATGCAATGGACCTAAATGAAAGAATGGAGCTAAATGATCGAGATCCGGTGACGTTGCTAGCAGAAGAGCTCCATCAAAGTGCCCAGTGATTGCATCCACAAGCATACACGCATACTTGACCATCTCATCGGAATCCACAGCCTCGATTGATTGGCTGAGCACGGATGCAAGACTAGATGTGATCGCTCTAGACTCGAAATGGTGAAGGACAAACGAAATCAGGGATCCAGGATCCTTGCGCAGGAGGCCATTCATTTCCTGTCCTGCATATTAAAAGCAAAGAAGAGCAGCTCATCAATACGCGCACCATCAAAATGCCGAGGATGTTTGTACTTGTGGCATCCTTTGAAACTTCAGCTTGCAAGCGCCCTAAAAGTTTGATTGTCTGCCATTCCTCCAGCAGTTGAATGCACTCATCTCGAGATTGGGACGATGGGTTCAGCGTTTCTCGGACTACTGCTTGGTACACGATCTGCAGAATGTCAGCAGGCGCATTGCAAGGAACAAAAAAGATCAAGATGGTCACATCCGACTCTTTGGAGAAACAAAGCACTTCAGCAGCCGGAGGACATCGCAAAACCGCACTAAGAACTTTCAAGGCCGTGCTGAGAGTCAACGCTGAGCCTGGCGAAGAGACAACCGATGCGAAGAGCTCAAGCACTGGCTTCCTCACAATTGCTACAGGACCAAATGCAAGGAGGCTGATCGCCTTCAGAAATTCTGTGAAAGTGTGCTGCAACTCTGAATTCTGTTGAAGATGCTTGTATCGACAGAGGACTTCAGCGAGCTGTTCGGCAGCGCGGAATTCCAGCATGCAGCTTGAAGAGTGTAAGAGAATGTTACAAGGCCATTCTAAACGCAAATGAACCATTTTGTGTCTTCCGTGTCTTCTGCAATCAAGCCCCATCGACCCGACAGATTTGAAAGCTGGGGTGTTTTCAGTTGCAAGTTTCAGTCCGAAGGGGACAGTCGTACCTGAGCGCATTCCCGGGCAGCCAAGGATAGAGGGCGCAACTGCAGAAATCCAAGGAGGGCGTCGTCCCCAGCCACGCTCGGCACAGCATCGCCTTCTACGAGTGCAATCATGTCGCGCAGGGTCTCCAGCGCCTGTTGCCATTGTTCGCTTCCAGTTGCTGGAGTGGCCAGCACAGATCGAATTCGCAAAACCGGCCGTCGGAGTCGCTCATGATTATAGCGAGGCCAGTTGGCGCTTGAGTTCGCGGAAACATTCGATGAGCTGCTCTGCTGCGCCGATGAAATCTCCACGGAGCCAAACAAATCGATCGTGCACCGCTGATGAGTGCCCGCGCGGCGCCGCACGACAACTACGTCCGTCTTGTAGCGCTCCCCGTGCTGCACGCGCGCATATCGATCGTTCACACGGGCGAACACCTCGGCGCTTGGCAGCGGGTCTCCGCGAAGCGCGTAGTCCTCGAGGATCACCGGATCGCGCAGCCGAATCGAGTGCACTACACGATCGACCTCGGCTCCAAGTTCGATACTGGCGAGCAGGCTGACGCCGGGCATTGCTCGTCCTGCACGACCCCCGCAGGTGACGACGTCGACAGGCCCGCCTCCAGCCACGCAGCCGCTTCAGCGACTAGCCTGCGCCAACTACCGGCTACGTATACGGTTCCGCCCGCGGATCGCAGCGGATGCAAGCTCCTGGGTACGTCGGCATTGCTGACTGCCGCGCTTACGCGCACGCGCCTGCGCCTGCGCAGACAGTCTGCTCAGCGCATCCGGCGCGCATCTGCCTTCGCGGGCTCAGGTCGCTCAAGCTCACTGAGTCATGCCGCGGGCTCCAAATTCGCATATTAAGCGCGCGTCAACGTTCCTTCACAGGCTTATAAGTGTGAAATAGACGACGCTGCGAGCTGCGCCGAAAACAGATGGAAGCTGAGGTTCCCAGAGGGGTGGGTGCGGCTCTAGGAAGTGCAGTCTCCAGGGGGTGAAGTCGTCAGCGGCGAGGGACCAAAGAGGGAAGTTGCGCGCGGGCTGCTCACTGCCGGCTGTAGGGCGGTTCAAGGGCTGCTATGCTCCATTTCACACAAGCGGGAGACTCAAATGTACATCGGCTGTCCCTTCTCTTAACGCCGCGGGGGACCGCCACCGCGCATGCCGCCTCGGCCGCCCCCACGACCGCCTGCGAGTGAGCGAGTGAGTTCATGATTGCCAAGGAAGCATGAGCACAGCAGCTCACCCCTGCCGCCGCGCCCAGCGAGGCCGCGCCCTCGTCCAGGGCCAGTAACACCGAGAACTTTGACGCCCTTGAGGCCCTTCGCTAGCTGCTGCTCTATCCGCTTGAACATAGGCGCATTCTTGAGCATGTCCGGCACGATCATAAACCGCACTTTGCTTCCCCGCAGAAACACCTGCGTATTTGGCGAACGACGAGGATGAATGCGACGCAGGGATTCGCACGCCCCCGCATAGTTCGACCGGCAGCTAATCTTCGCGTTCGAACCAAAGCACATGCACGAACCTGCTCGAGGTTTGAGACGCGCCCATCCCGCGCAGTCATTGTGACGTTCTCCATTTGGCAATTCCAGTTGTCCTCGGCTTCGATGAGCTTCCCGCGATAGATTTCGCCTGTCTTGAGCTCTACTGTTACCGTGTGGCCCTCCGCCTCATGGAGCAGCTTGATGGGGATGCCGATCCTACGACGGGGGGCAAGCGATTAGCCGCGCACTACGGAGCGGTCGCGGCGTTGTGTGCTCTAGAACGAGGGCGATGGACGCACGACATCCTGCTCCGCGACTTCCTTATCCGGGTACGCGAAATCTACAGTTCGGGGGACCGGCTCAAACTTTAACGGAACAGACGAGCAGGTTATTAGATACGTGTGGTTGTTTGTAGCCGCTGTGGAGTACGTACAGTACGCCGCGGCAGCGGGGCGCCGCAACTATGAACATGTGCGTGCCCGCCGCGACGCGTGAGCGCTCGCTGAGCGCTCTATTGTAACCTGTGTGCGCGCGCAGCTTCGATTACGTTGCCACAAACCTCACTCCGGCTGCGCTCGATCGGTGCAGGCTTTCTGAGCGCTCTGATCGAGCGGGGGTTGATTGCAAGCCCGCAGGCTCTATGAAAATCCGTGGACATGCCAGGCCGTGATTCGGTACAGCGCTGCTACACGTGCGCGGGCAAAGCGCTTGCTCATGTGTCCACGCGAAGGTCCCTCTCGCCTCTGGCGAAGCAGTACGCCGTGCGGTTACTCTGCGTCGAGTCAGCGGTGGACAAAGCGCTTGTAGATCAGTGGGCGCGCGCGGACGCAACGTCGCAAGCAAAGCACAGGTCGGCAATAGACCGTCTAACGGGCCTGCGTGTTCTTCTCGCCATGTCGCGCGACAAGAAGTGCGCGTGATCGGCCTTGCGTGTTTCAGTCACCGAAGGTACTGATTTCCACGCAGGTCTGCGGGTGTGCAGAAGTCGACAATGAAGGCCGTGCCATCTACTCAGTTCATTTTAAACCCTGTTTTTCAGAAGCAGCTTCTGGGGTGTCTCTGCGAGCCGTATGCATTATTCCTGTTCTGTGGTTAACCAATAAGCAAATATTGACGATGCGAATGCAGGCAGCAGCTCCCTTTCCCATTGAAGGGAAAAGGCGAGAAGCAAAGGATGTCCATCTCTGATCTCGACAAGTTTGCACAGGACCAGTGGGAGTCGATTTTACATTTCCTTGTTGGGAGTACTGGACCAACGGGGAAAGTACCTTCGGCTGGAATAGTTGAGCTGCTGGTAACGACAGGGCTTATGGTCCAGTCAGTCCTGTTTACAAAGGAGAGGTTGAGAGGTTCGGTGCTGACCGGACTGCAGGACTGGTGATGACTCATTCCAGATAACCAACGATGGCTTTCAGTTTCTTTTGAAGGACATATTTACACAGGTTCCTTTTGGGCTCCATCTCCATTGCGTGTTTCTGGGTCCAATGCAGATGGCGCTCGCAGGTGTGGACTTTCCTGTTGGAGTATATCAACACTGCAGAGGCATGGGTTTGCTTGATATTGTCTCCGAACACAGGCTCACCATTGAGTGCTCTCCAGGACAGAGGAATTAGCAAAGATGAAATCCTTGGCCTCCTCTTTCGGCTCAGTTTCTTATCTCTCGGCCAGGTTTGCCTGTCTTCTGGCGCTTTCTGTGTCAATGAAGACCCCTTTTTGGACAGGAATACGGAACAGAAAAGCTGTCCCCGGCACAGCTTTCTCTTCTTCAGGACCTGCGAGAACTGGGGTTGATCTATCAGCGAAAGGTCACTTTTTTTTTCTAAGCAAAACCATGTGCAAGAGCTCAATTTCGCCCCACAGCCATCTTCAACACGGTTTACTCCCACGCGCCTGGCAGTCAACCTTTCTGCAGGAATGGGCTCAGCAGACATCAATGTTTCTTCTGCTCTGCACTTGGGACGAGAGGATTCTGGCGACAAGTCAACATTTGGTGTCTTTTTGCCAGTACCGGCCATTCATCCTCTACTGACGCTGGTGGCAGGTGTTACACAGCAGCAATACATTATCGTGGAGTCGAACTTCCGTCTTTATGCGTACTCAAGGTCAACACTGCAGATTGCTTTGTTGAGCCTCTTTGTCCGCATGCTCTACCGGCTGCCAAACATGGCAGTCGGCATGATCACGCGGGATTCGATCCAGCAGGCTCTCGCGAATGGAATCTCTGCAGATCAGGTGAGATTGTGCTCTTGAAGAAGAACTCTGGCACGTGGATAAATCCTGCACTCTAGATTATCGACTTCCTTCAGACACATGCTCACCCAGTCATGAGCTCTGCACTCGATGTTTCGAGCAGTGGAGACGGCCAACAACCTGCAAAACGAACAGCCCGCTGTGGTGTTCCGGAAACAGTCTGTGACCAAATAAGACTTTGGGAGGCTGAAAAGAATCGTGCATCATTTAAATCTGCGGTTCTCTATGAGCAGTTCATGTCCATTGAGGTACAAAGATTGTGTCCCCTTCAAATTTTTTATGTTGACCTTGAGCAGGAATTCAAAGAATGTGAGGCGCAAGCGAAGGCATTGGGAGTCCTTTTGTGGTCAGATCTCACAAATGAACGCATGGTCGTTGACGAGGTTCAGTCTTTATTGATAATGCACACTTTTGGATTATCTCACTCGTTGCTCCAGAGCGGCCACGAACAAATGCGTGCTTTTATCAAATCAAGGCAATAGCTGCATCTTTCTAAGCCACGGGCGCTCTGGACTCCGTACCCACGCTTCCTCCTCCTCTTCCCTGTTCCTTACCCCCCTTCCCGCCCAATCCCCCCCCCCCCATCCCCATCCCCCCCCCCCCCCCCCCCCCCACCCACCCCACCTCCCCCCACCCCACCTCCCCCACCCCCCTACCCCCTACCCCCCCCCCCCCCCCCCCCCACGCACACACACACACACACCCCTCCCCATCCCCCATACGCATCCCCAACCCAACGCACCCCAACCCCGAACCCCCAATCCACCTCCCCCACATCAAACCCCAACCCCAACCTATGCCCCCCCCCCCCCCTCCCCCCCCACACACACACGCACATCACCCCTTGTTTGAGGGAGGCTGGTCAGTCTGTGCTGCCTCCCCCACCTCTGCAGTCCCCATGGCAGGATTCCTCCTCTTGCTGGCATCCTTTCTGTCCTTTTGGTACCTGCTGCAGCCTGGCAACAGTAGCTTTCTTTGTATAAACTTTTTGAACCTGAATCGACCAAGGTGTAGAGGCCCCCGCCACCGCCCCAAGACGTCACCCGCCGCCTAAAGATGCGATGCTGCACATGCCGTGCGAGCACCGCTGGGAGGCGCAGTTCTCTCCTAAAGGGGCCACGCAGGGCCCGGCTGGCCAGCTTGCTGATGGGCTGGTCCCGCGGTTGCGGCAGCCGCAGTGTATCCCACACTAGTACTTGTAGCCCGGCCAGGACTTGCGTTTTTAGAACGCGTTCAAATGCTGAATCCACCAAAGTACTCCCGGTGACCCAGCGCCCCTGCACTGCGGCACAGGTTGACGTGATCGTGAGCTCCATGTCGTGTCTCCAGAGCCCCGAGACAATTGCAACCACCGCGGACGCCGCAGCAAGACCGTCGGACGTCGACATGTACTGGTAGCCAGTATAGTATCCGTGGGGGCGCATTAATTACTCCCTTGAGAGGGCAACACAGGGACCGGCTGGCGGGGTGCGATCGCGAGCTCGGTGGGCTGGGTCTGCGGCCGGGCAGCGGCGCGCGCCAACCGCTGCGCCGAGGGCTCGATATCGATTGCGATTACGATTACGATTAGAGAGGGAGGGAGAAATCTATTGGCCCAGGAGCCTAGGGCTTGATTGCTCGACAGCAACAGAAGTCCGTTTAATTGGATCCATTTCAATGTCACAGTGTCCAATGAATCATGAATGCTGGGTGTTTTTTAGATTTGATAGATGACTTCTGTACCAATCATCTTAAAACTAATTCATTTCACTTTGTTTTTCGCGTTGCAAAAGGACTTTTTTTTACGTAGAGTCTGTACGTATACAGGGTTTGCGTGGCTCCAATAAAGCTACTGCTGGGCATCCTTCTGAGCCTTCCTCTTCTGACGCCTCTCCATCCGACGCTGGATCGCCCGCTCCTCATTGCGTTTTTCGGTCAAATAAAGCCAGCTACACACAGCGATGACCGCGATCTGTATGCCCAGATTTGGGAGAACTTCGGAAAGCGGTAGCGAGCCTCGAACGCCGCCAAGCGTAGCAGCGAGCTTTGCCTGCGCCGTTCGAGGGGCAAAGCTAGTTAGCTGACCGCGCATGTCACGTCAAAATGCGAGGGGCACCAGGAAAAAGAAAGCTCCAATCGCGCCGGAGCCGCCACAAACACCGTAGAAAAACATTCTGAAGGTGCGGAAAGGAGTCTTAACCTCCTGCTCTAGCCTGCTGGCCATCGAAGGCGGCCGGGCCGGCTGCTGCTGCGAGACGCGCGGCGGCTGCGGCAGCGGGGGAGCCGGCGCAGGCTGGTCGGCCTCCCCGGCGTTAGAATCCTCGGCGCAGACAAAGAAGCGCGCGGGCTTGGCATCCCGCGGCGCGCGCACTGGCCTGTCTGGCGCTCAGTGCGCCAATGGGCCGGCGCAACGCCTGGCCCTTGCTCACCTGACGAGTGCCGTCGACGCGGCGGATTGCCTCGAAATTCCAACCGGCGTGTGGAAGCTGACGCGTGTCTGCGGCGCTGCCAACAACGGCGTTACGAAGCTGAGCTCCATGCCGATCGCCTGCGCACATGAAGGCGTCAACAGCGCCGCGTACGCGCGACGGTGCATCAAGAACGTCGGTGCCCTGCTGCGAGGCACCAGATCGATTGGAATCTGTCAAGCGCGTTGGCGCACCGTCTGATGTGATTTGCCGGCCGGGTACCGACCAAATCAAATTGTGCGAACCAGCACAGCGTTCACGTGGAAGCCGCAGGTGCGCGAGTTGTAGAGCGCTCTAGCATGGTGCCGCAGAGCACAGCAAGCCCCCGCGCGCCGCAGGCCCCCCTCGATCCGTCGCGCACGCGCCTGCTCACGCCGCGCCCATGCGCAGCCGCTGAGCTCTCTGCGCAACGCTATGGTCGTCGTCGGCGTACTCGCGCTGCAGGGAGACGTCGCGGAGCACAAGCGCAGCATCGAGGCCTGCGGCGCAGAGGCTGTCGAGGTTCGCAGGCCGGCCGATCTCGAGCGCGTCGACGGCCTCATCATCCCCGGCGGAGAAAGCACGACGATTGGGAAACTCCTGAACTTCAACCAGCTGTTCGATCCCATTCGGCAGCGCATCGCCAGCGGCATGCCGACGTTTGGAACTTGCGCCGGCGCCATCCTCCTTGCGCGGGACGTCCTGAGACAGCCGGACCTGCCCCGCTTTGGCGCGCTCGACATTCAGATCGAGCGGAATGCATACGGTGCCCAAGTGGACAGCTTCGAGTCGAGGCTTCCCATCCCAGAACTCGGCGATGCGCCCCTGCCCATTACCTTTATTCGAGCTCCCGTTATCCACCAAGTGGGCTCGGGTGTGCGCGTTCTTGCAAAGCTTGGCGAGCAGCCGGTACTCGTTCAGTCTGGCCACCTCTTGGCGGCCACGTTCCACAGCGAGTTGTCGGACGACGCCCGCCTCCATAGTTACTTCGTGAAGCTTATATCCGAGTCCAAGAGGCCTTTGCATGAGGCCTCCTCTACCTCTCGCAAAGCTGAGCATTACATTCCTGTGTACCAGCACTAGCTAGTCCTCCCGCTTGTTTTTCTCATCATTACTAAGCCTGTGATGAAGAGCTGCAATTGTCCTTGAGATAACAAGATCCACGTTATTTGCTGCAGTGATGATTGTTGTCAGCTTTGAATGATATTGAAATATCCGAAGTACGCACCTCCAGCATCGACTGTGACGTCGGCCTGCCCATAGAACCCCTTGCGTTGACTGATTAGTTTGTTGAGCTTGTCCATCAAGGCATCGGCCTGTAAGGTATCACTCGAATGATTCGATGAACTTGGGAGGGAAATTTGGGGAGGAGGGCACCTCTCCAGCAAGCAGGGGCCTCGCCGCAGAAGCATCAGGATTCGAGAGACGTGCATGCAAGATTTCCGGAGCAACATCCAACCAGACGACAATGCCCGTTTGAAGGTAACTCCAGTTCTTAGGGCGAATGACTACACCTCCCCCTGCACATATGAAAACGTTAGAGCCAAATGCGCTTAACTGCGACCAATATTTACGCGAACCAGTCGAAATGACACAACCCAACAAAGGGGCCACATTTCGCAGCACCTCGGACTCCATGTCACGGAAGGCCGGTTCGCCATCCTGTTCGAAAATCTGGGGAATGGGCTTCTTGGCGAACTATGGATCAGAGAATCAGATCTTTGCGAGCAGGCAATCAGAACGGAGAGCGAAGGCAGGCCTGCTCGATGATGGCATCTGTGTCCAGATACTTGTAACCCAGTCTGGAAGCCAAAGCCTTGCCGACTGTGCTTTTCCCGCATCCCATCATTCCTACGAGATACACGCTGACGTTCTTGAGCAGCTCCTGGAGCTCCTTCGTGAGCACGTCGAGTTCCTGCTCGTTCTGTGGCTGTTTCACAGGGCCCGGCTGAGGCTTTGGGTTCACTGATCCGACCCCTGATCGCCAGAAGCTTAAGCTAGAAGGAGAAATAACGCGTCACAATGTACCGTTGACTCCGGAGCACACGCAATCAAAGGAGAGCTCACGCTTGCGACGCTCGCTTGGCACAAACAGACTGAGCTCTGAGGACGATCAGCGGCGCCGGCGATTAGCATCCGGCGCTGAACCTTGCGCGTGGCCAAAGAAGCGGCGCTGAGCTCTAGCGCGCTCGTGCTTCACAACCGCTTGCTTCGAAAGCCCAGCCGGCTTGTGAAAGCTGACGCGTGACTGCGGCGCCGCGAACAACGGCGTTACGAAGCTGAGCTCCATGCCGATCGCCTGCACATGAAGGCGTCAACAGCGCCGCGTACGACCGTGCATAAAGCGGAGACGCCAGGGGCTGCGGAATCCATATATGCTGAGCAAACCGTTTGCGAGGCACCAGATCGAAGTTCGCGGCAGCTGCGCCGATGGAGCTCGGTCGACGTCGGACCGAGCTTTGGAATCGGGGCCGTACTTGTACCCCTGCAGGGTCTATTATCCCCCCCTCTCGTTGCATTCTGGATTTTCTCGAATTCGGTGTGTGTCGAATTCGAAAGCGGAGCGACGTAAACACGGCAGCTAGAGAACTAGATCGGAAACTTAATCATTAAGTCAAAAAAACTTCAACGATCAAAGACCAGCGACGAGTACTGTAGGCTTCAGTTGGTGTCATTCAATTTCTAATTAAACGGACTTCTGCTGCTGTTTGGGCATACGAATGAACTGAGGGGGCGCGCCAGTGGAATAATCGGTTGGCATTGATATCTGCTCGGTTCCTGGACTTTAGGAAGATTCACATGCAAATTCAGCTTAACGAACCCTCTGGCTCCCAGATCGCGATGCCCACAACATTCCTGTATAAGGCATGACATTCCAATTCAGTGTAAGGTTGATTGCCGTTGCGCTGCAGCAAATGTGAGGCAATGCGACGAGAGTGAGGTTCACAGCCATCGTACCGCAAGCCGAAACCTTGATCGACCAGAATGTATTTATTTGGCTCGTTTGTGAGCCGGAGCTTTGCCTGCTCCTGTTTTGTGATGATCCTGTCCCAGAGCACAACCTGATTGCTCGGCTGAAAGCATCCCATGCCAACAAAAGTCAAGAGAATATCATAGCAATATAGCGTGAGCGGCGTACGTGGGTCTCGGTGCTGTACTCGGCGGTAATGTAGATGAACAGCTGTTTCACGTTCCAGTTGAACAGGGACGAGAGGTCTGCAACCAATCAGCTGCCGGTCTAGGATTGAGATAGTTATTTTTTGCCCGCACCCGCAGAGACGTTAAAGATGAGCACAGCCTGGTCATTGCTCTGCTGGGAATGGGAGTGCGGGGTCATTGAGACCCCCCGCCGTCTGCGATCGATATCGGCATCAGGTTGAGCGGGTCTGGGCTCGGAGCGATGCGTACAGCTGAGCCACGTTTGCGGAAAGCGCGTGGAGTTGCGGGTTGGATGGGATGAAGCGGGTACTGAGGGAGCAGAACAGAAGCATCACGGAGAGACATGAGACCGCGAACGTCAGGATCGCGTTAACGCGAAACCAGCTGCCGGCGCGACACACGTTAGCTACGGCGACGACCGGGCGGCCGAGTCCAGCGAACGCACAAGTTCATTGGTATTCGCGCGAGCTGAGCTACGCGACGTCACCGCCGCGAGCTGCTATGCTGCCCCGCGCGCGCCGCTGCTTCCGCCGCGCTGTTCCACGCGCGCCGACACTTCTGCCACGGCGAACCCGTCGTGTCGAAACAAAACCGGGTATCTGCAAGATGCTGCGCCTAATGCACGAAGCGGCGCGCCGGATGGTGGCGGGCGGCGGGCGGGAGCGCAGGTCTAGAAGCCTGTACCCCCCACGGCCCTTTTCAAGGTCCTGTCTGAAGAAGGCCCGCCACTGGTCGCCGAGCGCCGCAGGACGTAGGCCTGGTCACCTCTTGCAATTTTGAAGCCCAGCCGCCGCCCCGTGTTTGAACAAGGAACAGCGCCAGCCAGGAGACTGCGGCGCCGCCTAAGCCATGGTACATGCTGTCGCAGAATAGCAACTAGATTTTAGCTTCGCTTCTTGATGCCTAGCTACGCAGAGCGACGATGAGTTCGATATGGGCGGCCGCCCGCAGCGGCAGGGACAGGGCGATGACGATGAGTTCGACTTTGACGAGTACAAAGGAGGCTCGGGTGGCAAGGGTGGAGGCACAGTCGGCAAGGCAGGCACGGCTTCGCGCGCCGCGCCACCGTCTAATGCGTCGCAGGCGGTCCAGAACAAGCCGTACGATGAGGCAGTAGAGCTCAGCGATCAGGACTCTGAGGGAGATAACGGCATGGGCGGCGCACCGCCGAAGATGGGATCCAGCGCGCCCGGCGGTGCGGCTCGCTCGACATAAGTCGTTCCCTTGTGGACGCAGGTGGTTGATAGGCGCGAGCAGATAAGAGCGCTGTGCAAGTGCAGAACAGGCCTTTCGACGAAGCGTACGACGTGGACTCGGATGGTGGCAGCGAGAGCGGCAAACAAGCGGGAATGAAGCCGAAAGGTTTGGCACTGTGGCTCGTAACTTGGGCGTTATCGCAATCGCAAACTGACAACCCCAAGCAGGGAGGGGAAACACACCTCCACAGATGCTGGACAACGAGGATGGGGATTACAACAGCGATGACGACCCAGGTGTCCCGCAACCGCAACAGCCCCCAGCCCAGGTGAGAGGAGTTGAGCTGTAGCATCTGAATGTGCTAAGCGTTCCAAGCAGTCGAAACCCGGCCCTGGTGCATCGCAAAAGATGCAAATGCAGTCAGCTTTTTCCTATGTTTGTGCTTCATTCTCCCTCAGACGAGTTCGAACAGGCAGCAAGCACCACAGCAATCAGAAGCTAGTTCTTCGGAGGAGGAGGATCAAGAAGACCCCGAGTCTCCAGGGGCCAAGGCTGCGTACGTCTGACTTTCCAAGGTGGAGTCCCAGCAGGGGTTCTAATATTGCAGCAGCGGTGGTTACAATGCTGCGGAGTATGCTTCTCTGCAAGTCTCTGCTGAGATCAAGGACCTTTTCCAGTACATCGGGCGTTACAAGCCTCATTCGATCGATTTGGAAACAAGGCTCAAGCCTTTCATTCCGGACTACATCCCTGCCGTTGGCGATATTGATGCTTTCATCAAGGTTTGCTGGTCGACGCAAACCTGATCCGTTTCCAGCCCTTGACACGTTCTTCCAGGTACCAAGGCCAGATGGGAAGACCGATGGACTAGGACTTTCTGTTCTTGACGAGCCAGCAGCAGCACAGTCAGACCCTACAGGTGTTTCTCTCTGATTCTCGATTCTTGATTCTCCTCTGATTTTTGGTCGGTACCAGTCGTCGATCTCCAGTTGCGTGCCGTCTCCAAGCAGTCCAACATCCAGCCCATGGTTGTTCGGAGCATTGACAATGCTGAAAAGAACCCGAAGGTGCCATTCCATTTACGTGTACTATCTCGGTTCGGCTCTCATTTGCGCTGCTGCAGGCTGTTAACAACTGGATCACTTCGATATCAGACCTTCACAAGTCGAAACCAGCTCCAACAGTGAACTACTCGAAGGCGATGCCGGACATTGAGCAGCTAATGCAGGTCTTCCCTGACGAGTTCGAACGTCTACTCCAGACTGTGCGCAATTGTCTTGCCTAGCTGCTTTTTTCACCTCTTCTACTGCTCTGAACAAAGGAGAGCAGACCAAGCTCCCTAGTGGAGACCTGGATGTGGACTTGAAACAATATGTTCGCATCATATGTGCCATCCTGGTGCGGTGTAGTGTTCAGATCGAGCTCGCAATTTGATGAACTGACTTTGCTCGCCAGGACATCCCTGTGTATCAAAACGTTGTAGAGTCCCTCCACCTTCTCTTCTCCCTTTACTCCGACTTCAAGGTCTGTCATCTGTAACCGTAATCGCCCTCTGCCACAGCTAAACTGGCGATGCAGGACAATGCACACTTTGGTGGTGCCGCACAGGGCTTGGTCCCGGGGGGCCCTGCTCCGCAGATGGGGAGTCCCATGGGCAACCCCATGGGCAACGTCATGGGTATGGGTGGCGGCGATGTCCTCACCCTCGATTAGCATTCGTTCAAGTGTAGAGAGTGTAAACTGCAGCGCCGTTGCCGCGGGCCCAGCCAACCAGGAAGCTGGCCAGCCTAAATTAAATCAATGTCCAGGTCGGAATGAGGACGTGAAGGCACCTTATCGGTGTTATGTGGACGGGATGAGGACGTGAAGGGTGCTGCTTTCCTTTGTACGGGTCTTTCTAAATCTAAAATTAATGCTACGGGACTGCGGCTACGCCGTCAGGGCTAGATCATTTAGATCTAGAAGGGCTGGCTATAGATCATTTAAAAGGGCTAGATCGAATTCGCTTTCTTTGTTTTTTTTGCCGGAGGGGGCTGTTCATTTTGGGGTACGCGCTCTATCGTCGCTGGATCGTTGGCTGTCGTGAGCCCGCCCGGCCAGAGGCATCAGATCGACGACCCGTCTCCCGCTCTGCCATCTCACATGGTTCTGCCCGCTGCTCGCCGACCGCAGCTAAGCACCTCCGCGAGCAGCTATAGCTAAGCGGCTCAGCTGGCCCATATGGGCTAGCTAGTAGAGCATCACACAGGCATGCCGCCACTTCCTCTGCGAAGCTAGCTGACTTTCTCAATCCGGCGGCCGTGCGGTGGGCGAGGCCGGACGTTGTGCTCGGCAAAGAGATGGCAGGCCGCAGCTCTCACGCGGTCGGGCTGTCTACCTGCCTCGCCTTTCTGCTTCTTGCGCAGCTCCAGCTCGGAGGTACGGGGCGCCACGCTCTCGGGCGGGGTGAGGCGCCACGCTAATGAGAGTCCCTATGCACATTCAGCGGCCGAGCTGCCCCCCGGCGTGAACGGGGCGCTGTGCAACTCGGCCAGCAGGCCGGCGCCCATCCAACTCACCCCGGGCTCTTACGTCGTGCACACCTTCTCGGCTGCGCTCGAGTGCCAAGAGTTCAACTACACACTTCAAGGAGGTCCTCTCTTTAACCCTGCCCAGCCCGCCGCACCGTGCCCCGCCCCGCCTCGCCAACGCGCCGCCGCCGCAGGCTTCGTGGCGACCTTCTCAATCGAGGACGTGTACGCGGTCCCGCTGGGGTATCACCGCCACGAGATCTACTCCGTCATGGGGGCCAGCGGCAGGCGCGGCCGCTCACCGGCTGCCCCGCATCCGAGACGCCCCTCACGCGCCTCGGCCCGCAGCTTCCCGACAGACCAGATCGACTCGACCGCGCGGGGCACTGGCGCGTCGTCCGCGAAGACTACGGCGAGCGCGGAGCTCCGCCGCTGCGGCGCCAACACGCTGGCGGGCCTCACGCGCTTCGCCGTTCTCAACACGGACCAGACGAACAGGTGCGCTCGCGCGGCGGCGTCACCCCTTTTGGGTCCTTGCATCCGTTTCGAGCACGCCGGCGCCCCGCAGCGGGATGCAATTCAACTACACGGTGTCGATCCGCCCCTGCCGTGCGCGCGATTCCCCTCCCTGGGTAGGTTTTTTGCAGTGGATTCACGCCCCGAGGGCAGAGGGCATCATCACGGGCATCGCGCCGCTGGACGGGCCTCGTGTGGGAGGTGGACCCGCCCCGCCTCTCCTCCCCCCCCTCGCCCCCCCCCCCCCCCGCCCCCCCCCCCCCCCCCCCCCGCCCCCGCCCCCCGCCCCCCGCCGAGCCGGCCGCGGCAGGGAACGTGGTGACTGTGACGGGGGAGGACATCATGACGGGGGCGGGTGACCTGGTGGAGGCCTCCTCGACCTTCCACGACCGGACCCTGCGCCAGGCGGACGTCCTCTCCGTCTCCGCCGACCGCTCGACCGTCGTCCTGCGCGTCCCGACCGCCCCCGCCGCCCGCGCCGAGCCGGCCCGGAGCGTCGTCGCCACCGTCGTCTCCGCGTTCCACGGGCGGTCGGTCTCCCCGTCCTACACTCTCAACCCGGACTCGTACCTCGACCGCATCACTCCGTACCCGGACGGCCCCAGCAGCTTCGCGTACCCCGTCGTCATGTCCGTCACGAACCTCATCCCGGGGGATACCTCGTTCGTCGCGAACATCGCGGGTACCCCCCTCACCGCCGTCTCGGTAGTCAACGCGACGGCCCTGAGAGCCACCGGTGCGTCGCCGCCTCCGCCCCCGCGCCCCCGGCCGGCGCCGAGCCTTCCCCCCCCCCGCCCGCGCGCAGTGCCCGTGCGGCCGGCGCACCTGGCGGCGGCCGTGTGGCACCCTTTCAACGCCACCTCGGTCCGCTCGGGCACCTTCACGGGCCACTTCCTCTGGAACCCCGGTACCCCCGGCGGCCCCGCTCGCCCGCCGCGGGCCGCCTGACCGTCTCTGCAGACCTCACGTTCGAGTCGATCGCGCCGCGCGGGGACGGGCCGGTCGTCGGGGGTGCGCCGCCTCGCCCCAGGCCCCTCCGTCCCCCGCCGACCAGGCGACCGGCGGCGCGGCGCAGGGAACCTGATCACGGTACGGGGGTACGGCTTCATCCACGGCGATGTCACGCTGCGCGCCTCGATCGGGAACTCGTCAGCGCGCATCGCGTGCCCCGCCATCGAGATCGTACCCCCCGTGAACGGCGAGGTGCGCGCGCCCGAGCTCCCCCTGTCGCTCGCTTCGCGCACGGCGCTCACGGCCAGCCGACGCAGGCCTACTCGCGAGCGGTGGTGATCACGGTGCCTGCGCTGAAGGCGCCCATGCGGACGGACTACGCGTACGACGTGATCCTCGAGTCGGTCCGCTCGGGCACCTTCGCCTACTCTCGCGTGTACTCGTACAACCCGCAGGCGCGCCCCCGCCCGCCCCGCCCGCCTGCCCTTGACCGCGTCGCCGGCCTGACCCGCGGCGGGCAGCCCGAGGTCCGCACGCTGGCGCCCAACGCCCTCTCGACGCACGACAACGGCCCCGCGGCCGGCGGCCTCCCCGTCACCCTCGTGGGCGTCAACGTGCGCGCGCCTCGCACCCCTTTCCCGCCCCGCCGCCGACGCCGGCCCGCCCTCCGGCGCAGTTCGTGCCAGGCGACACGACGGCGCGCGTGCTGGCGGGATCCGTCGAATTCTTGAACGTGACGGTCCTCAACGCAACGCACATCGCATGCGTCCAGCCGCCCGCCGGCTCGAACGAGTTGAACACGCCGCACCCCGTCCTCCTCTGGTCCCTGCGCGCCGGCAACGCCACCGGGCCCTCCTACACGTGGAACGCCGGTGCGCGACGGGCGCCCAGCTCGCTCTTTCTCCTCCCGCGCGGCTCACGCCGCCCGCGCCCAGTGATCACCATGGCGGGGCTGAAGCCCTTTCCGGACGCTCCCAAGGCCGGCAAGACCCTCACCATCGTCGTGCGCGCCGCCGCCCCCACCGGATGCAGAGCGCCGCATCCCCGCCGCGCCTCACACCCCGCGCGAAGGGCCGCAACTTCGCCGTGGGTGACGTCACGCTTCGTGCGCACCTCGAGGACGACGCCGGCCGGCTCGTCCGCGTCGGGGACCCCCTACCCCTCCGCGCCCTCTCGTCGGGCTCCGGGTGGTCCACGGCAGCCGAGGTCGTCATACCGCCGCGGACCGCCGGCGCGTGGACGGCCGGGCAGTCCTACCGCCTGCACGTCGCGTCGACGCGCTCGGGCCCGGCGAACGGCACCGTGCCGCTGCTCTGGCTGCTGGACCCCATCTACGGGAGGCTGCTGCCCTTCCCGGACACGAGCCCCCGGATGCAGGCCCTCGCCATCCTCACCGGCACGAACGTGCGCGGCCCGCCCAGCCCCGCCCGAGCTCGCCCCCCGCCTCGGCTCAGGGTCCGGCGCCTCGCTCGCGCAGTTCGTGCCGGAGGACGGCGTGAGCGCGACGGTCGTGCGCGTCTGGACCCCCGCGGGGGAGGAGCTCCGGGTCCGCCCCTTCCCCGCGCCGCGAGACGAGATTAGAGGCATCACATATCAAAGAAGAAGACCCCTGCGGAAGAGCACGCGGCATCTGCGCTCACGCCGGGGGCGGCAGGCGAACGAGGTGGAGACGACGTCGGCGGGGACGGTGCAGTGGCGCTGGCCGACCTTCAGCGCCGACTACGTCGTCACCCGCGTCCCCTCCAACCTCAGGTCCGCCGCTTCCCTCCGGACACAGCTTGCCGGCTCTTGCCATCAGAGGGCGTCGAGCGGGAAGATAGCTGAGCGGGCCACAGCATCGTGTCGGAGCGCTGGGGCGAGCTGTTCATGGCGAACGCCTTCCTGTGGAACCCGTCGCCCGTCCTCGACGCCTACGCCCCCACCTGGCGCCTGGTGCCCCCGCCCCGCTCGCCCTGCTTTGCTTCGCTCCGCTCTCGTGACTCCGCGCCGAGCAGACGGTGGCGGGGTCCTCCCCGCTCGCGTACGCCGAGGGGCCACCGGTCGCCTCGGGGCCCTTCTACGCGGGCAACCCCATCACCGTCTACGGTCCGCGGCTCCCCCCGGCCCGAGTCCGGCGCGGGCCAACCCCGACCCCGCCGCCGCCCCGGGCCGCCGCAGGGCGGAACTTCCTCCCGGGGCCCTTCACCGTCTTCATCGACAAGCAGCTGACCTCCGACGGGGTGCGGCCCTCCCCTTCTCGTTTGTGGAACTGCCGCTCTCTTGGGCGCCTCGCCCGCCTCGACACGCCCAGCGCCGCGCCGCCGCCGACGGTTGCGGGGCGCAGGAGGTGCTGAGCAACACGACGCTGGTCTTCCGGCCGCCCCCCGCCGACCAGGCCCTGGGGGCCCCCTCCCCCGTCCTCCCCGCCGTCCACTCGGTGCGGCCCCTCGCGTACCCCCCAGGCGCGATTGCCTCGCGTGAGTCACGCCTCTTCAGATCCGGCTCGTCTCGACGCGCTTCGGGGTCGTCACGGGGTCCGCCTTCCTCTACGCCTTCAACGGCCGTGCGCCCGCCCGCCCACCCCGGCAGCTCCCGCTCTAGAGGGCTGGCTGAGGCGGCGCCGCCGTGGCCTCCACAGGGACGGCGATCGAGTCGGCGCTGCCGCGGGACGGGCCCACCACGGGCAACGTCCTCACCGTCGCCGGCACCAACTTCGTCGTCGGGCGCGCCCGCCCGCCGCCTGCCTTTCGCAAATTCTTTCAAAGCTCTGCTGACGGGCGGCCGCCGGCAGGTCGGAGGACCGCCTCCTCGTCACGCTGGCGGGCCTCCCGATGGCGGCCCGCGTCGAGTCGCCCACGCGCCTCCTCGTCGAGATCCCCGCCCTGCCGGCCGCCCTCTCCACCGAGACCCCCGTGCGCCGCGCCGCTTTCCCCGGCGCAACGGCTGCCGCGGCCGCCTCGCTGACTCGCCTCGGCCCTGCGCCGCCGCAGTACGACCTGCGGATTGAGTCGTACCGGTTCGGGAACTACTCGCGGCTGGGGGCGTACAGCTGGAACAACCCCGCCCGCCTCGACGCCCTCGCGTGCGCCCCGGCCCGCCCGCCCGCCCGCCAGCTCCGCGCCCCTCGCGCCGTCCCATGCTTCGCCGCCGCAGGCCCCTGGTGGGCCCCCTGGCTGGCGGGAACCTCCTTACCCTCACGGGGTACAACATGGCCGACTCGATCCCCGACATCCTCTCCGTGCGCCCCTACCCCCGCCCGCCCGTCCCATCCCCTTCGCTCACCGCCCGGCGGCCGGCGCGGCAGATGACGATCGTGGGGATCCCCATGCGGGCCTCGCAGCTGGTCTCGGCCTCGCCGGAGCGGGTCGTGCTGCGGGCCCCCAACGGCATCTCCGTCGGCCTCGTCCAGGTCCGCCCCCCGCCAAGGGCGCAGGGAGGCTCCGGATCCAGGAGACAAGCTCTAGGGGTCCTAATCGATAGGGCCGAGGGCTGGTCCCTGCGGCGCGGCGCCCCGACCCGGCGGCTCGCCTCCCGGGCGAGGGGGCGAGGGCCGCGAAAGAGAAGAGGGAGGGCAAGAGAGCGGGGACTGCACTCTCCTCGACGCTGCGGCGCGGCGCCCTGACCCGGCGGGGGCGCGCAGGGCGACCTGCACCTCGCCTCGGCGCGCTTCGGCAACTCCTCCCTCCCCGCCGCCTACCGCTTCGTCCCCGGTCCGCCCCGCCCCCGCCCCCGGCCCCCGCCCCGCCCCCCGCCGACGGCCGGGGCGCGGCGGGGCGGGGCAGGGACGCCGGCGCCGGACTCGCTGGTCTTCACCGTCCGCCTCAACTACTCGTACGCCCTCTTCGGCGACGCCGCCCACGACCGGTCCGCCCCGGCCCGCCCCGCCCCAACCCGCCCCGCCCGCCCCGCCCCGCCCGCCCCGCCCCGCCCCGCCCCGCCCCGCCCCACCCCGGTCCGCCCCGCCACGCTACGCTCTTAGCGATTCCTAGCCGTGATATCCCGCCTTGTCTCGCTTTGGTTCGCCCGGCGCCTGTGGCTGACGGCGGGGCGGGGCGGGGGTGGGCAGGCTAACGGGGGCGCTGGGGCGCGTGCTCCGCATCTCCCCCTCCCGCTTCGTCGTCCTCTCCAAGACCGAGGGCTCCACCCTCCTCGTCTTCGAGGTGCGCGCGCCCAGAGGGCAGCACCAGCAGCAGCCCGAGCCGGCGCTGACGCCGGCGCCGCCCGCCCCCCCGCCCGCTTGCGCCGCACCGAGGCCGCCGGCAGGTGCGGGAGTCGAGCGGGGCGGAGCAGGCGGTGGGCGAGGTGAGCGCGAGCGAGGCCTCGCGGCGCCTGAAGGCGCTCCTGGCGGCGCCGGGCGGCCTGGACCTCTCCCCGGACTTCCACGTCCTCTCGTCGGCCCTCACGCTGGACGCGGAGGCGACGCGGCTGCCCGTCGCCCTCGTCACGGGCGTCGTCGCCGGCGTCGGCGGCCTCCTCCTCTCCGCCGCCGCCGTCGTCGCCCTCGTCGCCATCTTCCGCCGCCGGCGCGCCGCCGAGATGGAGGGCCTCCCCGAGGGCGTCACGCCCCGCCCCATCAACGTCGCCCCCCGCTCTGCCCGCTCCGCCGAGGAGCTGCTCGACGCGGTGCCGGAGCCGGCGGCCGAGCGGGCGCCCCTCCCCGCCGCCTCCTTCCTCGGCGAGAAGCCCGGGGCGTGGCCGTCGGCCCTTGCCCTCGGCAACGCGTCGACGCTCGACGCCCGCGCGGCCGCGCAGCCGCGCCCGAGGCAGTGGGCCCAGCCCCGCTTCGAGGACCCGAATTTCGCGCGGGCGAAGCTGCCGGCGGCTCTGACCGTCGACGAGGAGAAGAAGCAGGCGCAGGCGGCGGCCGCCGCTGCCGCCGCTGCCGCAGCCGCGGCAGCCGCAGGGGGCGGCCCCGCGCCCCGGGGGTCGTGGTGGGGGTACCGGCGGAGGAAGCGGAGGCGCGAACGCAGGCGTACTCAGTGGGGTCGGCGATCCTTGCGGCCGTCTCGGCGACGCACTGGCGCCCGCGTCCGAAGCAGGCGCGGCAGGCCCCCAAGCCGGGAGAGCCGGCCCGCAAGACGCGCACCGTCTTCGCCGCGTACTACGATCGCGCGAACGCGGCGGTGGCGTCGGGCGCCGGGTCTGGTCCCGAGCCGCATGAGGAGCTCCGGGCCCCCGCCGCGCCCGCCGCGCCCGAGCCCGGCCCGCGGCCGCCTGGGGGGCCGCCGCCCAGGCGGCAGATCTCGGCGAGCCTCCGCCGCTCTTTCACGTTGGCGTAGGATCTTAGTGGCCGGGTAGATAGTGGGAAATTTAGTGGCCTAGTAGCTAGTAGACCGCGTCCTGCGTAGTTGTAACTTTGTACTTAGTGAAATGCCATGACTTAGTGATGATCATGCCATGATGATCTGAGAATCAATTCCGGACTTCCGAAATTCGGAAGTTCGGGGATCCGAGATGATATTCAAGCTTGAATGAAGTAACGTAGGAACCCGCGCGAATTCGAACTTCGGAGCTGTACGACTCACTGAGTCACTGAGTCATGCCGCAGTGCATATCATAGTATAAAAAAGGGCCACTGACTTGCCGCGCGCGTCAGTTGGGTCCGGGGAAGGGCATTTAACCTCGGCGAATCCAAGATCTAGATGCGCGCATGCAGAGGGCAGCTGCAGGGACTTAAACTAGCGCTTAATTAAGCTTAAGAAGGCGCGCGCACGGTGGCCGGGCGAGCCGCTGGGCCGGCTCCGGCTGAGGCTGGCCATGCCAGGCGAGCTCAGCGGCTGCAGCTGTCCTCGCGATCGAGGCGAGCTGTCCTCTTAGAGGTAGGCCTCATGATCGGGGCCTAGCGAGCTAGCTCTAGCTATGTAAGGCGCGGGCCTTGAGAAGGGGGAGGGAACCTTGTCTGGCCATGGACGTGCTCCAGCTCCTGCAGCTGCCAGGCTGCGCATGCCCCGTGGCCGTCGCGCGCGGAGGCGTGGCGGGTGCACGAGTGCGCATGTGCTGCGGGTGCACGTGCGTCACGGCGTGGCTACATAGCTAGGGGCTGGCCGGCGCCTCGGCCTCCGCGCGATCTGGGCGCGGGCACGGGGACGCTGCTCAAGCTCACGTTCCGCTCAAAAAGCGGCGCAGCGGGCCAGCTCATGATCAGCGGCGCCGGCTGCATGCGCAGCAGGCATGCGCATCGCGCGCGCGCGGGGGCTCTGCGTCGCGCAGCACGCGCGCCGCGCTGGCATCGGCTTGTTGGAAGTGGCATAGCCCGCCAAGTGCGGCCGGCTTGCGGCCGGCTTGTGCAATTGCGTCGGGGCGCGGTTGGCGCGGGTGAAGCGTGCGCGGCTGGCGCGGCTAGCCGCTGAGCCACAGCAAGCTGCCGCGCGGGCGAGAGGCGTAACCATTGTTGAGCCGAGCCGAGCTGCGGCGCCCGGGGGAGAAAGCGGCCGGGGGTACTTTAAGAGGTTTTCTCAGGGTAAGTTCGCACTCTCCAATGTGATTGGCTAGCGCGCGCGGCGTCCTCCCACGCGACCGCGTTCGCGCCCGGCCTCGCTCTCGCAGTACGGAATGTCGAACATGATGCGCGCAACGACCTCGAACTGGTCTGGCCCGTATATCTGCTCCCTGTGCGTCGCTGGACCCATTTTTGTCCCGGGTGTTGGTGCCTGTTCCTGGATCACCCTTTGGTCGGACGGGACCGGGAGACATGGTTTCGGGGTCCCCTGGGGATGCGCTTTCAGGGTGTACCGCGCGGCCCCGGTTTTGCGGAGGTCGGGGAAATGGGATTTGGGGTAGGGTTGGACCCAAGGGACAGGGACAGGGGAAGTGTTTTACCCTTCCCCAATGATCATGATTGTCACAGTGTGCAGCGCTTACCGTTGCACTGCGGCAGCCCCTGAGCCTCAGCCTGGCAGCTGCCTGACGGAGCCCCCCGGGGTTCCGAAGTTCAGCTTGCAACTTGGCAACGGTTTTATCGATGAGACTCTCAGAGTCTGACTATGTGACGCTTTGATCATGAGATCTCGGGATCTGCGTGACCGTCGGACGCTGTGACGATTATAATCGTGATCATCGTTATCGCGATCCGGCTTTAAATTTGCCGGCGCGCTGGGTCGAGTCTCGGAGTTCTTGTTGCCGCCAAGTTGCTGGTTGTGTGAGTTAGAGTAGGCATGACCCACTAATCATAAGTGACCTCAGGGTCACCAGCACTTCCGGCCCACGAAAGAAAGGCCTACATGCCCTCAGAGCTGCCCCTGCTTTCCCTCCACCTCGCAGCGTCCGGATGCACTGAAAAAGGGGGGAAATTGCAGCTCATTAAATACATGGAGGGCGGTCTGGGGGCCTCCGCGCGGGGGCCTAGAAGAGCGCCGTTGCCTTCTCGATGTCCTGTGTGTAGAGGTTGGAGGGGTGCAGGGCGACGGACGGCTGTCGGACAGTGAAAGGCCCGCTGTTTGGCCTCCAGGAGCCGTGCGCGGGCCGGCCCTTCTCCCGTGCCTCGGCCTCCAGCTTCTTGCGCTCCTGCTCGGGATCCGGCACGTACTCGATCTTGTAGAAGAATCCCTCCTGGCCCTGCTTGACGCCCCCGCACGGCTTGAAGGGCTTCGCTGGCCGCTCGGGCCGCGGCGGCTCGGGCTTGGCGGGCGGGAGCGCCCCGTCGTGCCCGAGGAGCTTGGAGGCGGCGACGTGCTCCTGCGAGTCGAAGAAGTCCTTCTGGTGGACCATCGTCTTGAAGTTGGGGCGGCCCTGGCGCAGCGCCCGCATCCGCTCCTTCTCCTCCTTCTCCGCCTTCCGCGCCCCGTCGTACGGATCATTCATGTACTCCGGCGACTTCCCGATCGTCGTGTTCGGATACCCGAAGCCGCCTTTCTTCCCCACGGGCACCAGGATCGGCTTCAGCAGCTGAGGGGGGGACGCCGAGCTGGTGGGGGGAGGGGGAGGGGGAGGGGCGCGAGTACGTCAGCGATTGAGAAAGACGAAGACGCCGCCGCGAGGCGAAGGGCCCACCGAGGTTTCAGGTCCTCGTCCGGCAGGTGGGGGAGCTTGGGCCCGAAAGTGCCCCAATAACCGCCGGAACCCGAGCTGGGAGGGGCGTCACGCGGGGCGGGGGCGGGGGCGGCGCGCTCCGCGCACTTCTTCTCAGGGGGCTTAGGGGGGACGAATGCCTTTGTCCAGTTCTTCTGCTTCTCTTTTTCTGTCGCGCGAGAGGCGAGTGGGTGTCCCGGCGCGGCCGCGCCGCGGAGGAGGCCAGTCACCTTGTCGCTCGAGGGCCGCGGGGTCTATGTAAGGCGAGCCGACCTGCGCGTGCTCAGAAAAAGAAACCGCGGCTGCGGAAAGACCGGATCGCGCACGTAGAGAGACCGGACGTCCTGCAGCTCCGAGTGAGGGCCGGTCTCAGAAGGGCGCGGGGGACAGAGGATCACGCACGCGAGACTTTCCGCCCCAGTTGTCACCGGTCTGGCCCAGCCTTTGCGGGTTGGTGAGGATGGACTTGAGATGCTCCGCCGCTACGGTCTTCGTGGCTGGGTCTCCCGAGGACAGGTAGCCCTGTTCCTTAAAGATGCCCAGCCGAGGCTGATCTGTAGTATCTCCTTTCGACGCCATCGCCTCCGCGTGCGGCTAATTCGGCGCAAGCTGTGATTAGCTACGGGAGCGGGCTGGGAGCGGGGTGTACGGAAACTGTTCAGAGCTTAGCCTCGGGTCGAACCTGGGCGACGAGGCAGCGCCTGGGTGCTGGCTACGCTCCCGCAGCTCGGTCTCCGGTGCGCCTCAAGGAGTCTTCCGGTGGTGTATTTGCAGCACTTAATAGGCCGTAGTGCTAAATTCTCTTGCGCCGGTGCTGCGTGCGGCGCGTGTGTTGTAGAGAAGAGGGATGAGACGAAATAAGGGGCTCGTGGTACCCCCCCTACAGCGTTGCAACGGGCGGATCAACACGCCCGCGCATCGAGGCTAGGAGTAGCGCCCTGCAATGGGGAAGCGCATAGGCCAGTACGTTACTCTGGCGAAGGTCAGTGAGCGTTCGACTCACCGCTCACCGCCCCGCAACCCACGCACTCACCGCCGGCTCGCGTGTACTAGATTGGCTCTGGCGCCTATGCCGGTGTGTCGGGCCTCCGCGCCTCCGCGCAGCCGAGTCTAACGCCTGCTGCAGATGTCTGGACCGCTCGCAACGAGCAGAACAATGGCGTGGTCGCCATCAAGATCGTGCCTGTGCGCACGCTTTCGACTCTGGAGCTCGAGAACCTGGACCGTGAGATTCACGTACGTGGCTCGCACGCGCGCGAACGGCCGCCTTGCGAGCCTCCGCCGCAGATCATGCGGAGCCTGCGGCACCCGAACATAGTAAATCTGGTTAGCTGTACTCTCTCTTGCTAACCGCCGCTTTTGCAAATGCATCTGATTGTCTTGCAGCACGACGTCCTTGTGCGCCGCGCGCACGAACCAGTTGCGCGGCGGATGCTGATGCGGTCAAATAGAGGGACGACAAGCACATATACATCGTCATGGAGTACTGCGCCGGGGGGTCCGCGCAACGTGCGAAGCGCCTGCACATGCGCGACTGACTGTGGTTTTTGCAGAGACCTCTTCGCTTTTATGCAGCGTCGGGCGCCGGTCCCCGAGGGCGTTGTGCGCAATTTTGTAACGCAGCTCGCTTCTGCAATCAGCTTCCTCCACGAGAACAAGCTCGTGCATCGGGATTTGAAACCTCAGAATGTGCGCTTTTCATTCTTGGTGTTATAATTTCTACGCTCACAGCGCAATCAGATCCTTCTCACACACTCCAGCGACAGTGCATGTCTGAAAATTTGCGACTTCGGATTCGCTCGGTATGCTCATGCTGCAGGTGCGAATCCCCCAACAAGAAAATACGTCACTGGCTGCTAATTTTTTCTTAGACGACATTGCTTGTGGGTCTCCCATGTACACGGTACGGAGCTTCTAATTCGAGTTTGAAAACCTTTCGCGACTTGTAGTGCAGGCGCCTGAAATATTGAAGCGGCAAGCGTACGATTCCAAAGCAGACCTCTGGTCAATTGGGACAATCTGTGCGTTGTAGGCAAGTTTGGCGTTCTCTCTTTCTTGACAATTTCGGCAGTGTACGAGCTTTTGTTTGGAAAGTCTCCCTTTGAAGGTATGCATCAAGATTCATTTCGAAATACCCACACTGACTCCAAACGTACAGGCCGTACCCTCGAGCATCTCCTCTGGAATGTGGAGAATGCTCAGCTAGTCTATCCTCCAGCAATGATGTCGCTCAGCCAGGATTGCCGGCACCTACTCGAGAACCTTCTTCAGAAGGATCCCAAAGAACGACTGACCATCCGTCAGTTCATCCATCATAAGTTTGTGTCTCCTGAGACCTCAGGATGGCAGAAGTTTGTGAGTGGCCTCTTTCTCTCACACACACTCGCGAACAAAACCTTTGACGTACTTCAAACAGGTGAAGGTCACTTTCCCCGATCTCATGGATGACATCATCGGGACCAAGCGGGCGCCATCACCCCCTGCTCAGCTTGTCCGTGCATCTCCTGCACTGGGAATGAAGTCCCATGCTACGCATACTGGCATTCGCCCTGTTCGAGCGATGCGGTAGCTGTGCGAGGTTTCATACATGTTGAACATGAGATTTTCATTGTGCCGAGAGCATGCCAAACCGCGTGCTGAGCAAAACTTGCACTTTCTAGGCTGAGGGCTAGGTCGTACTTCATCTAGATCTGCGATTACGATCATAATTACTATGATTAGGACGTCTTAGCTTTGATCTGCGATTACGATTAGCTAGGGCGTCTTAGCTTTGATCTGCGATTACGATCGCGATTAGCTAGGGCGTCCTTAATCTAGATCTGCAATTACGATCATAATTACTATGATTAGGATGTCTTAGCTTTGATCTGCGATTACGATTAGCTAGGGCGTCTTAGCTTTGATCTGCGATTACGATCGCGATTAGCTAGGGCGTCCTTAATCTAGATCTGCAATTACGATCATAATTACTATGATTAGGATGTCTTAGCTTTGATCTGCGATTACGATCATAATTAGGGCGTCTTAGCTTTGATCTGCGATCGCGATTAGCTAGGGCGTCCTTGATCTAGATCTGCGATTACGATCATAATTAGGACGTCTTAGCTTTGCAATTGATCTGCGATTACGATCTCGGCCAGCTTGCTGGTGGGCTGGGCCCGCGGCCGCGGCGGCCGCAGTGTACATTCCCACACTCGTAGCCCGGACCTGCGTTTTAGTACGTGTCCAAATGCGTACTGGTTGGAAACTACAGAAGTCATAGAAAAATTGATGTGGATTCCAGAGTGGATTCCAGAGGGGCTTGAGTGGATTCCATCCAGAGGGGCCCCTGGCCCGTACGCGTCTGATGGCAGGAGAAAGGCATCCTATAGCTAGGCGATCCTCCGCTGGGTCCACGCAGCAGGTGCTTCATGTCCACGCTGGTGCCGTGGCCTAGGCCTAGGAGTAAGGCGCCGCGCAGCAGGCGTTTCGCTTCCTCGCCGGTGCCTTGGCGGATGGGGATGCTCCTGCGAGGGCTCATGCCTTGGGCTCGCGTCTATTGCACGACCACAGCGAACTACCTCTGATTTTGGAGGTGCCGGGAGAATACACCCTTAGTTAATGGCGTAGCCAAACAGGAAGAACAGAATGAAGAAGAGGAGGCCCCCATAGATCAGGGCCTGTTTCTGCCCGGAAGACAGGCTGTTGCCGCCGAGCCCATAGCCCTGGTTCTCCGCAAAGCCGGCAATCTCCTGGTACTTGCGCACGAAGGCCTGGACAAACATCAGACGCCAAACACGGAGTTCGATGCGCGGGCGACTACGCACGCTCTTCGGTGCGCTGCAGACGGGGCATTTGTAGTCCGCCGCGATGTCATCCCACGCCGTACCTACGAACTGACTCGGATGCGAGCAAAGCGAAAGCCAGCAGACCCGGACGGCCAACAAGCCGCACCAGGCTCTATCCGACGGAACACATCGCCCTTGTCGACCTCGTACGTGTAGGCGCACGACCGGCACTCGTAATTGTCGGTCGGAATACGGATGAATTGCTCGCGCTCACGGCCGACAAGCTTCTTCCGGAACTCGGTTTCCTCGCCCTCCTCGTTCGCAGGGGTGCGCGCGGGCCTGTTGCCAATGAGGCGAGAGCGAAACCGAGCGAGCCGGACGAAGCTCACTCCTCGGCCTCGGCGACGACGACGGCCGGCGACCAGGCCGGCGCTGTCCGCTTCTCAGCGCGGAAGGTCGCGCCGAAGACACCGGACGCCGAGAAGGCCACCTAAAAAAACGTTCAAATCATCAGGCGGGGTGTTTGCGCGGGTGAAAGCCGTCTAGAGACGCGGCACACGCACCTTCGAGGTCGTGGGCACGTGCCGGCGCTCCGCGCGGCTGCGGACGGTCCGCTGGGCAACGTCGGTCTGAACCACAGCGCTGCTGGCTGCGGGGCCGGCCCGGGCGGCGGGGAGGGCGAGGGCGACCGAGAACGCCATGTCGCAGCAGAAAGTGGGCCATGGGGGAGCCGAACCGGCGGGGAATCATTTGGGTGGCTCGGGCTCGAGCGCATGCGCAGCATCCAAGCTAAGCGCTGCCGCAGCTGCGAGAGCCGCGGAGCGCCCCATAGTAGCCCAGCCGCTGAGCGCCAGGAGTGAGCGACCCTCGCGCCATCGACTTCCGCCAGCAGCTGCAGCCGCCGCGATCTGCCACGCACGCAGCGCTAGCCAAGCCTAGCCAAGGCCACCCCCGATGTCCAGGGTCCGATCAATATATCCGAACTTCTATCATCCGGAAGCGCCCTGCATGCCAGAAGTGCTCGAAAAATGGCTCAAGCTTCCAGCAAGAGGAATAGAATATCCTGATTGTAGAAAAGGAACGAAACACGCATGACTACCCTGCGAAGCGGAACAAAATCGCAGCGTGCGATTCGATGTTGAAACTGGGGGCTGAGCAGACAGGAGAAGGGACCGGAGAAGGCACGGGTGGGGGAGAAAGAAGCGTGAAAGAAACCTATCTAGTAGTCGCGGGTCGGGCGCCGGGGCGCGGTGCTGATAGAGAGCTCCTCCGGCTTCTGCGCCGCGAAGGGGTGCTCCGGGCCAGCAACCACCTTGAGGTGGGTGAAGATCTGGCGGCCGAGGGTGTTCTTGGGCAGCATGCCCTTCACTGCGGTCTCGATGATACGCTCCGGGATGCGGCTGCGGACGTCCTTAAGCTGCTCAGTCTTCATGCCACCGGGCCGGCCCGAGTGCCGGCGGTAGAGCTTCTCCGACTCCTTGTTGCCAGTGACCGCCACCTTCTCCGCGTTCACGACCACGACGTAATCGCCAGTGTCCGCCGCGGGGGTGTAAGTGGGCTTGTGCTTGCCGCGGAGGATGTCGGCGATCTGCACAGACAGGCGGCCGAGGCGCTGGTCCGCCGCGTCGATCACATACCACTTCTTGTTCGCCGCAGCGACATCGTCGCCAGAGGGATAATAGCTCTTGTTGCGGGTGTCCTGCGCACGCGGGGCCGCGATCAGGTCAGCAGGCTGGGACCCATAAAATATCTCTCGCCGACGCCGCGGCCCGGCCGCAAAGCGGGCGCCCCACAAGCGTCATTGATGGCGCTATAGCGAGCGCCTTACCTTGCCGAGCTTCTCGGTCTCGACCGCGCCGGCCTCAGCAGAAATGCTGAAGGTGCAGATGGACGCATTCACGTCCCGAACGGAGGGCGCCGCCCGGCCGAGGAAGCCGCTGCGCTGGCCGACGAGCTGCGGCGAGGACGAGACCGCGAAGAACATGGCTGCTGATCCGGCGGAGCCGACGAACTACGATCTTCCCGGGTACGGGCGAACTACACGCTTCAACGTACCCCAAAATTTCAGGCGCACCGCGATCTTGCCTGCCGCACTGACTCCGGAGGCCGTGTTTGTTCAATTGCATAATCAGGGGGGATCCACTTGCTAGCCAAGCCCAAAGCCGCAATAGCACAGCCGCCGATCCACCCGCGGGCCAATCTGGGTCGTGGCGGTTAAGCACGCCGCCTGCGTACGTGCACGCAAATTGCGGGAGGCTCGCAGGCATCGCAATCCGACCGCTCGCAAATGGTGCTGGCTCGCGTGCCGGCCCCGTTCTTCCCGCTGTTCCTCGCTGGCTCCGCGGCGTCCGTGCTGGCAACTACGCTACTGCTGGCATGTCGCCTGCACTACCTCTCCGTCGTTAAGAACGAGTTTTACGGCTACCCCGACGGTGCGCCGCCGCCGTTCACCCAGCTTCGCTCGGCCGGCGCCGCTGAGGAAGCGCCACCGCATAGAGTGGGTGCCGACAATTTCGGCGACGATTGGAGATCATAAGCCTGAGCGGTTCGGCCGCTCACAAGCGCCGCCGCAGAGGCCATGCGCTGACGAGGCCCCAGAAACGTTTTTATGATCGGCATGGCCCTGTGCGCTGGGCCGAAGTTTGTCACGCTTTTTCTCCACTACGCTGCTTTCGCGAAGACCGCCTGCGCATCCTCCAAGCGGCTCAAAGGCTTGAACTTGGCGAACCTGGCAGTTGCGTTCGCACGTACGTGGGCTGCCGGCTTCTGGATCTACGTCACCAGCTCCGACTTCCACTCCTTCCATATCAGCGCCTTCGTGGGCTACGTGCGTTTCAGAAATTTTGTTCATGTTTGGAGGCTCTCCGGATCCTGAACTTCAGTTGCTCAGCTTCTCACATCGATGCTCAACATGATTTTCACAACAATTTTGGCGTTCAAATCTCGACAGAGGGATCGAAAGTCGCCTTATGCGAAGACGATCTTCCTTCTTGGGCATCAGTTGGCTTGGTGGACCGCGTTATACTTCTATCTGGAGCACAAGGATGAAGAACCAGGGGGTATGGCTATGGCTCTTTAACCTCTGCTGCTCTGTGCTCTGTAACTGATGCATCGTCACTGCACAGCGTACTCATACTACGCCATGTGCGAATGGACTGTTGGGATTTGCGATGTGCTCTTCGAGGCATCGGGTATGTCCCCACACACCAACGTCCGATGGTCCTGTTTGTTGACACCTGTGCAGGGTGGCTGGACTTCAGGGATCTTGAGATCCATCTTGTAGCGATGGGAGGGCAGGAGCCAGTGGATGCTCTGCAGGGCAGGAAAGAAGACTAGCGCTTGTAGGCTACCTTGTCATTCTAAAAACACCTAGGCCTGAGCAGGTACTTCGAGTCCACACTGGCACACGCGGCTGTTGGACTGTCCTTTAATTGCGATTACGATTAGGGCTGGGTAACGAATCGAAGCCTAAGGTCGGACGTCTTTGCTTACCCAAGGCTCGTGCTTGAACCAGATATATACCCGTGCAGTTCAACGGTTCGGGGAAAGAGCGTAACTGGTACCTGCACCCCGGCCCCGGGGCCCTCGACTTTGAAGGGAGGGGCCGGGCACCCGCGGCCACGGCCGGTGATCATGACCCCCGGGCCCGTCTGAGGAGAAGGGAGGTGCCACGGCCGCGGTGCGCATGCACGTGTGGAGAGCTATAGCCACTAGGCTACGTTTACGTATACGTATATACGTATATATATGTACGCCAGAGCAGGCGCTTCGAGTCCACAAATTTAAACGTATACGTACGTATACCGTACGCGTAGTACGTGCACATGCACGTACGCGTATATATGCATATGCCGCAGTGCATGCCGCAGTGCTCATCACCGTGGCACGTGCACGCGGCATGCACATGCATGCATGCAATATTCAATCATTGATCATGAATGACTGATCGATATACATATCAGGATGCCGCAGTGCCGCCTCAGGGCCTCCCGGCCCGATCCTGCGAGAGAGCCTCAGGCCAGAGCAGGCGCCAGGCGCTCCCGATCCTGCGAGAGAGCCTCGCAGAGTCGCAGAGTCGAGGTCAGAGCCTCGCGAATGGACTCCGGGAGAGCCTCGGAGGATTTGCACGCACATGGCCCACTAGTACTGAGGTGGCCCGGGTGGCCGTCACGTTAGCTAGAGCTATAGCGAGCAAGGACGATGCCGAGCGCGTCATCGAGAAGCTGCAGCTGGCCATGGCATGGGACCGGGCCTGGTTGGTATGTTAATATGCATGACTAGTACACCAACACATTCCCGGGCCAGCAACAATGCACATAGTAAATGTGAAGGATAGAAGGCGCATCTACGGGTGTCCTGCAAATAAAACGAAGGTTCAGGTCCTATTGTGGTGGTGGAGCTGTACAATATTCTGGCTACTTAGTCGAAATACGCTCCATGTGCGCAATCATACGCCTCTGCCTGGCCCTGCTTAGGCCCTGTAGTAACCCCTTCGCGGCTCGCCAGCCCCATTCCGCGCTTGGCCGATTTCAGGCCCTGACGCCATCCCCGGAACACCGCCGCCAACCCCCGTGAGACCGCTCGCTCCAAAGCCTATCCGAAAGTTGAGAGGCAAGCAGAGAAGAGTCATTTGTGCAGCGGCTCACCAAGCTGAGACATCGGTGCGCCACCGATGGGTCCATAGCTGCTGCCCATGTCTCCCATCATACCACCGGAGCCCATGCCCGTCATCGCTGCTGAAGTCATGCCCATGCCCATGCCGGCTGCACCCAAATGAGAAGAAAATGAAAACCGGATGTGGGACGGAAGCGCGGACCACCAGACATGCCAAGGCCGCCGCCCATCATGCCGATACCAGCGCCCATTCCGCCAAGATACTCTGCTGCAAAAAGGGTCGGCAAAACAAACGGGTGCCGGGCTGGGATAACGAACCCTTCCCGACCGACCCGTAGTTGCCCATCGCGCCGTACGGGGGCATGTTCATCCCCATGCCGCCCAAACCACCCATGCCCATGGGCGCCATGGTAGAGAAGGGCGTCATGCCGTAACCCATGCCAGCCATCCCCCGACCGCCGAATCCCGCGCCAGGGTAGTACCCAAATCCGAGGGGGCTGGGGAGCCGGCCTCCGGGACCGAGACGCGCTGCTGCCTGCGGCATGTTCTGCTTGGGCTCCGCCTTCTTTACTTCAACCTGCAGGGGATGAAATGCAATAGGAGACGGGGGATGCACGACGCAAACCAGCTTCTCCTGAATCGTGTGGCGGGGGTTCTCGATAACGCGCTCGACATCGTCCTCGCTCGCAAAGGTGACGAAACCAAAACCACTGCGTCGAAGTCAGAAAAAGCGCTACGAAGGACGAAACGGTGAGCAAAAGCGCACCGCGGCCTGCCGGTCTCGTGGTCGTGCATGATCTGGCTTTCAACCACTCGGCCAAACTGTTCGAAATACTTCCGGAAGTCCGCTGTCGCCGAGCCTGTTAGCTGGGCACGCGGCGCCAAGACAACGAAGCGAATACCCTCTGAGAGCGTGCTCGGCAGCCCGCCAACGAAAATCTTCTTTGTCTTCGGACCCCTTGCGGCCATAGCTTCTTTCGACACCGCCCGCTTCGCTTCGATCTGCGGAAACCACAATCAGCGGACAGAACATCAGATACGGCGCCGCACAGTCCGGACCTGACGGCCATCTAGGACGTGCTTATCGTTAAGTACCGTATCGACAACGCTGGGGTCGCTGCGAGCGCCAATCAGCCAACAGTTGTCCCCATAATGCGCAGGCTCGAGGACCTGTATGTTACAAAGCCGAAGCCTCTGCGCATGTCCAACGAAGGTTAATGGCAAGAATAGAAGAACGAAGCGCCCGGGGATGGCCTGCAGACCTGGGATGTCCTGTTGCTTTGTCCTTCATGATCACACAGTCTCTGTTCGCGGGAGGCGCGGTTCACACGGCCATTCCCGCACATGCATCTAACAACAACGCACATGATCTCTCCATAGCGCCCGAAGTACTCCCGAAGGGTCCTACGCGCAACGAATGACCACAACGCGAGTCGAAAGGACATGGGGCACGCTCACTCTTCGGAAGTCTCCCATGACAGACCTGCATCATTGCATCGAAATGTACGCAGTGAGCGAAGGCGCCGTGCGGGCCGGGCTTTGTGGCAAGGCCGAGCTCGAGGGAGCGCGAAGCGCGTACCTCCGAGGAATATCTTCCCTTCCGTCATGGCTCTGGTCCTACCTACTGCTACAGGCCTACGCCCACGAGCGGGAAAAGGTCCCGCCTAGTAATAACGAGCCGCGCGTAAGGACACACTCGTACCCCCAAGAATCGGAGGCTCGAGCCGCCGGAGCCGGCGCCCGACCATTTATCATGATCCACAGATGATTATATTCCATTCGAATTCGTACTATGCGTGCGTGTCCTGGCTAATTTTGAGTTAGCTATAGCTAGCTATGGCGCAGTAGCACATGTACAGCTAGCTCCATGGCCAGATCTATAGATTCGTCAGCACACGCCAAGAAGAGCTCGAGGATGCGCATGCGCAGCTGCATAAGTCAAGGATCAAGAGTTCTCTGCTTGCATTGATCTAGGCACAAGTACATTCGTGTAATCTTCCAAGCATCATGCAGCTAGCTAAGTTCCCCCTCGCATCTTGCAGCTAGACAAGAATTACGACTACGATCAGCTCCAAGCATCAGCTAGACAAGAATTACGACTACGATCAGCTCCCGGGTCCCGCTCCATAGCGACCGCGGTCAGGCGTCGCCGTCGGAGTGGTCCCGCGCGCCCGTAGCTTAGAAAGAGCAGTGCGCTAATCGTAATTTTCACTTCGCAAGGAGAGTCAGGATGCCCTGAGGACCGAACATAATCTCGTTCAGGAAGGAGAGGATGGCCACCCAGACGATGGGGCTAATATCAACTCCACCAACAGGTTGAATAACCTGCTAGGGATTAGGTGAGGCCATAGAGCACAACTGTATCCTGGTGCGAACCTTGCGAGTTGGCCGGAGAATGGGCTCTGTAGGACGGACGGCAAGAACCCAGGGCAGTTTCCCGAGATTGACTTGTGGATACCAAGTGAGGACAATGCGGACGATGAAGAGGACAATGTAGATGTTCAACGCCGGCCCCAGGATCGTAATCGCAAGCTTGGCCTGAGCGAAGTTCGTATCGAGAAGCTCGTAAAAAAGAAGCGAAATCGTAGATCACGCACCGCGCTCCCGTCTGCCCCGGCGTCCGCGGCGAGCGCAGCGGACGGAAGCAGGAGCACCGACGCCAACGACGCCAGCGCCGCGAGCGATCTCGAGATGATGGTTTCTGAGCTAGAATGCGTAACAGCTGCAGAAAGTGACATGCATCAGTCGCGGGATCAAGAAAGCGACCCGGCATGCGCACGTGTCTGATCTTCGTCCGCTGCCCTCGAAGCGGCGGGGCCAGAACTCCTGCATACGATCACTCCCAGTGCACGTCGCGTATCGACTGCGAAAGATCGCCGGCGCGCGGCGGCGAACTTGAGAGCGCAGCTGAACGGCGCCGAGCCGTGGACCCGGAGAGCTCTGACGGTTAAGTTCTGAACTCGCAAGCTACATGATGAACTGGACGCAGCGGGGCCGGCACGAGCGGCGGGGAGGGCGAGGGCGACCGAGAACGCCATGTCGCAGCAGAAAGCGGGCCGCGGGGGAGCCGAACCGGCGGGGAATCGCTCGGGCGCTCGTGCGCGGCATCCAAACGCTGCAGCAGCCGCGAGCTCCGCGGAGCGCCGTCGAGTAGCTGAGCCCTATCTGCGGCGCCACGCAGCGGACTCTCTGAGCTTAAACAAGCTTGAGCGCTCCGCGAGCAGCGGCCGCGAGCAGCGCCGCGGCTTGCGGCACAGCTACTCAAATGCAACTCGAGCTGATCGAGGACCACACGGTCCTTACGCTTTTCCTGCTTGGGTTCGAGGACGGCAAGCTGTTCGGAAGCGAGCGACAGATCTCTAGCTCTTCACTGGAGGCCTGTCTAGACTTTCTGTTGAGGCGTCTCTATCCCGCGGAATTCGCTTCGCAGCCTGTGCGCATCTGGCGCATCTGCGTTTCACATGTTTTGTCGGATGCTAAAAGCGCCTCGCAGGATTTTAAGAGCTCGAAGCACCTCGCAGAGGCGGATGCCAGGCACAGGGGAGCGTTTCGCAACTTCGCGGTGGATGTCTGTGCCAGATTCCAGAAAGACTTCGGGCTTGCGTCGAGTCAGTTCTATATAACGAAATCCATCTTGTCCAATCCGCAACGGAAGTTCGTGTCGCCAGCACTCCTTCTTTTAGCACAGGCGGCGCTCTATCACGCACCTTTCCCCCAACACGCAGGTATTTGTGGTTGCAGCGCTGCAGTACATTCCCTTGGATCTAACGCAATTCGTATGCAGAGGGTCTGCTTTCCGACGACTCGGCAAAAATGGTGCAACACATGTTGTCCAGAAACGCTGCACAATGCAGGTGAGCCCCACTGGAAGAGCGCGGTTCCAAAACGCCA
Source organism: Cyanophora paradoxa (assembly GCA_004431415.1). Taxonomy (NCBI): domain Eukaryota; class Glaucocystophyceae; order Cyanophorales; family Cyanophoraceae; genus Cyanophora; species Cyanophora paradoxa. Next base: position 65,210 of record QPMI01000503.1, read on the forward strand.
TAATTTATGAAGCAGAATGCTTGATCGGCTGATGAACCTTCAAGAACTCTCGCATGCCCTGCTGTTGTTGTAGTCTCAGGAGCTGGAGCCCTCGCAGGAGCACCCTCATCCGCCATGGCCACTGCACCAGCATGGACGTAAAGCACCTGCTGCCTAGCTCCTAGCTCCTAAGCTTAGGCCGCCTCGCTTCTTCCATCAAAAGGGGGCCCCTCCCCTCAGGGCCCCTGCAGGTTACGTTTTTGATCATGATCCACTCTCATTGGCCGGTCCCCCATAGGCAGGATATCTCGCTGAAAACATCACTGCGCCCTCAGCCTAGAAAGAGCATGAGCCACTCGTACACTTTTACAAAGAAAAGTAAACATGATTCGCCTAATCTAGTACCCTACTCGGCCTTCTTGCCCTTCGACGAGGCAGACTTCGACCGCGAAGCCGGCTTCTTAAGGTACGACTGGACATAGAAGTTGCCGAACAGAGCGAGAAGGCTGAGCATGTACCAGAAGTAGATCTGGATGAGGCCACGAGGGTAGTCGCACTTGTGAGTGAGGTCATAGACTGCTTGGCTGGCCATGGTCACAAACTGGAACATCTGCATCTTGGTGATGTGCGGCTTGACGACTGTGGTCACACGACGAATGAAGCTCTTCTCGCCGAGGCAGGTGCCAAGGTAGTACGAGTACATCACAAAGTGGATGAACGAGTTCAGAGCAGTCGAGTAATACGCTGTGACTTCGTCAGCACAAGTGATCCACTCTGTGCTATGCTGTATTGCATACCGTCGCCGCCGGGGGCGTGGGTCGCGATGTACCACCAGATGATGAAGATGGTGGTCTGAAAACTCAATTTAGCCAAACAAAGGGTGAAATTGAACGCGGGTTGTGCACGTGGTGGTAGACGTGGAGGAAGGAGACCTGGTTGAACTTGCCACGAAGGATCATGATGACCTGCAGAATGAACTTTCATTCGACGGGCATGGTGGTGCAAACCGCGATGTACGGGCCGCACAGTGTCCATGAACTCGTACAGCTTCGACACGTAGAATATGTAAACGATATCAGCCATCTGTGCGCTCATCAGCCCTGGCTAACCTGACGTCTGGAGCAATCCAGCATACCGCCTGGCCCTTCGGGCTCTTGTCGTACGCGTTGCAGAAGAACCCGTACTTGCCGTTCACGGCCTGGCGGATAGCCTCGGCGCACATGTAGCCACTCAGGCCGACCAGGAACACGTTGTGGAGGATCGAGAACAGCTTCAGCTGGAAGGGCTTGATGGCCTTCATGACCTGCAGGATGTGAGACCAAGCACGAGCGCACGGATAGGGCACGCACGACCGAGCCAAGGATGACGAACGCAAGGTAGCCGGCGACGCACGCGAACACGACCTGGGGATCCATGAGGAAGCGCCCCTTGGTGTGCGCCACGGTGTTCTTCAGCGTCCTGGGGGAGCGCGACTCTGCGTGAGCGCGCGACGTGGCGCATAGGTGCGCCGGAGCCGCGCACCACTGGCGCCAGTTCTCGAAGTCAGCCGGGATCTGAGCGGGCTTGACATTCTTCACGTAGTCGACAGCCGCGTTCACGGCGTCGAAGTTGATGAAGTCCTCAATCGCCATGGCTTCGGCCCACGAACTAATCTGCGCAAGGTGCTTAGCGACCCGCTGAGCGACCCGGCGACACCAGCCGCCCGTGCCGCTCCCTCGCGAGCCGCCTCGCGGGGAGGGGCACGGGAGGGCTCCGGGCGAGATCGCCCAGCCATCGCGGGCATCTAAGCGCTATCAGAGACCCGAGAGAGCCCCCCGCACGCACCGAGCCGAGGAGCCACGAGATATCCCCCCCTTTTGCGACGTACCCGTACGGAGTTCGCTCAGGTCCGCGTGCCACGCATCGAGCACCACGCGCTCGCCTTGAAACGGCTGCAGTTCGCAAGGGGAGGCTTCTACCAGCGCGTACCGGCACCGTTCGTGAGACACCGAAAACGGGTGCGCGAGGCGTGCGCGAGGGGTCTCGAATGCCCGTGCATGTGGTGCATAGATCGCCCGTGCTCATCGTGCCATGGCCCTGGCTCGCCGCGCTTCACGCGCCTCCCATAATAATCTTCACCGCGCCTCAATCTCACGCGTCTGACCGAACTTCCTTGGGCGGCGCCGGGCGCACAGAATGGAGGCGTTCGTCAGTCTTCAGCCCACAGTTTCGCGCTGTGTCGCCCGGCCTCACACAGTCTTCAGCCCTAGCGCACCTGTGTGCGCACTGGCGAGCGTGCGCACGGGCCGTCAGTCCAGCCTTGCTCGTTCGGCGTTCCTGGGTGTGCCCCGCAGCTTCGCGGCGACCCCGAGCAGCTCTGCAGCGGTTCAGTTCAGCGCGGCACAGGCAGCTTTCGTTCCGCCGACGCTTCCAGCCGTGCCCGAGGCCCTCTCCGGACTTTTCGTGCTGCTTGCCGATGCTGCCAACACGGCTGCGGATGCGGCTGCAAGCGGCGCCGCGGATGCGGAGCAGTCGAAGGGCCTCTTTGACATGTTCGTCGTGCTGATCGAGAACGCGCTGAAGACGCTGGAGGGCTCGCTAGACGGCGCCGGCGTGCCCTACGCATACGGCTTCGCCATCATTCTCTTCACTGTCTTCGTCAAGATCCTCACCCTCCCGCTGTCCCAGAAGCAGATGACCTCAGCTCTGTCAATGCAGGCCCTCCAGCCTAAGATGAAGGAGATTCAGAAGCGCTACGCGAACGATCCCCAGAAGATGCAGCTGGAGACCGCAGCCCTGTACCGCTCAGCCGGCGTCAACCCGCTTGCGGGCTGCCTTCCCAGCCTGGCGACCCTCCCAATTTGGATTGGTCTGTACCGTGCCCTGACCTCCCTGGCCAAGGAAGGCGTTCTTACCAAGGGTGAGTTGCTATTCTTAGGTGAAACTAGGGGCTTGTCTCATCTATGTTTTTGCAGGCTTCTTCTTCATCCCCAGTCTGGCAGGCCCGGCCACCATTGATAACCCCGGCCTCAGCTGGCTCATCCCGTTCACCGATGGCGCGCCGCCGGTCGGCTGGGCAGACTGCGCGGCCTACCTTGTGCTCCCTGTCCTGCTGGTCGCGTCCCAGGTGTACACCATGAAGATGACGACGCCACAGACGAACGACCCCCAGCAGCAGCAGGCGAATGCCATTCTCAAGTTCCTCCCCTTCATGCTCGGCTACTTCTCGCTCACCATGCCCTCGGGACTGTCTCTCTACTGGTTCACAAACAACATCCTCTCCACTGCCCAGCAGTGGTACATCAAGAAGACCTTCAAGGCCTCTTCCCTGAAGCCATCCGCACCAGCAGGCGCCCCGATGACCGTCGAGAAGGTCGTCGATGTCAGCTCATCGGCAATCTCCTCCAACGGCAGCAAGTCCCCAGCTGCGGCTAGCTCCGCACCGGCTAAGCCTACGCCTTCCACTAAGGGCGGCTCTGGCAAGTCGAAGCCTAGCAAGAAGTCGAAGAAGGGCAAGAACTAGATGCTTTGATGCTCTGCGCGATCTCGGCTCTTCCAGCTGCAGTCCGTGCCGTACTTGCTCTTTTGCTGCAGTTTTGTAGAAGATTTCAATGCATACGACAAAAATGCTCATTTGACTGCGGCATTGAAGCTCAGCCGCTCTAGATTTCTATCAGATGAGCGAATCATGATTAAGATTGCGAGGGCTTATATATACGTAAATACCGGTCGGACGTCAGGAACCCCGAACCATGCCCTGGGTCCAATGAATATTCAATTTGAAACTGCACATGCGTACTGCGCATGCACACGTGCACGTGGGTCCAATGAATATTCAATTTGAAACTGCACGTGCACACGCGCATGCGCATGCATGTGCATGTACATGTGCATGCATATGCGCATGCGGCATATGCATGCGGCAGCGGCATGCATTTGTGTATTAGATTGATCCTAGATCGCTATTCAATTTAAAACTGCAGCAATCTAGGTGTATGCATATTGTCTACGTACAAAGAGAGCGTGTAGCGGGGGGCCCCGAATGTACAAGAAGCGGCCCCCGGCCCAGCCCAGCTAGCTAGCTAGCTAGCCCCGAGCGGCTGCCCGCCGACGCCGGCGGCCTCGAGGGCCGCGGCGTCTACAGGGGCAGGCTCGAGCTCTGGCTCTAGCGATCGTAATTCTTCCGATCGTAACAACAGTCCAGCTAGACGATCATCGGATCGTAGTTAACGTTCTAGACCTTCAAGGGCTTCTCGGTCGTAATTCTAGGCGATCGTAATCGTGCGCGTGCGCGTGTGGGCTTTGTCTGGGCGATCGTAATTCTAGACCTTCAAGGGCTTCTCGGTCGTAATTCTGATTCCTTGTGGTCGTAATTCTTAGCTTCTTTAAATTAAAGCTATCCAGAACTTGATCGTAATTCTGATCAGTCTACTATAGCTAGTACTCGAGCTCCACGTGCACCACCGACCTAGCCCTAGCCATAACTTAGTAAAGCTAGACTCCCAATCGTAATTCTGATCATATAACTAAGCTTGCCAGGCTTGTCGTGTACGATCGTCGTGATGCGCATGCCGCAGCGGCTAGCGCTGCGCATCGCGGGGGGTACCACCCCCTCTGAGCCAGACGAAGCTGCTCCCGTGCCCGATTCCGAAGTGCGGTCCCTGCTGACCGCGCGCGGCCGCTCGGCTGCGCAGCGCGGAGCGCGGCCTGCCGCTTGCTGCGTCGTCGCTGGGAGCGTAGTTTCGAATTGCACCGCATAAACCGCTGACACGAGTGCAGCCGGCTATAAACCGCTGACACTAGTGCGACGATTCAGCCGTCAGCAGCGAGACGCCTTTCATCCGAGCGCACGCACAGCGCGTCGCGGCGCGGCGCGCGCGTTCAAAAGTGCGTCCAGCGGGACGGCCGACATAGTCCTGGGCTGGCGTTGAAGTGTTAGCTATTGTATTAGCTAAGCTCAGATGTACGTATTTCCGCGCCGTGTGTCATCTGGCCTCGATGCGGCGAACTGGAAGGAAGAGCGGAAAACGGATCTTTGGGTCCTGCAAGTAAGACGGGAGATTGAGATTCTGCAAAGCTTCTGGCCTTCGGCAATCTGCGCGCCGCCCGCTTGTTGCGGGCCGGAGAGCGAGGGCCCTGTGGGAAAATGCCGCATCCTCCTCACCGCCTCCAGCACTCCTCGAATCATCGTCACCGGACAGACTGTCCCAGAAGGTAAAAGCTGTTATCGAAATCCATACATCCGGCTGACTCGCAGCGCAGTCATTTCGATGTTTGAAAAGCTCAAAGGCCAGAGGACAGCCATCGTAGCAGCGGTTCTGCAGGCCGAGAGACCATCATATTTGTTGTATTTGTTCGCGGCCCGAGCCATGTGCGGCGAACCGCCCCAGTCTCTGTCCCTCCCTGCTTCGAAGAAGGCGCTCAAAACATACGGCTCTCGGACAAGCACTGTTCGATTCGAGAACGGAACCCCGGGCCAAGGGCGGTTCAACGGCCGCACGATCCAGTCCGGTAAGCGTTCGGTCCCCGCTCCCCCTCTCGCCAAGATCGGCCTCGCTGATCCCTTTCCCACTAGCTCTAAAGCGGCCGGATAAGAAGAAGCGGCCCCCTCTACCCTACCCCGAGCTCAATATGTCAACAATTCGGACGGAGCTAGTCTCACAGGTGCGTGGGGGCGCCATCCGTTCGCCATAGAATTATAATGCCTCACCGCAGGGAAGCATCTCTCTCCTCGGGTCCACCTCTGATTCAGGTCCAGAAGGGGTACGCAAAACCCGTACCCGCTACTCCTCTCTTCTAACAGAGCGTAGCAGGCGCCGCTCCGCTTCGACCCCGAGGCGCAAAGGCAACACCCCATCGCCGCCACCCCCACCCCATTGCCCCTTGACCCTCCATCTGAAATTCGATTCGGCAGCCACATGCTTAGTTCTCTGCGACGGATTGTTCTCTCCGACTCGGATGGGTGCGGCAAACGGAGGCCGAGGCACTGCACTTCTGCTCCTCGTGCTGACCGGGCCTTTTCAGGTGGACCCACTGGCAGCAGCGTCGCCAGGCAAGCGTTATCCCTGGCGCGCCATAGCTCGTTTGCGCACTGCTTACTGCCCCACAGACCTTTCTGCAGCGCAAGTTCGTGCAGGTGGGCTTGGCCGCCCTGTGCGATTCGCAGAGAGAAGCAAATCTGACTCCTCTGCACCAGGAGACGCGAACAACCTTGACGCGGTCGCTCAAGCTAGTGTACTCCCCTGCAGTCGAGCTCCTGGGCTCTGTTTTGCAACCAGAGCGGTGCGGTGGCCCTAGCTGCGCTGTGCTGCTGCCGACACCGCCTTTGTTAGGTGGTGCGAGTGGGATCCCTTCCTTGCGAAGGCAAAGAATATAGTCGACCTGGATGCAAACAACCGGTTAATCTACCTGAAGTACCGGGGGTTCGACCCCGTTGGCCTTGTGCGCCTCCACTGCCTCTGCTCTGACTGTTTCCATCGGGTACAGGATCTACGACTTTCTTCCCCGAGACATGGTTTGCCTCCAGACCTGGACCGGCCCGGATGAGGCAGGCAGCTTCGTGGTGATCAGGACCTTTTGTGATGCAATCATGCAATCGTGCACATGGCACTTACTTGTACTCCTCATACAGATCGTGTGGCGCTCCGTGTCCTTGCCTCAGGCACGCCCCTCGCCCCTTGCAACCCTGCCCCACTGACATTCTCTTCAAATTGACCTCAATTTAACTATATGCCTGATGGTTGTAGAGGCCATCGAAGATCTGGAAGGGGGTGGTCCGTGCAGAGAACGCTGGATCAGTGATGGTCGGTCCACACCAGCCCCCTCCTCACCACCTCTGCTCACTTCGAAACCAGGTTATCCAGCCAGCTGTCTCGACCTCCGCTGCTTCCCTCGTCACCTACATGCCCTGCATCGACTGGAAGGCATGTGTGGGCCCAGCACCGAACCCGCCACCTTTCTCTAACTTTTCGTAGGGGTACGTGGCCCCCGGTGTAGCGGCAATGCTGGCCGTGCACGTACCCCTCCTCGTCGCGGGCATGTCGCGGGCAGTGGACGCCACCCGCTCTGCAGCATCTGCTGCCCCGACACTCGCCTCTCCTCTGGGTCCTCCGCCTGGGGCACCACGTCGAAAGTCCATCACCTTTGCAGACGAGGATGCGCCACCTGCACTGGCCACTCTGCACTCAGCCCTGCCTGCCCTCTCCCCGCTTCCCATTCCCGCGGGCACCTCCGCTTCCCCAGACTCCCACTTTGCCGCCTTATTTAATCCCATCTCCCTCCTAACTGGAAGCCCTGCTCCTTCTCCCGCCCCCGCCCATGCCCCTTCTGCTGCCAACCAAGACTCCAATCTCTCCACCTTCTCCAGTGACGGGCCTGTCTCTTTCGGGCCCCTGCCACGAGCTCCGCCCGCTGGCCTGCGCGAGTACTTCGGCGTACCTTCGCGCGACGCCCTCCTCTACGAACGTGCTGTGGCTGCACTTCGCCGAAATGTCTACCAGGCATGTCATGCTCCCCCTCCGGAGCTCCTGCAACCAACTCACTTCGCATCAGGAGGGTCACCTCTACCTCTTTGCAGGCCACGTGGCGTTTGGCAGCTTCAGCGGTTCGTATAGGGAATCATTCCCGCATGAGGTCATCGAGGCTGTCGAGAAGGTGGCGTCCACCGACTCTATCACCTCGTGCTGCATACCTTTGTGCTGACTGGAACTTCTCAGGTGGCTCCATCCATGGATGTTGCTCGCTCGCGGATCCGGATACGTCACAGGTAATGCTGCACATGGAATGGGTGTTTTTGCATGGCTGAGCTTTATGCAGTGGTGGGAAAGAGCTTGTTCTGGTCTCAGAGAACAAGCGAGATGTCGTCTTTGAAGCCATACTAGCTGCCGCCCTGCCCAAGAACAACAAGATCCGGACAGGGAGACTCTAGGGCATAATGCCCCACCCACCCCACCCGCCGAAACCAAGGCCGAGATTGATCGAAATCGAAAATCTGATTGCTCTGCCATGTATAGTATCTGGTCAAGGTACGGCCCTTAAGCTTAAGCTTGTCTGATCGCGAAGCCTTTTGAAGCCTTGAAGGCTTGGCCGAAGGCTCGGCCTATCCTATAATTATACAATTCAACGTTACAAGTAGTAAGGCAAGCTTAAGTATGTATCACCTGAGCCGGCGCCCGCGGCCGGCGCCTCTTTTTCAGGTGGCGTTCGAAAACTTTTTTGTTCCCACCCCGTTTCAGGATATCGATTTGAGAGAGAACTAATGAGGTACTACGGTGTGCATAGTGCAGCTCGTACTACGGTAAGGACCCTCCCTCACATTCGATCAGCGCCCCCCCCACCCCCCCCCAGCGTCACATTCCCGTACCCATGGCGTTCGCCTGCGCCGCGCCCCCGCGTCCCTCACGGACGCCCCGAGCGCTGTTTGCACCTGCAGAGGCCTCGTACACAAACGCTGCGAAGCAGAACAGGAAGCAGCACGAATCTCGCCAGTGGGTAGCAGGCAAGCCCCTCCGCACAACATGGCAGCACCAAGCGGAGAAACGTAGCTTTGATTCCAGCCGTAGATGTAGCAAGCGCTCGAGCGTCCCGTTCGCGTCCGCGGACTCCAACGCGCGGCGCGAGATCGAGGGCAAGGACCAGGAGCCGGGCTCTGAGGCGATGCCGTTCGCCTGGGTTCCTGAGGAGTCGGTGCGTTCCTCTTGCGCGGCTACGTGCCTCGCGCCTCACTGATGTGAGCTACCGCGTCGTACTCGCTGAGATTCTTTCGGGCTGTGCGGCGTACTTCTCTAGCTAAGCTCCTATCTAGACCTCTAAGACACTTTCAAGTCTCCTACGCACTCGATCGCGTTCCCGCGTGTGCCTTGCCTGTCGCGGCATGTTTCTGCCACACCGTTCCTTTTCCTTTTTTGCAGCCTCAAGATCTCTTAGTATGGGGAATGGCTCTCGCACTAGAACCCACGATACAGTTCTTTTCTGATGATTCTTGGGTTCGCAGATGAAGCCTTTCGCCGATCCCCTCTACGTCAAATTTGAGGACTGGCCGACTATGATGGAGTTGAAACGGGACGAGCGCGCCCCTGTGCTTCCCGACGTGCACACAGAATCAGTTGAGGAGTTCCTGCGTCGGATAGGCCGGCTAAAGGACAAAGTCGCCCCATGGGAGGACGACGAGTTCGATGAGGAAGTGCGCCGGATCTTACGAGTGACCCTCTATTAAACATCTCTCACGCCCACTCCGCAGGACGAGGACGAGGACATCTTGGAAGGGGATGAGTTCTCTGAGATTCTGGACTATATTGGCGATGTGGAGGACGACGAGGACGACCTGCAGTCCCTGATCGACATCGACCGTGACACGCCCCTGTAGATACGATTGCTGCCCGGATAGTTCGAAGAAGATAGTTCGGATTGTTGCTTCGCCGCGTGAGCAGCAAGGCGCGAACGCGCCGGGGGTGCGCAGACAAAGGCGATCCCCTCCGGGTCGCCCATGAGTGTTCCCATTTCAACTGTATTTACGAACCCAATCTATCACACACTGCACCTGAATCTGCTGCACAATCTACAGCATCCAAAACTGCTCGAAAGACCTCTACAGGTTGCAATCTTGGCCGTGGGAGGGGAAGGAAGAGAAAGGAAGAGCGAAAGTCCCGGGGCATCCGGCATTACTGACTCGACTCCCAGGTCTGGAAGTGCGGAGAGGTCGTGAGCCCGACCTTGGTAAGCAGCTCGGCCTGCTCTTTGGAGCAGTTCTTGAAGCCCGCCACACGCTTGAAGCAGTGTGTCGCCTTGCACTCGCAGTCGAACGGGCACTCCATCGTGTACTCTGAGGAGGAGAGGAAACGATCAGCGAACCGAGAGGGACACGCGCGACCCGTCGAGCGGGATAGGGGCACGTAAGCCACGAGGGATTCAGCAGCGCGCAACTGCATGTCATAGACATGATACGCACCGGTAGTGAGATAGTTGAAGGTCAGCTCGCCGCCGGCCTTGATTGGCCGCCGGGCGTAGAAGGTGAGGGTCTTGAAGTCGAACGCGGTGCTCGGGTCACAGCTGACGGACTCGCATCTCAATACAAGGCGTCTGAATGACCTGAAAACGGGCGCTGACCTGTGGTTCATGAACGCGCAGTCCGTCCCGGTGGGGTCCCAATACCGGCCGTTCGAAATGGTAATCGCGTACTTGCTGCGAGTGCGAACAGTGTGTAAATAAAAGCGACAGAAAGGGCGACGAGCGCCAGGCCGCAGACCTGTTGATGGGCACGATGGGAAGGCCCGATAGCTGGCGGCAGCGTCAATTCGCCGCCGCGGCGTCGGCGGACGCTGGCACGTACGGAAAATATGGTCTCGCCCTCTCCGATATCCGTGGTGGCCTCGACTATGCTGCGCGACGGCGTCGAATGACGTTGACGCCTAACAGGCGAAGCACGTACCTGCCGAGGTTCCCGCCGAGGAATGTGACCTTCACCTTGTGCGAGTATCCAGGCGCATTGCGAGCGGGCTCCTCGAGATTGCCCAGCGAGCCCATCTTGCTAACGCGGTACGTACTCTATCGCCCAATCGAAAACCGATTGTACCCCTCCCCCGACTGGACAGTGCACGGGGCCGGGCCGGGCCGGGCCCGCGCCGGCGCCACGAAACTGGCCGGCGCCGAATTTCGAGGCGCGAAAGACCCAGATCGATCAGAATGCACGTGCTTTAAAATTTGGCCGCTGCATCTGCAGCGCTAGCTCTAGCGCTATGCTAGCTTCCATCCTTCTCTCCCCCTCCTTCAAATTCCGAAGTTCCCCCCCCCCCCGGCAAGCCGAAAAAAAGGAATCGGCAGCAGCAGTACTAGTGCAGCTCGTAGACGCGTTGCAGCCATGAGCACGGCGCGCTACAATGTGTTCCCGACGCGTATGACACTCGGAGTGATGAAGCAGAAGTACGTGGGCGCCGTCAAGGGTCACAACCTGCTCAAGAAGAAGTCCGATGCCCTCACGATGCGCTTCCGCGCGCTCATCGGCAAGATCATCGAGACGAAGGAGCAGATGGGCGTGCAGATGAAGCAATCGTTCTTCTCGCAAGTCGAGGCGAAGTATGCAGCTGGCGACGACATCAAGTACTCCATCATACAGAACGTCGATAAGGCGACGCTCAAGCTAAAGATGCGGGTATGAGCTGCGCGCGCGCTCCGCCGCGGCGCATCCTGAGCAGCCTCCACGACCTTTCCAGGCCGACAACGTTGCTGGCGTGCAGCTGCCTATCTTCGAGCAGTTCGCGGAGGGTTCCGATGGCACTGAGCTTACCGGCTTGTCGAAAGGCGGCCAGCAGGTTCAGAACTGCAAGCAACTCTTCGTGAAGGCGATGGAGCTGCTCGTTCAGCTTGCGTCCCTGCAGACCGCTTTCATCACCCTTGACGAGGTGCAGCTGAGAAAACCATCTTTCCGTGCGGCTGCGCTCACCCGCCTTGCAGGCCATCAAGATTACGAACCGCCGCGTGAACGCTCTGGAGAACGTCGTGAAGCCGAAGCTTTCGAACACCATCTCGTATATCATCAGTGAGCTCGATGAGCTGGAGCGTGAGGAGTTCTTCAGGTGCGCTCTTGGTTCTCGTGGAGTCCCTGCACTGGATGTCTGATCGCTGGGCGCAGGCTGAAGAAGGTGCAAGGCAAGAAAAAGCGAGACGTAGAAGAAGAGCAGGCGGCACAGGCGCTGAAAGACGCGAGCTCCAAGCGATCAGGCTCTCAGGCTTCCAGCATTCTGGAAGAGCACTCTTCGAAAGAGGGTTCGTTGCTCCTGGAGGCTTCCCTACACGCCCTTTCATGGCTGATGGCTTTTTTCGGACGCAGATATCATCTTCTAAGCAACCTTATCGCTCTCTTTATCGCCATCCTCCAATGCCCTCTTCCCCGTTTCCTTTCCTCTCTTCCTCATCGTCGTTCCTCAGACTGTGTCCCGAACCAAATCTGCTCTTTCTAAGCTACGGGCGCGCGGGACCACTCTGGTATTTTCGGGTACCAGTGGAATAGCGTAGGGGCCTGCGCATGCACAAAAACGCTAGCCCTAGTAGGTGTTTAATTTGGCACTGGTATTTCCACCATGGGATTGGGGGCGGGGGAAACACAGCTTCTAGAAGCTCTAGCACGCCGTGACGAGCTCCTCAAAATCTCTCCCCCCCCTCTTGTTGCATTAGGGGCCGCCTAGTAGCTTTGATCGCATTTGGACACATACGAAAACGCAGGTCCGGGCTACAAGTGTGGGAATGTACACTGCGGCCGCCGCGGCCGCGGGCCCAGCCCACCAGCAAGCTGGCCAGCCGGGCCCTGCGTGGCCCTCTAAGGAGAGTAATGCGCCTCCCCGCGGACACTCTAGCTGGCTAGAGCTACACGTGCCCGCACGGCGTGGTGCTGCATCGCGTCTTGCGGCGGCGGGGGTCGTCTCGGGGCGGTGGCGGGAGCCCCTACAGGCCCTGGGGGGGGAGTCAGCCTGCGGTGGGCGCGAAAAGGGGTCAGATCGAAATCGAAAGGAATGCAGATCCAAATCAAAGCAAACGGGGGCGCACTCGATCGACGAGCCTCCCGCCCAGAGGAGCGCCTGCGCGGGCGATCACCTGGGGCGGCAAGCCTAGTAGCTTTGATCGTGATTGGGAGTTGGGCCGGGCCGCCGGGCGAGGTCGGACTTTGTTTTGAGGTTCGTCTGTGGCCAAAGAGGTTTGACTTCGATTCCAATATCAGGAGTCTGGCCCTTCGAATTCGAATTCGCGCCCCCGGTGCAGCCTGGCAGCCTGGCAGGCAGACTCCATGTACATGTCGGATCCCCCAAGCCCGTAAAAAAAAAGGCTCCCACCAACACCCCAAGACATGTTCATGACCGCGGCTGGTACCATGGGCCACCGCCTCGAGACACTGTGACATGTGGACGTTGCATAAATTGTCCACCAATATAAATTAGTTCAGCGTCTGCAGGTGATCATACGATCCGGCACTCGCCGCCAGTGCCCGGGGTGAGGCACATTACCCCCCTCATAGGGAAATGCAGGGCACGCGTTGCAGAGGGTAATGCGGCGGGCTGGGAGCTGAGAGCTAAGAGCCGATATCGTTTTAGTGCGTGTCCAAATGCGTACTGGTTGGAAACTACAGAAGTCAGAATTAGATCTAGAGTTGCGGTTACGATCGGAATCAGAGCTGCGATTACGATCGGAATCAGAGCTGCGATTACGATCGGAATCAGAGCTGTGATTACGATCGGAATCAGAGCTGCGATTACGATCGGAATCAGAGCTGCGATTACGATCGGAATCAGAGCTGCGATTACGATCGGAATCAGAGCCTAGCCACGGCCTAGCCACGGCCTAGCCACGGCGTTATTTTCCGTCTAGGGCGGGCTCGCCCTCCCAGCGCCGCCCGATCGCAATCGTAATCGTACTAATCGCACAGACCTCTCGCAGGAGCATCTTCATCCGCTACGGCACCGGCGTGGACGCGAAGCGCCTGCTCACTGGAGTCAGCTCGTAGCTAGGCTCGGCTCCGATTCCTTTTTTTCCATCAGGGCACCAGTCCCTGCGGATTACGCTCTATCCCTAACAGCACGGGTACAGTTAAAGCGTTGACGGTCTAGGAGTGGTCCCGCGCGCCCGTAGCTTAGAAAGAGCAAATGCAGTGTACATTCCACACTCTATCCTAGAAAGAGCATACCTGTACCCTGGCGACTAGTATCACAGGACATTGGCCTTCATCTCAGAGATTTTCTCCAAGATTTCGTCACGCTTCCAGCTCTTGAGGTTTGTGCATGTTCCATTGTGAACAAGTGCGCCTATTTGATCCATGCTGTACTCCTGCTCCCAATTTCAGCAAAGTCGAGGAGAGATACAGGGGAAATTTGGCGAACCATGTGCTGGCTGACCCAGTCCACAAACTCGCTTTCAGGTATAGAGAAGCCAACTATATAGTTTTGGACGTAATCCACTGCAGGAATTGGCCTGAAAACATGGTGAGGGTTGCGGAAACGAAAACACTGAAGGACATGCTCACCTGACAGTGCATCTTGATTCCAGTGCTGCAACGAGAACCAGCAGATCCTGCTTCATCTGGTCGTAGCCATCCTTTGGGCACTGCGTACAGTCATTCAGCACGGCTGCAGAATGAGGTTGCAGGATGACGCAGGATGACCCACCTTGGACACCCGAGAGTATGAGTCCACAATTGTCTGCATGCCATGTGTAATCGATGCCTCCCAAAGCCCGGTCCTAGCCTGAAGAGGCACGCCAGCTTGAAGAGGCCCGCCATTGGAGTCTAATCCAGACCTAGTCTGAAGAGGCATGCCGTTCGAGTCCAGTGATGATACCTTATCCATATACTGTGCCAGCTCTTTCACAAGCACATCTGAAAGAAGGCAGTCAAAGCTGCAGCTCGAATGTGCGAATGTGTGCCAACGAGTCTGCACTTGCAGGCAACAAAGCATTGGCAGCTTGCGGCGCAAAAAAGGATACTGACGTAGGGGTTGAATGGAGGCCGGTCTTCTTTGTCAGGTAGGCTATCCCACCGAATATCGAGAATTAGTTGCTTCACGCTATCGAGCTGTTGCGGAAGGCGAGGGTCAAGAGCCGTGAGCCTGCGGTGCCACAAGGCGAAAAAACGAACAGGTAGAAATTTGGTGCAGATGTTCAGGTACATATGTTGGCGGAGCTCTGGAACAAGGTCAACAGATCTTGCAAAGAACTGCTTTGCAGTCTCTGTCTCGTCTTTGGGCAAGAGCTTTTGTATCCTCGGCTTGAGGAGATTGAGCACATTGCAAACGAACATCAGCGATTCGGTGGACACAGTCCTGAGAACAATGCCGAACATTGATGCCTCGGAATTCAATCGTTCCTGTCGGAAATGTTTTCAATCTCTTATACAGGATATCTGAAACAAAGTCGGGACACTCTCCCACCTGGACAGCAAAATTGACTGCAATTCCACCAGCAGCGCCAACCTCAATGCCCGGTGCAAGGGCTGAGGACGAGCCAGGCTTGTTGATGAACTGGTCGCGCAGATGCACAAGGAGATTCCGCAGGCGAGGTGTAATTGCTGTGATATGGTGAGATTGCGCAGAAGGTCGATTCGCACATGAAATGGATGAACTCGCACCAGAGAATACAAACCAGTCCTGCATATCATTTGTGTGGGTTGGGCTGAGCGCAAAAAGGCTGAAAACAGTGTAAATAAAGAGATCCACAAGATAGGTCATGCCCTGAGCTCGAATTAGATAAAACGATTTCTTGCAGAAATTCAATGCACTGACATGAAAAGCATCCAGCGCAATTGGAGACAGGATCTCCATCATGCTGACATATCGTCCAACTGTCCTTATCACCCTGAGGGACGTAGGGACAACAACAGGCCCTGCCAATGTGTCGAATCCATCTACAATTACGTGAGCATGAAGTGATTGAGGGTACAGAGGAATTTGGTTGCAAAGGTCGTACCGGGAGTTCTGCCAACAGGCGTCACGCCATCCTCCTGCTTCTCGCACAACTCCTCGTCTTGGGGAACATCAACAAGCTCCTCCTGCGAATTCATGAATGCACGCTCTGCTCAAATAATTGCAGAGAGTGCACCTCATCTATGTCGTCACCAGCCTCATCTCCACCAACACTGGCACGTTCCCTTTGCGCCTTGGCACTTCTAAACGGGTTGGCGCCAGTCTGCAGAAATGTTCGACCAGATTCCGAAACGATGGCCTTTGCCAAAGCTCGGGATGAAGATGCCCGCAGTTCCTAGATTGCAAATTTAGTCTGGCAAAGCTGGCAGCAAGGATTCGTTGACCTTAATTTGGGAAACGTTGAATCCAATCGGCACAGGTGACCGCTGCCATGTCTCGTTCATAACCATGGTCCGAATAGCCTGAGATGGATCAGTCTACAAACGATTGCCCGAGGGGAGAAAAAAAGTGCCTCGATTGTCTCGTGGTGGTAGTGCTCGAAGTAACTCTTGCTCTGCTCTTTGATGCACCTTCTTAATACATTGGAGTCGCTCCCACTGAACTCTTCACCAGCCCTGATAAACTGCGGAAAAAAAGTTACGGGCAGGGAAGACAGAAGTGCGGGGTGCTCACGTTGTTTGTTGTGTCCATAAGAGTGAGAAACTGCTCCACTTTAAGGTGTGTAAACTGAACTGTGGACAAAAACTGAGCGATTCTCCTCTGCATTGCTTCCCACATGGTTTGCCGACACCTGCTGACGAGTTTCGAATCCGTAGAGCTGATAGTAAAGCGAACTACCGACCTGTCGAGTGCGACTTCGATGTCTGGAAGCTGGGCTCCTCGAGATGCTGTCGGCGCCCCAGCTGGTCGTTTTGTGGCTCCACTTTCCCTACAGTTGCACATGAGATCGAGAGATCATTTCTACTGCAAAGAGATGTCGCACAGGGACTTGGCTCGGAGCCATGAAAGCATTGCATGGTGAGAGTGCATCAAGTCCACGAAGGCAGTGAACATTGTCCTCAGGCATTCCTGCACTCGGTCCTCCTCAAGGCGCGTCAAGAGATCCTTATATTTGGTCCTGCGTAAGGGAGAGGTCTCGGCCATAAATCAAATGGCGAGGCAAGAAGCAGACTCACTTTGTCTCGGAGCCTTCTGGGGGATGGCCTTGGTGGTGGGAAGATGATGCAGACCCAGCAAAGGATGAGCGAGAAGCAAAGGATGGGTAGGTGGGTGAGGTTGGCGAAGAAGGGGTTGGGACAAAGGAAGAGAGAGCCTGGGTGGCTGCCAGCTTTACAGCGTCCTCGAAGAATTCCGGAATCTGCAAAAATGTGAGAAAAAAAAGACATGATTCATGCCACAAGCAATACCGCCAACCTTGAAGACAACATACTGCATCATTCGCATCGACTCGTATGCCGCCAAAACCCGCTGGTACGCGGCAGAATCGAATGCCCTGCACAATCGCGACAGTGCCTGCTCGACATGGACCTGGATCTCCTTCATGGTGTCCTGCATGGCATCTGCAAGAAGCCGCATGGGTGCCAGGTGCTTGAAGCGCTGAGCCTCTTTTTCGCAATCCTTGCAGTGGCGATAGGCTTCAGCGTAGTCGCCGCTTGCAAGAGCAGCCCGCATCGCCTCATGCATCTGCACAGCCCCTTCCATCTGCTTTAGCACCGCAGTGATGCCCTGAACTCGAGGTCAGCACAATGGGTGTGGTTTCACGGCAAACTCAAAACGAAGCAGAGACGCACGGATAACATGTTTCGCTTCTGGAACTTGGTAAGCACAGAGAGCCCCCCCGCAACAAGCTCACGCTCCGATGTAGCTAGAACTTTGCGACTCGTCCTGCACAGTTCGACCGTGCTCGCAAGGTCTTCCTCCAGGTTGGATATCATGTCCAGCTGCTCCACTGACACAGCAGCAGTTAGTGAGGGCAAGGACACTGCGGACTTCATGCGCACTGAAATCATCATGCTTGGTAAACACCGAGTCTGCAAGCTTTGCCGAGACAGCGCGCAGTGAGCGCTGCTTGGCACGAAGCTCCGTCTCCATCATCGCCTCATCCGCAAGAGCAGGGAGGCGCTCCAGCACAGCGCGTACTCCGTCGTAGTGTGGCTGATAGTACGCCTCGTGCAAACTCTGCATGGCCTCGACGTCTTCCAAAGGGTCGTCCGTCGACCGGAGCGGCATCTGCGGGATCGAATCAAAAGTCGCATAGTGTGCTGCGTTCGAGGAAGTCTGTGCACCAGGACAGGAACGATCGGCTCGTTCGCCGTCGTCGCGTAGTTGAAGAACAAAGGCTGCGCGGGTATCGCGAAGCGCTGATACTCCGACGCATGCGCTCCTGCCTCGCCTTCTTCGCCCGCAGGGCCAGGCTGCGCAGCGGCTGCCGCCGCCGCCGCCGCGCCAGCAGGCCCCGCGTTCGGATCCTCCTCATCCGACGACGAGTCGATCATGCGACGCGCGGCATCGAACACGCCGCCCATCTAAGCAGCGCAAGGCGATTAGATTAGCTAACGAAGCAGACGAGGCCAGTGCGCTTGCCTTGCGCTTCCAGTTGTCAAAGCGGATGCCCTCCTTGCCGCCACCTTTGTCGGATGCCTGGAAGCTCATCGAACGAGCCTTATCGAAGAGCCTAGCGACAAGCGGTCAGAGGCGCTGGCAAGGCGCGCCGCGCGGACGGACCCGCCAATCGCAGCTCCCAAGCGGTCTCCAGCGGCGCTCGCCGCTGCCGTCGCCTGGCTCATGGACGACGGCGCCGGGTCGCTCGATCCGTACAGCGCCGCGGAGAAGCCAGCGGCCGGCGCCGCGGGCGCAGCTGGCGGCGATGCGGACATCGGGCAGCTCACGCCGCGACCCGCTTTGACCGCAGATGCGAATGGGAGCGCCCTCGGAGGTGCGCCCGCGCCTTCGTCAGGCTGCCGCGTACCCCCGAAAACCTGGCGTTGAGCGTTCGTCCGTTTCTTCCTTGAAGCCTCCCACGAAGGCTGCCTGCAAATAGAGAGTAAATTGCAGTCTACGAGCGCTGTCCGCTGGCGACTCCCGTCGCGAGCCGACAGGCCTCGGCGCCGCAGCATGTGGCCGCGCGGCCCGCTTTCGCGCGGGCGTTCGCGTGCCAGCTGCAGCACGGGGGGTCGGAGACGCCGGAATACGTGCAGATCGCCGGCGTTCTCATCGGCGTCTACGCCCAGGGCTCTCGCGCGACTTTCCTCAGTGCGTTCGAACTCGAACCCAGTCAACACGGCCGCCGGGCCGCAGCAGTCGAGCGCTGACTCGGCTCGCGTTTTGATTTTTTGCAGTCGACGACGGGACTGGCGTGGTGGCGGGCGTGTCGTGGGACGAGGATTTCTTCGAGCTATGCGAATGCCTGCGCGTGCAGGACGCACGGGGGTCCTTCGTCGTCGCGCGGGGACGAGTATCGTGGAAGGAGGAGGCCAGGCAGTTTCTCCCTCCTGGAACTACAGAGCTGCACCTTGCGTCGCTCGGTAAGCTAGTAACAACGTAACAACGGAGCTGCTGGAACGTGAACCACGGAGCCCAAATGTTTGATCCAATTGCGCATGGTTTCGAGCTTCCTCTGATCGGGGTGCGGCAGCCGAAGACAACGAGCGAGACGCGGAGGCAAAGCACTGGGTGGATGTGGTGTCGAAGTCGCCCTTGGCGGGGACCCCGCACGCCAGCAGGACATAAAGCAGATCTGCTGTGTGCATCTGAAGCGCCATCCCTATAGCTAGTTCCTCGCCCTAGATTACATTTTAGATTGCAAAATTCGACTACTTCTACTCTTTCTAAGCTACGGGCGCGCGGGACCACTCCTAGACCGTCAACGCTTTAACTGTACCCGTGCTGTTAGGGATAGAGCGTAACCCGCAGGGACTGGTGCCCTGATGGAAAAAAGGAATCGGAGCCGAGCCTAGCTACGAGCTGACTCCAGTGAGCAGGCGCTTCGCGTGGCCGCCTTGGCCGCCAGCGGCCGAGCAGCCGCCGAGTCTGCCGAGCCGTGCACTCATAATTATAAGATGTCAGTAAGAGGAGTTTAAGTACAGCCCGCTGCAGCTCCAAAAGAAGCTATGCATCAGCTAGTCTTGTGGCTAGCCCTGTGGGTTTCTCTGCAGCTGCAAACTTCAGAAGGAGCATCTACCCGTCCATGAGAGGACAATAATGCTCTGGAAGAGCATCAGAGGACAAGTGCGAAGTAAATTTGCCAGGGGGTCAGGGCACACACACCCTCGAGAAAATGAGCCAGACAAATCCAAACTTCCCGCATATCACTCCTCCGGGGCTTGATGATTATCCTCCAGTTGGACTCGACTGTGCTTTCGGTCGAGGAGAAGACACAAATCTAGAGAGAGTGTGAGGCTAAAAAAAATCGACACAAATCGGATCTTCAGACTCACAGGATGGCCATACACCTCACTGGCTGCAATCAGCGTATAATGATCTCCCCACATGACAACCGGCTTGCGGTCAGGATCCGCCATTTGGTTACAGTAATCGCCCCACGACTCGAATCCAAGGAGGTCCTTTCGTTTGAGCCTTCAAACTGTGCAAGAAGACCGTCGGACCATCGGTATGTCGGAGCCTCGGAGCACGCGAGAGGCTGGAGAAGCGAGCAGCTGACTTCGGCCTGGCAATCGTTGATGGCACTGATTGCTCTGGAAACTGCCAGTTTGACAGTGTGCGTCTGTATTAGGGTTAGGGCTCTCAGAGTCTTTTGATATCAACCCAGAAGGACCTACTCTTTCTAAGCTACGGGCGCGCGGGACCACTCCTAGACCGTCAACGCTTTAACTGTACCCGTGCTGTTAGGGATAGAGCGTAACCCGCAGGGACTGGTGCCCTGATGGAAAAAAAGGAATCGGAGCCGAGCCTAGCTATAGCTACGAGCTGACTCCAGTGAGCAGGCGCTTCGCGTCCACGCCGGTGCCGTAGCGGATGAAGATGCTCCTGCGAGAGGTCCGTAATTCTTGTCTAGCTGCAAGATGCGAGGGGGAACTTAGCTAGCTGCATGATGCTTGGAGCTGATCGTAATCGTAATTCTTGTCTAGCTGATGCTTGGAGCTGATCGTAGTCGTAATTCTTGTCGAGGGCGCGGGGGTGCCCCCGGGCCTCTTAGCTCTCAGCTCCCAGCCCGCCGCAACCGGTACCGTGATTACGATCGTACTTCGGATCGTAATAGTAATCGTTTATATTTAAATTGCTTTCTCGTCCCAGCGGCCCGACGCCGCCATGCTTTTAGACGCACTCCGAAACGATGCATTCTTTCCTGTTGGCTTGCCCCTGAACGACGCCGAGAGCTGCTGAAGGTTGAGTCCGAATCCAGACCTGGGACCCCGGTCAAGTCTAGAGTGCGGCCCGATCCGAGCTACGAGATTTGTCGAGATGATCGGCGCTAGTTGCGTACGACTCACTTGTTCGTATCCCGCAAGCTCCGGCTGTTACTCCGAGCGAGCGGCGCCTTAACGAAGCCCTCGGGTGCCCGCGTTGTCATCGCCCGATTGACCGAGCGATCTAAAAGAGCCTTTGCCGCTAAGCCGCCTTAACCGCTAAGCCGCGCAGCGTCTTGGCTGCCTTGGCCGGCTTGGCCGGCTTGGCCGCCTTGGCCGCCAGCGGCCGAGCAGCCGCCGAGTCTGCCGAGCCTCAGCAGCCGAGCCTGCGAGCAGCCGAGCCTGCCGAGCGCAGCCGAGCCTGCCGAGCAGCTGAGGCTGCTGAGCAGCTGAGGCTGGAGGGGGGTACAGAACGACTGGCTTCCTGTGAGGCCAGGGCGCAGTGAGATGCACTGGCGCGGTGCAGTTTTCGGGTGAACGACGAGAGAGCTCGCTGCGATGGGTCCGTAGCGTTCGAAGTCCTGCAACGCCCCTCGTGACCGCACTTAAGCGCTTAATTCGCAGGCGACGATGAGGCGAGAGCTGCCGATGTGCAGGAGATCGCCGACGGCTTTGCCTTGGCCGTGTGCGGTATCCTTGCTGCGGAGAGCGTCCAGGCGAGCCACGGAGACAGCGCCGCCGACGGAGTAGCAGAGATCGTCGAGCGTGGGTATGATGGATTGATGCACACTCGCTCTGTACCGTGCTGACATTCACGCGGCGGACAGGCTCGAGGCGGCCAGCCGGCTCTTCTCAGGTGCGCTTGCTTCCTCTGCATGCAATCCGCGCATTGCACATTCGTAGCTAATATGATCTGCAGTGCTGACCGGCAGGGCCTTCGACCACGCGTTCGCGCTGGTGTCCGCTGTGCACGGCCTGGTCGAAGCGGAGAAGGTGTCCCTCAGCCGGAAGCAGTTTCAGTACCTCACATCGATCATATCTTCGTTGTCGACTGTGCCGGACAACGAAGCGCGCCTGTTCAAACTGCTATGCTGGCGCATTTGCTCGGCCGGCGCGGCCAAGACGAAAGGTGCGGCCCGCACGAGCACAATACATCTTTCGCTGAGACGCCGTGAAGGTGCAAATTACAGCGGCATCTCCGAGGCGGTCGAGAAGGCGCTACGGAGCACACAAAATGCAGAGCTGAGGAGGAACATAGCGGATATCAAGAAGGAGCTCAGCGGTGCTCCGGCGCAGGGCAAGAAGTGCCAAGCGTTGTTCGACCTGCAGCACATGCGCGCGCAAGCTGCGAAGGCGGTTGGAAACTGGAGCTTCTCACAGGGGGCCTACCAGAAGGCGCGTGCTGCGGCGTCGCGCCTGCGGATCTCGCTGACACGGAGCAGGCAATCGTGTGCTACGATTTCGCAATCCAACAGTCTCCGGAAGACAAAGGAATCGACTCTGCCATCTTCTGGTCGAACCGCGCGCAGTGCCACTGGAAGCTGGAGCGCTACCAGCAGGTCATCCTGGATTGCACGGAAGCGATCGCCCGCGCGCCCTTTGCCAAGGCCTACGTGAGCGCTTCCGCATGCGATCGCGGGGCGCGCGAGCTGATGCGCACCCCCGAACGAAGGCACGGCGTTCCAAGGCCCACGAGCAGCTGGGCGACCTCCTCGCTGCCTTGCGAGGTGCGCGGGGCGCCGGGCTACTCTGTCGCTCCGCGCCCGAGCGCCGCGCAGACGCACAGCAGTACATGAGGCTGGTCCCCGAGGACCGGGACGAGGCCGGGCGCGTTGCGGCCCTGCAGGCCACGGTCACGAAGCTGGGGCTCAGGCCCCCGTCGCCCTCCCCGGAGCCCGCCGCCCCGCCTCCGCCATCGGCCCCGCCCGACGAGGAGAAGAAGAAAGGGGCGGCGAACGGCCCCGCAGAGAAGAAGGGGCAACAGCCGAAGGCGAAGGAGGAGGCGGCGACGGCCTCCTCCAAACGAGCGAAAAGGAAAGAGACGGGGACGAAGCAAAACGGGGCGGCCCCCGCGGCGCCGCCCCCGCCCCCGCCCCCGCCCCCGCCAGGTGCCGCGCCGCCCCATCCGCACCTCGCCGCCGCCGGGCCCAACGCGCCGCAGCGCCCGAAGAGAAGGGGGTGCTGGTGAAGTGCGAGACGCCGGAGGGCCCGATGGAGATCCGGGTCCCGGAGGGCCTCTCATTCTCGGAGTTCAGACGGACCCTCATCACGTACCTGCAGGAGAAAGGCGTGTCGGGCCGCCAGCTGCGCTTCCTCCAGCTCCCGGAGAGGGGCCCCCTGCAGAACGAGGAGCAGCTGAAGCAGTTCCTCTCCCGCCGCGTCCCCTCGCTCGCCGTCGGTCCGGCCCGCCCCTGCGCCACGCGCCCCCGCCGCTTCCGATCCCGTGCGCCCTGCAGACACCTCTTCTGCATCGGTCGCCTCGTCTGCGCCGCCCGCGCGAGAGAAGAAGCATGAGGAGGCACCGAAACCAGCGCCGCCGGCCCCGGCTCCGCAGGCGAAGCTGCGCGCCGCGGCCAGCGGAAGGCCCGAGAGGGCGGCGGGGGCGTCGGTAAACGGCAGGTCCCGCGGAGGCGACGAGGCGCCTAGCGAGGCCCCGCGGGTCGCCTCCGCTGCCGCCGCCTCCGCCGCTGCCCCGCCCGCGTCAGAGGCTGGTGCGCGCCGCGCGCAGCGCCCCGCGCCGCGCCGCCCGGGCCGGTCCGAGGACGGCCGCCGCAGGCCGCTTCGAGCCGCTGCTGGAGGCGCTAGAGGAGGCACGGGGGCGGACGGGAGCCCCCGAAGTCGAGCTGGCGGTCCTGGCCCCGCTCCTCCGGTCGCGCCTGCCCAAGGCGCAGGGCGGCCGCCTCGCGGAATACGTCCAGTCGGCCGCCGACGCCGGCGCCGTGGGGATCCGGCGGGACGGCGGCCTCCTTTTCGTGCGGCTGCCGGGCCTCCCCCGGGGCGGCCCGAGCACCGGCGTCGTCGAGGCCGTGAGCGACCCTTTCGGCTTCATCCGGCCCAGCGGGCCGCCCGCCGCCGGCGACCTCATCCCCTTCCACCGCCTCCACGTCGCCGTGCGCCCCGCCCCGCCCCGCCCCGCCCCCCGCCCCGCCTCTCGCTCGCCCTTGTTCATTTTTCGCTCAGGAGAGCTCCCCAGTGCCCTCCGTGGGCGACGCCGTCGAGTTCGTTGCCGTGTACGACCCGCAGACGAATCATGTGACGGCCTCGCATGTCCGCTGCATGGCGGGGGCCGGTTTCGCCCCCGCCGCCGGCGAAACCTCCTCCCCGCCGCCCGCCGCCCGCGACGGCGGCTGGCACACCGTCGGCGCGAGGGCCGTCCGTCCCGCCCCCGCGCCCAACGCCCCCCCTGCCCCCCTCGCCCACGGGGGCCCCAAGCCCTCCGTCACGCCTCTCTCCACCCCGCAGCGCCCCGGCCCCGCCGGCCCCATCCTCTCCCCGACCTCCAGCGCCACCCCCGGCCGCGCCCCGCCTTCCCCGAACCTCGGACCCCGTACCCCCGGCTCGGCGAGGCCCTCCCCGGCCTCGGCCGCCCCCCGGCCTCCCATCCACCCCCCTCCGACCCGGTCGCCCTACGCCGTCCAGACCCCCCGCCTGGACCTTCGGGACAGGGATCTTTCCTACCTCCCCAAGGTCCCGCCCCGCGCCCCGACCGCCCCGCCCCGCCCCGGCCCGCCGCCTTGAGAGCTTCACGCCGCCTCGCAGGAGCTTAAGGACATCGATCTAAAAGGCTGCACGGCGCCTTGGCGCCTCAAGACGAAGATCTGCCGCCGCTGGATGGACACAGGGTACTGCGAACACGGGAAGGACTGCTGGTTCGCCCACGGCTCCCACGAGCTGCGAGACACCTCAGAGGTGCGCCGGTTTGGATCGGGTGGGTCGTTTTCGGAATCTTTCTTGGGGCTTGCGGTTTGTGATGAGCAACCTTCACCAACGCTGACGGCGGCGCCGTTAGCGCGTGAACTCCCCTCGGGGAGGGAACGCGCGCGGCCCGCCCTGAAGTATCAAAACTTCTCTGTATTCTGATCACCCGCTCCTTTGTTTTATTGGTTCTGGTTTCTCCATAGGTCTTCTAGATGCGCATTATATTCGCATTTTCGCGGTTTGTGTTGAGCAACCTTCACCAACGCTGACGGCGGCGTCGTTAGCGCGTGAACTCCCCTCGGGGAGGGAACGCGCGCGGCCCGCCCTGAAGCATCAAAAACTTCTCTGTATTCTGATCATCCGCGTTCCATCGTTCTCTCCCTTTCTATAATTTTCACTTGGCGCTTCTGTGATGAGCAACCTTCACCAACGCTGACGGCGGCGCCGTTAGCGCGTGAACTCCCCTCGGGGAGGGAACGCGCGCGGCCCGCCCTGAAGCATCAAAAACTTCTCTATATTTTGATCATCCGCGTTCCATCGTTCTCTCCCTTTCTATAATTTTCACTTGGCGTCTTCTGTGATGAGCAACCTTCACCAACGCTGACGGCGGCGTCGTTAGCGCGTGAACTTCCCTCGGGGAGGGAACGCGCGCGGCCCGCCCTGAAGCATCAAAACTTCTCTGTATTCTGATCACGCGCCTTATCCTTTCCGTAGTTTTCTTTCGTTTTCTTTAGCCTGAGCGCGAATGATGCAACTGTTGCATGACTTTCCATGGATGACAAACAACATACACACGAGCTTTTTAAATCTGAGCGCTCTTCCCCGACCTTGCTTTACTCCCTTTCCTGCCGCTGTCCTTCGGGCGCGCACCGACGATGCGGCGCGCACCGCGCAGGGCTCCGGGAGTGCATCCACGACGCCGTCCCGGCCTGGCCCCTCCGGGCACTCCCCCTCGTCCCGGCGCGGCGGCCCACCCTCGCCGCAGCCTGCCCCGCCCGCCCGCCATCCCCCGCACTCGCCCGCCCCAGCCCCCGCGGCGCCCCTCCCGCCGCCGCCCCCGCCGCCGCCCCCGCCCCCGCCCCCCGCCAAGCCCGTCCTGTCGGCGGAAGAGATTCTGAGCCACGTGACGGCCGTGTACGCGGCCGTGGCCGGCGCGGTGTCGCCCACGGACGCCCAGACCAAGGTCTTCTGGCACGTCAAGAAGCTGAACCTCCCGGGGGACCACCCGCACCTCATCGCCGGCCTCGTCGTCTTCGGGCGGGAGTACCCCGAGCCGCTCGTGGCGGCCGCCTCCCGCGCCGTGGCGGGCCTCGTCCCGCAGCTCTTCGCCCCCGAGCAGCTCCTCGCCGGGCTCTCCATCGGCGCCGAGGGGGTGCTCGACTTCTACTCGCGCAACGCCGAGGCGGGGCCCCGCGGCTGGCGGCCCCTCCTCCTCTTCGCCGCCCGCTGCGTCTGCTCCCGCGTCCTCCACCCCTCGGCCCTGCCCCGCATCCTTGCCCCCCTCGCCCCCTGCGGCCTCGCCGCCCAAGTCGCCGCCACCTTCCTCCGCCTCGCCGCCGAGGAAATCGTGCGCCTCCCCGCACCCCCTCCCTTGCTCTGTGCTGAACCCCGCCCAAGGGCGAGGACGGGGTGCGGGAGCTGCTCGTGGAGGGCGCCATCGACTTCCGCTCCTTCTTCCCCCCCGTGGCGCGCGACAGCGACGACGTCCTCCTCGCCTTCCTCGCGGAGGCCGGCCTCCCCTCCCTCTGGAACTCCCTGTCACCCTCCCTCGCCGAGCGCGCCGCCCGGCGGGCCGAGGAGGCGCCCCCTGCCCCGTCCGCCGCCGTCCGGCCACCGCACCCGCCCCCGCCGGCCGTCGTACCCCCCTCGGACGAGGAGGAGCGGCTGCTGGAGGAGGCCGTTGCGGCGCCTCTACACGCCGAGTTACTGAGGGGGGTACTCGACGAGGAGGACGTCCTCTCGGGCCCCCTGGCACCTCCCGTGCCAATTGCTGCTGCACCGGTCGTCCAGCACACACACCTCAGCCCCGTCCAGCCTTCGATCCCCCCCGGGCCCGCCCCGCCGCCCATGTCCTTCCATCCGCGGGTGCCGCACAGCCCCTCGCCTCCCTGTGCACTGTGTGCCCTGCTGACGCCCGGGCAGGCGCAGGAGCCGGAGGAGGAGAGCCTGGAGGCGTTCCAGGGGCGGCACTTGCTGTGCCCTATTTGTGGCGTGGCGTGGCTCAACCGCGACCCCGTCTCCCTCGACTGCGGCCACTGCTTCGTGCGCCGCGACCTCTTTGCACTCTCAATTGCGGCCCTGAATCTGCTCCCGTTTATGCATTCCCGCTTCGCAGTGCAACCAGTGCCTCCAGAGGGTGATCCTGTACTACACGGAGGAAACCAAGCGGACGGGCGTCGTCCTCTTCCCGGCGTGCCCAACTTGCGCCCGCCCGTTCCGCCAACCGCGTCGGCTTGCCGGCTGGACGTGAGATACTAGCTCGAATAACGAGGAAGGCAGGTGACCCACTTCCCGCGGCTCGGCAAAATGGATGCAGGCTTCGCTGAGCATTCCGTTGCCCAAATGTATGGGATTGCAGATATTAGAGCAGAGAGGGTAGGAGCAGAGAAGAGATCAGCCGCAGTGTACCAAGATGCTCGGAATGTTGTGAGGGGTGGCAAGAGTGGGTGGGCGAAACGAGCTGAAGAAAGTAAACGAGGCTGCTTAAGCTGCTGTTGATCAAACACTCAAACGCAGACCCAAATATCTCGCAACAGCACGCCGACGTCGGTCTTTGGTGCCATGGGACGGGTTTGGCTGGTCATAGAACTGAAGCACCTCTCCCAGTTGCTGGTTCGTGAGAGCCAAGAGATGATCCCGATTGTGGATCTGAATAGGAGAAGGGGTCATCAAAGCCATCTCCCTACACGGTGACGGAGTGTTAGTCTGCAGCGCCGGCTGTTCGCGGATGCGCACTTATACGCACCCGCGTGCCATTGTCCATCTGCACCGTACGTATACAGCGCATGAGTGGCCGTTTGAACGCGTACGTGTCGCGTACCGCACGCACCCGGTTTAGGATCTGGTGCTGCTGATGCGAAATCTGCTGCTGCTGCTGCATCATCTGCTGGATCTGTAGCTGCATCGGCTGGATCTGCTGGACCTGTTGCAGGATCTGCTGCAGGACCTGATGAATCTGCGGGCAAGAGTCAACGCGCCGCTCGCGTGCCCTGGCCACTGTGCACGTACGTTGGCGTTGTGTGGAGGCGCCGGGGCTGCGGCTGCTGCTGCGAAGACGCCGCTGGCTGCAGCGAGATGCTGCGACAGCAGGTTCATGTCGGCGGCGTTCAGAGCCATCAGTTCAAAGAGCAGCGTTGAATTCGAGTGGCGGGATGACACGACAACCGCGCGGGTGCAAGTGTCTAGGGAAGGGGGGGAGGAGACTGAAATCAATTCGAGTAGCGGGATAACTGTAACCGCAGTGCTAGCGTCTAGGGAAGGGGGAGGGGGGTGGGGGTGGGGGGCGGGGTAAAGGAGGCTGAAGTCACTGAAAGGAATGTGCGAACCTTGTCTAGCATCTCGTTCTGTCTTGAATAGGGGTTTTCCCTGTCCTGCGCGCCGTGTTTCCGTGTTTTCGGCATCACCTAGCCGCAGCTAGCCGTTCGGGCCGGGATAGTTCACCGATAAGCCGCAGCACCAAGTAAAACTAGCGCTCTATGCTTGCTAGTGCGCGTGCTGTCACTGCGCTCTGCTAGGTCGCAATCGAGCAAAGGAAACGAAACCACGCGTACCCCGTAGCAGGAGTCGCTAGTAGTCGCTGCTCAGTCGCAGCCTCAGAGTCGCAGGCCAGCTAAGCCGAGCACGCCTCGTCCTAGCTCGAGAATCTCACAAAGAGCAGCATTATGGCCAAGAGAAGGGTGCGCGTACGCGTGCTGCACTCCGATCGATCTCGCCGCGCTCTGGCGCACAGCTACGAGAGCGCTAGCTGAAGACGCCTCGAGCAGAAGACGAGGCTTACGCATGTGACCACGACGCCGGAGGAGAACGCCATTACCCAAGTCGTTCGTCTTCTGCAAGGGCGAGGTCGGTCACGCCGTACGCGAGCTGATAGAGGATCTGCGCCTCGTGATGGAGCCCAATACGGCGCGGAAGCTCAAAGTCAGCGCTTGCCGATTTGCGCGCGCGCCCCCTGTCTGAGCGCTGGCTGCAGGTGCGCAAGACGAACAAGATCAAGGACTTCGTGCACGTGGCAGGACCGCTAGGTGTTTCGCACTTCCTTGTGCTGACCTGCACCGACGTCGGCACGTACCTGCGAGCCATCAAGGTCCCGCACGGGCCGACTGTCACGTTCCGTCTGTGTTCCTACTCGACGACCGCGGATGTGCAGCTGTCCCAATGCAAATGTAGGCGCATTGTATTGCTACACTACGGTTGAAAACTGGAGCTTCAACAAATGGAGATTCTCTAAGGGGGCCCATCGTCGGCGCGAGGGCCGCCCGACCCGCCCCCGCGCCCACCGCCCCCCCCGGCCCCCCTCGCCCACGGGGGCCCCAAGCCCTCCGTCACGCCTCTCTCCACCCCGCAGCGCCCCGGCCCCGCCGGCCCCATCCTCTCCCCGACCTCCAGCGCCACCCCCGGCCGCGCCCCGCCTTCCCCGAACCTCGGACCCCGTACCCCCGGCTCGGCGAGGCCCTCCCCGGCCTCGGCCGCCCCCCGGCCTCCCATCCACCCCCCTCCGACCCGGTCGCCCTACGCCGTCCAGACCCCCCGCCTGGACCTTCGGGACAGGGATCTTTCCTACCTCCCCAAGGTCCCGCCCCGCGCCCCGACCGCCCCGCCCCGCCCGGCCCGCCGCCTTGAGAGCTTCACGCCGCCTCGCAGGAGCTTAAGGACATCGATCTAAAAGGCTGCACGGCGCCTTGGCGCCTCAAGACGAAGATCTGCCGCCGCTGGATGGACACAGGGTACTGCGAACACGGGAAGGACTGCTGGTTCGCCCACGGCTCCCACGAGCTGCGAGACACCTCAGAGGTGCGCCGGTTTGGATCGGGTGGGTCGTTTTCGGAATCTTTCTTGGGGCTTGCGGTTTGTGATGAGCAACCTTCACCAACGCTGACGGCGGCGTCGTTAGCGCGTGAACTTCCCTCGGGGAGGGAACGCGCGCGGCCCGCCCTGAAGCATCAAAACTTCTCTGTATTCTGATCACGCGCCTTATCCTTTCCGTAGTTTTCTTTCGTTTTCTTTAGCCTGAGCGCGAATGATGCAACTGTTGCATGACTTTCCATGGATGACAAACAACATACACACGAGCTTTTTAAATCTGAGCGCTCTTCCCCAACCTTGCTTTACTCCCTTTCCTGCCGCTGTCCTTTGGGCGCGCACCGACGATGCGGCGCGCACCGCGCAGGGCTCCGGGAGTGCATCCACGACGCCGTCCCGGCCTGGCCCCTCCGGGCACTCCCCCTCGTCCCGGCGCGGCGGCCCACCCTCGCCGCAGCCTGCCCCGCCCGCCCGCCATCCCCCGCACTCGCCCGCCCCAGCCCCCGCGGCGCCCCTCCCGCCGCCGCCCCGCCGCCGCCCCGCCCCGCCCCCCGCCAAGCCCGTCCTGTCGGCGGAAGAGATTCTGAGCCACGTGACGGCCGTGTACGCGGCCGTGGCCGGCGCGGTGTCGCCCACGGACGCCCAGACCAAGGTCTTCTGGCACGTCAAGAAGCTGAACCTCCCGGGGGACCACCCGCACCTCATCGCCGGCCTCGTCGTCTTCGGGCGGGAGTACCCCGAGCCGCTCGTGGCGGCCGCCTCCCGCGCCGTGGCGGGCCTCGTCCCGCAGCTCTTCGCCCCCGAGCAGCTCCTCGCCGGGCTCTCCATCGGCGCCGAGGGCGTGCTCGATTTCTACTTGCGCAACGCCGAGGCGGGGCCCCGCGGCTGGCGGCCCCTCCTCCTCTTCGCCGCCCGCTGCGTCTGCTCCCGCGTCCTCCACCCCTCGGCCCTGCCCCGCATCCTTGCCCCCCTCGCCCCCTGCGGCCTCGCCGCCCAAGTCGCCGCCACCTTTCTCCGCCTCGCCGCCGAGGAAATCGTGCGAGCCTCCCCGCACCCCCTCCCTTGCTCTGTGCTGAACCTCCAATCAAAGGGCGAGGACGGGGTGCGGGAGCTGCTCGTGGAGGGCGCCATCGACTTCCGCTCCTTCTTCCCCCCCGTGGCGCGCAACAGCGACGACGTTCTCCTCGCCTTCCTCGCGGAGGCCGGCCTCCCCTCCCTCTGGAACTCCCTGTCACCCTCCCTCGCCGAGCGCGCCGCCCGGCGGGCCGAGGAGGCGCCCCCTGCCCCGTCCGCCGCCGTCCGGCCACCGCACCCGCCCCCGCCGGCCGTCGTACCCCCCTCGGACGAGGAGGAGCGGCTGCTGGAGGAGGCCGTTGCGGCGCCTCTACACGCCGAGTTACTGAGGGGGGTACTTGACGAGGAGGACGTCCTCTCGGGCCCCCTGGCACCCCCCGTCCCCATTGCTGCTGCACCGGTCGTCCAGCACACACACCTCAGCCCCGTCCAGCCTTCGATCCCCCCCGGGCCCGCCCCGCCGCCCATGTCCTTCCATCCGCGGGTGCCGCACAGCCCCTCGCCCCCCTGTGCACTGTGTGCCCCGCTGACGCCCGGGCAGGCGCAGGAGCCGGAGGAGGAGAGCCTGGAGGCGTTCCAGGGGAGGCACCTGCTGTGCCCTATTTGTGGCGTGGCGTGGCTCAATCGCGACCCCGTCTCCCTCGACTGCGGCCACTGCTTCGTGCGCCGCGACCTCTTTGTACTCTCAAGTGCGGCCCTAGATCTGCTCCCGTTTATGCCTTCCCGCTTCGCAGTGCAACCAGTGCCTCTAGAGGGTGATCCTGTACTACACAGAGGAAACCAAGCGGACGGGCGTCGTCCTCTTCCCGGCGTGCCCAACTTGCGCCCGCCCGTTCCGCCAACCGCGTCGGCTTGCCGGCTGGACGTGAGATACTAGCTCGAATAACGAGGAAGGCAGGTGACCCACTTCCCGCGGCTCGGCAAAATGGATGCAGGCTTCGCTGAGCATTCCGTTGCCCAAATGTATGGGATTGCAGATATTAGAGCAGAGAGGGTAGGAGCAGAGAAGAGATCAGCTGCAGTGTACCAAAACGCTCGGAATGTGAGGGTTGGCAAGAGTGGGTGGGCGAAACGAGCTGAAGGAAGTTAACGAGGCTGCTTAAGCTGCTGCTGATCAAACACTCAAACGCAGACCCAAATATCTTGCGACAGCACGCCGACGTCGGTCTTTGGTGCCATGGAAAGGGTTTGGCTGGCCATAGAACTGGAGGACCGTTCCCAGCTGCTGGTTCGTGAGACCCAAGAAGTCGTCCCGATTCTGGATCTGAATAGCACAAGGCTGCCCGTTCGCGTTCACTGGCATGGTGAAAGGGTCATCAAAGCCATCTCCCTTCACGTCGATGGTGTGTTAGTTCGTGCAGGAAATAGCGCGTATGCGCATGGAATACGAACCCGCGTGCCATTGTCCATCTGCACCGTTCAGCGCATGAGCGGCCGTTTGAACGCGTACGCGTCGCGCACTGCACGCACCCGGTTTAAGATCTGTTGCTGCTGATGCGATATACGCTGCATCTGCTGCTGCATCTGCTGCTGCTGCTGCTGCATCTGCTGCTGCATCTGCTGCTGCTGCTGCTGCATCTGCTGCATCTGCTGCTGGATCGGCTGGATGTGCTGCACCTGTTGCAGGATCTGCTGCAGGACCTGATGAATCTGCGGGCAAGAGTCAACGCGCCGCTCGCGTGCCCTGGCCACTGTGCACGTACGTTGGCGTTGTGTGGAGGCGCCGGGGCTGCGGCCGCTGCTGCGAAGACGCCGCTGGCCGCAGCGAGATGCTGCGACAGCAGGTTCATGTCGGCGGCGTTCAGAGCCATCAGTTCAAAGAGCAGCGTTGAATTCGAGTGGCGGGATGACACGACAACCGCACGGGTGCTAGCGTCTAGGGAAGAGGGGGGGGGGAGTGATATCAATTCGAGTAGCGGTAACTATAAACGCGGTGCTTATGGCGTCTAGGGAAGGGGGGGAGGAGGCTGAAATAACTGAAGGGAATGTACGAACCTTGGCTTGCATTTCGTTCTGTCTTGCATAGGGGTGTCTTCTGTCCTGCGCGCCGTGTTTTCGTGTTTTCGGCATCGCTCAGCCGCAGCTATAGCTAGCCGTTCGGGCCGGGGTAGTTTGCCGATAAGCCGCAGCACCACGCGATGCTATAAGCGCTCTAGGCGTGCTAGTGCTGTCGCTGCGCTCTGCTAGTCGCTGCGATGATCGCAATCGTGCAAGGCGAACGAAACCGAGCCTACCCCGGAGCGCCCCCGCAGGGCCCGCACGGCCCCGCAGGCCCGCGGAGCTAAGCAAACGATCCCAGCCTCACCACGCCTCGTTCGAGCTCGAGAAGCGCAGAAACAGCAGCAGCATGGCCAAGGGAAGGGTGCGCGTACGCATGCAGCACTCCGATCGATCTCGCCGCGCGCGGGCGCGCATCCACGAGGGCGCTAGCTAACGACGCCTCGAGCAGAAGAAGAGGCGTACGCATGTGACCACGACGTTGGAGGAGAACGCCGTGAAGATCCCGAAGTCGTTCGTCTTCTGCAAGGGCGAGGTCGGTCACGCCGTATATCCACGACGCCGTCCCGGCCTGGCCCCTCCGGGCACTCCCCTCGTCCCGGCGCGGCGGCCCACCCTCGCCGCAGCCTGCCCCGCCCGCCCGCCATCCCCCGCACTCGCCCGCCCAGCCCCGCGGCGCCCTCCCGCCGCCGCCCCGCCGCCGCCCCGCCCCCGCCCCCGCCAAGCCCGTCCTGTCGGCGGAAGAGATTCTGAGCCACGTGACGGCCGTGTACGCGGCCGTGGCCGGCGCGGTGTCGCCCACGGACGCCCAGACCAAGGTCTTCTGGCACGTCAAGAAGCTGAACCTCCCGGGGGACCACCCGCACCTCATCGCCGGCCTCGTCGTCTTCGGGCGGGAGTACCCCGAGCCGCTCGTGGCGGCAGCCTCCCGCGCCGTCGCGGGCCTCGTCCCGCAGCTCTTCGCCCCCGAGCAGCTCCTCGCCGGGCTCTCCATCGGCGCCGAGGGCGTGCTCGATTTCTACTTGCGCAACGCCGAGGCGGGGCCCCGCGGCTGGCGGCCCCTCCTCCTCTTCGCCGCCCGCTGCGTCTGCTCCCGCGTCCTCCACCCCTCGGCCCTGCCCCGCATCCTTGCCCCCCTCGCCCCCTGCGGCCTCGCCGCCCAGTCGCCGCCACCTTCCTCCGCCTCGCCGCCGAGGAAATCGTGCGCCTCCCCGCACCCCTCCCTTGCGCTGTGCTGAACCCCGCCCAAGGGCGAGGACGGGGTGCGGGAGCTGCTCGTGGAGGGCTCCATCGACTTCCGCTCCTTCTTCCCCCCGTGGCGCGCGACAGCGACGACGTTCTCCTCGCCTTCCTCGCGGAGGCCGGCCTCCCCTCCCTCTGGAACTCCCTATCCCCTCCCTCGCCGAGCGCGCCGCCCGGCGGGCCGAGGAGGCGCCCCCTGCCCCGTCCGCCGCCGTCCGGCCCCGCCCCCGCCCCCGCCGGCCGTCGTACCCCCTCGGACGAGGAGGAGCGGCTGCTGGAGGAGGCCGTTGCGGCGCCTCTACACGCCGAGTTACTGAGGGGGGTACTCGACGAGGAGGACGTCCTCTCGGGCCCCCTGGCACCCCCCGTCCCCATTGCCGCTGCACTGGTCGTCCAGCACACACACCTCAGCCCCGTCCCGCCTTCGATCCCCCCGGGCCCGCCCCGCCGCCCATGTCCTTCCATCCGCGGGTGCCGCACAGCCCCTCGCCCCCCTGTGCACTGTGTGCCCCGCTGACGCCCGGGCAGGCGCAGGAGCCGGAGGAGGAGAGCCTGGAGGCGTTCCAGGGGAGGCACCTGCTGTGCCCTATTTGTGGCGTGGCGTGGCTCAATCGCGACCCCGTCTCCCTCGACTGCGGCCACTGCTTCGTGCGCCGCGACCTCTTTGTACTCTCAATTGCGGCCCTGAATCTGCTCCCGTTTATGCCTTCCCGCTTCGCAGTGCAACCAGTGCCTCTAGAGGGTGATCCTGTACTACACAGAGGAAACCAAGCGGACGGGCGTCGTCCTCTTCCCGGCGTGCCCAACTTGCGCCCGCCCGTTCCGCCAACCGCGTCGGCTTGCCGGCTGGACGTGAGATACTAGCTCGAATAACGAGGAAGTCAGGCGACCCACTTCCCGCGGCTCGGCAAAATGGATGCAGGCTTCGCTGAGCATTCCGTTGCCCAAATGTATGGGATTGCAGATATTAGAGCAGAGAGGGTAGGAGCAGAGAAGAGATCAGCTGCAGTGTACCAAGATGCTCGGAATGTTAGGGGTGGTAAGAGTGGGTGGCGAGCTGAAGGAAGTTAACGAGGCTGCTTAAGCTGCTGCTGATCAAACACTCAAACGCAGACCCAAATATCTTGCGACAGCACGCCGACGTCGGTCTTTGGTGCCATGGAAAGGGTTTGGCTGGCCATAGAACTGGAGGACCGTTCCCAGCTGCTGGTTCGTGAGACCCAAGAAGTCGTCCCGATTCTGGATCTGAATAGCACAAGGCTGCCCGTTCGCGTTCACTGGCATGGTGAAAGGGTCATCAAAGCCATCTCCCTTCACGTCGATGGTGTGTTAGTTCGTGCAGGAAATAGCGCGTATGCGCATGGAATACGAACCCGCGTGCCATTGTCCATCTGCACCGTTCAGCGCATGAGCGGCCGTTTGAACGCGTACGTGTCGCGTACCGCACGCACCCGGTTTAGGATCTGGTGCTGCTGATGCGATATACGCTGCATCTGCTGCTGCATCTGCTGCTGCTGCTGCTGCATCTGCTGCTGCATCTGCTGCTGCTGCTGCTGCATCTGCTGCATCTGCTGCTGGATCGGCTGGATGTGCTGCACCTGTTGCAGGATCTGCTGCAGGACCTGATGAATCTGCGGGCAAGAGTCAACGCGCCGCTCGCGTGCCCTGGCCACTGTGCACGTACGTTGGCGTTGTGTGGAGGCGCCGGGGCTGCGGCCGCTGCTGCGAAGACGCCGCTGGCCGCAGCGAGATGCTGCGACAGCAGGTTCATGTCGGCGGCGTTCAGAGCCATCAGTTCAAAGAGCAGCGTTGAATTCGAGTGGCGGGATGACACGACAACCGCACGGGTGCTAGCGTCTAGGGAAGAGGGGGGGGGAGTGATATCAATTCGAGTAGCGGTAACTATAAACGCGGTGCTTATGGCGTCTAGGGAAGGGGGGGAGGAGGCTGAAATAACTGAAGGGAATGTACGAACCTTGGCTTGCATTTCGTTCTGTCTTGCATAGGGGTGTCTTCTGTCCTGCGCGCCGTGTTTTCGTGTTTTCGGCATCGCTCAGCCGCAGCTATAGCTAGCCGTTCGGGCCGGGGTAGTTTGCCGATAAGCCGCAGCACCGCGCGATGCTATAAGCGCTCTAGGCGTGCTAGTGCTGTCGCTGCGCTCTGCTAGTCGCTGCGATGATCGCAATCGTGCAAGGCGAACGAAACCGAGCCTACCCCGGAGCGCCCCCGCAGGGCCCGCACGGCCCCGCAGGCCCGCGGAGCTAAGCAAACGATCCCAGCCTCACCACGCCTCGTTCGAGCTCGAGAAGCGCAGAAACAGCAGCAGCATGGCCAAGGGAAGGGTGCGCGTACGCATGCAGCACTCCGATCGATCTCGCCGCGCGCGGGCGCGCATCCACGAGGGCGCTAGCTAACGACGCCTCGAGCAGAAGAAGAGGCGTACGCATGTGACCACGACGTTGGAGGAGAACGCCGTGAAGATCCCGAAGTCGTTCGTCTTCTGCAAGGGCGAGGTCGGTCACGCCGTATATCCACGACGCCGTCCCGGCCTGGCCCCTCCGGGCACTCCCCTCGTCCCGGCGCGGCGGCCCACCCTCGCCGCAGCCTGCCCCGCCCGCCCGCCATCCCCCGCACTCGCCCGCCCAGCCCCCGCGGCGCCCCTCCCGCCGCCGCCCCCGCCGCCGCCCCCGCCCCCGCCCCCGCCAAGCCCGTCCTGTCGGCGGAAGAGATTCTGAGCCACGTGACGGCCGTGTACGCGGCCGTGGCCGGCGCGGTGTCGCCCACGGACGCCCAGACCAAGGTCTTCTGGCACGTCAAGAAGCTGAACCTCCCGGGGGACCACCCGCACCTCATCGCCGGCCTCGTCGTCTTCGGGCGGGAGTACCCCGAGCCGCTCGTGGCGGCAGCCTCCCGCGCCGTCGCGGGCCTCGTCCCGCAGCTCTTCGCCCCCGAGCAGCTCCTCGCCGGGCTCTCCATTGGAGACGGGTACGAGAAAATTTCCCACCGCGTCGGCGCGCGGCTGGCTGCGGCCCGTCCATGGCGCCGCCGCTGTCGCTCAGCGTGACCAGCGTGAGGTAGGCGGCTGGCGCGCCGAGCGGCGGCGCGAAATGGGCGTCGAGTTGGCACCTCGGCAGCCGGCCTTGTCGCCGGCCATTCCGCAGGAGATTCAGGAGCGCGCGCGTCAGGGGTTAGCTTCTATGATGTCTCCGGCTCGGCGAGGAGTGCCGCGGGAGCGGTCGCGGCGACGTCGGCTGGCCGCAATGTCGGCCAGCTTTCGCGCAAAGCCCACGCCGCCATGCGCCGCAGCGTTAGTGAACGCGCGGTAGCCGTGGCGTGGCACACTGGCGCGGCGACGTGTTCCGTCAACACGCGGACGGCGCCCGGCCCCCGCTCCCTTGCTTGGCAGCTGGGGCTCATCGGCGCTCTCTCATTTCGTTCCGCTCCTCATCTCCTCGCAGTCGAGTCGCTAGATGGCGGTTCTTTTCCACATGCAGGGAAGCTCAGGTCTTTCCGTCGACTTTTGCTTGTCAGGCGTAGTGCCTCTCCTGCCCTCCGCTATACGTGGGTCTTCCCTAGGGCGGACTTCCACGTCTGGAGGGTGTTTGCGCGCTCTGTTTGCCTTCATCGGTCTGCGTAGGGCGCTGGGCTTTTTCTGCAGGTGTATCTTTCGGCCTCTCGCCCCATTTGTAGATATAGGACGTAGATAGAATTTCCCACCACTTAGACAGAGCACAGCACTCGACGGTCCTCAATGTTATCTAGTCGGAGAGATAAATTGGGCGATGTGAAACTCCTAGTAGTTGTTGTTGTGTGCTAATGCAAATCCTGCCGGGCTCTCCATCGGCGCCGAGGGCGTGCTCGATTTCTACTTGCGCAACGCCGAGGCGGGGCCCCGCGGCTGGCGGCCCCTCCTCCTCTTCGCCGCCCGCTGCGTCTGCTCCCGCGTCCTCCACCCCTCGGCCCTGCCCCGCATCCTTGCCCCCCTCGCCCCCTGCGGCCTCGCCGCCCAGTCGCCGCCACCTTCCTCCGCCTCGCCGCCGAGGAAATCGTGCGCCTCCCCGCACCCCCTCCCTTGCGCTGTGCTGAACCCCGCCCAAGGGCGAGGACGGGGTGCGGGAGCTGCTCGTGGAGGGCTCCATCGACTTCCGCTCCTTCTTCCCCCCCGTGGCGCGCGACAGCGACGACGTTCTCCTCGCCTTCCTCGCGGAGGCCGGCCTCCCCTCCCTCTGGAACTCCCTATCCCCCTCCCTCGCCGAGCGCGCCGCCCGGCGGGCCGAGGAGGCGCCCCCTGCCCCGTCCGCCGCCGTCCGGCCCCCGCCCCCGCCCCCGCCGGCCGTCGTACCCCCCTCGGACGAGGAGGAGCGGCTGCTGGAGGAGGCCGTTGCGGCGCCTCTACACGCCGAGTTACTGAGGGGGGTACTCGACGAGGAGGACGTCCTCTCGGGCCCCCTGGCACCCCCCGTCCCCATTGCCGCTGCACTGGTCGTCCAGCACACACACCTCAGCCCCGTCCCGCCTTCGATCCCCCCGGGCCCGCCCCGCCGCCCATGTCCTTCCATCCGCGGGTGCCGCACAGCCCCTCGCCTCCCTGTGCACTGTGTGCCCTGCTGACGCCCGGGCAGGCGCAGGAGCCGGAGGAGGAGAGCCTGGAGGCGTTCCAGGGGCGGCACTTGCTGTGCCCTATTTGTGGCGTGGCGTGGCTCAACCGCGACCCCGTCTCCCTCGACTGCGGCCACTGCTTCGTGCGCCGCGACCTCTTTGCACTCTCAATTGCGGCCCTGAATCTGCTCCCGTTTATGCATTCCCGCTTCGCAGTGCAACCAGTGCCTCCAGAGGGTGATCCTGTACTACACAGAGGAAACCAAGCGGACGGGCGTCGTCCTCTTCCCGGCGTGCCCAACTTGCGCCCGCCCGTTCCGCCAACCGCGTCGGCTTGCCGGCTGGACGTGAGATACTAGCTCGAATAACGAGGAAGTCAGGCGACCCACTTCCCGCGGCTCGGCAAAATGGATGCAGGCTTCGCTGAGCATTCCGTTGCCCAAATGTATGGGATTGCAGATATTAGAGCAGAGAGGGTAGGAGCAGAGAAGAGATCAGCTGCAGTGTACCAAGATGCTCGGAATGTTAGGGGTGGTAAGAGTGGGTGGGCGGAACGAGCTGAAGAAAGTAAACGAGGCTGCTTAAGCTGCTGCTGATCAAACACTCAAACGCAGACCCAAATATCTTGCGACAGCACGCCGACGTCGGTCTTTGGTGCCATGGAAAGGGTTTGGCTGGTCATAGAACTGGAGCACCTCTCCCAGCTGCTGGTTCGTGAGACCCAAGAAGTCGTCCCGATTCTGGATCTGAATAGCACAAGGCTGCCCGTTCGCGTTCACTGGCATGGTGAAAGGGTCATCAAAGCCATCTCCCTTCACGTCGATGGTGTGTTAGTTCGTGCAGGAAATAGCGCGTATGCGCATGGAATACGAACCCGCGTGCCATTGTCCATCTGCACCGTTCAGCGCATGAGCGGCCGTTTGAATGCGTACGTGTCGCGTACCGCACGCACCCGGTTTAGGATCTGGTGCTGCTGATGCGAAATCTGCTGCTGCTGCTGCATCATCTGCTGGATCTGTAGCTGCATCGGCTGGATCTGCTGGACCTGTTGCAGGATCTGCTGCAGGACCTGATGAATCTGCGGGCAAGAGTCAACGCGCCGCTCGCGTGCCCTGGCCACTGTGCACGTACGTTGGCGTTGTGTGGAGGCGCCGGGGCTGCGGCTGCTGCTGCGAAGACGCCGCTGGCTGCAGCGAGATGCTGCGACAGCAGGTTCATGTCGGCGGCGTTCAGAGCCATCAGTTCAAAGAGCAGCGTTGAATTCGAGTGGCGGGATGACACGACAACCGCGCGGGTGCTAGCGTCTAGGGAACTTAAGGGAAGAGGGGGGGGGAGTGATATCAATTCGAGTAGCGGTAACTATAAACGCGGTGCTTATGGCGTCTAGGGAAGGGGGGGAGGAGGCTGAAATAACTGAAGGGAATGTACGAACCTTGGCTTGCATTTCGTTCTGTCTTGCATAGGGGTGTCTTCTGTCCTGCGCGCCGTGTTTTCGTGTTTTCGGCATCGCTCAGCCGCAGCTATAGCTAGCCGTTCGGGCCGGGGTAGTTTGCCGATAAGCCGCAGCACCGCGCGATGCTATAACTAGCGCTCTAGGCGTGCTAGTGCTGTCGCTGCGCTCTGCTAGTCGCTGCGATGATCGCAATCGTGCAAGGCGAACGAAACCGAGCCTACCCCGGAGCGCCCCCGCAGGGCCCGCACGGCCCCGCAGGCCCGCGGAGCTAAGCAAACGATCCCAGCCTCACCACGCCTCGTTCGAGCTCGAGAAGCGCAGAAACAGCAGCAGCATGGCCAAGGGAAGGGTGCGCGTACGCATGCAGCACTCCGATCGATCTCGCCGCGCGCGGGCGCGCATCCACGAGGGCGCTAGCTAACGACGCCTCGAGCAGAAGAAGAGGCGTACGCATGTGACCACGACGTTGGAGGAGAACGCCGTGAAGATCCCGAAGTCGTTCGTCTTCTGCAAGGGCGAGGTCGGTCACGCCGTATATCCACGACGCCGTCCCGGCCTGGCCCCTCCGGGCACTCCCCCTCGTCCCGGCGCGGCGGCCCACCCTCGCCGCAGCCTGCCCCGCCCGCCCGCCATCCCCCGCACTCGCCCGCCCCAGCCCCCGCGGCGCCCCTCCCGCCGCCGCCCCCGCCGCCGCCCCCGCCCCCGCCCCCCGCCAAGCCCGTCCTGTCGGCGGAAGAGATTCTGAGCCACGTGACGGCCGTGTACGCGGCCGTGGCCGGCGCGGTGTCGCCCACGGACGCCCAGACCAAGGTCTTCTGGCACGTCAAGAAGCTGAACCTCCCGGGGGACCACCCGCACCTCATCGCCGGCCTCGTCGTCTTCGGGCGGGAGTACCCCGAGCCGCTCGTGGCGGCAGCCTCCCGCGCCGTCGCGGGCCTCGTCCCGCAGCTCTTCGCCCCCGAGCAGCTCCTCGCCGGGCTCTCCATCGGCGCCGAGGGCGTGCTCGATTTCTACTTGCGCAACGCCGAGGCGGGGCCCCGCGGCTGGCGGCCCCTCCTCCTCTTCGCCGCCCGCTGCGTCTGCTCCCGCGTCCTCCACCCCTCGGCCCTGCCCCGCATCCTTGCCCCCCTCGCCCCCTGCGGCCTCGCCGCCCAGTCGCCGCCACCTTCCTCCGCCTCGCCGCCGAGGAAATCGTGCGCCTCCCCGCACCCCCTCCCTTGCGCTGTGCTGAACCCCGCCCAAGGGCGAGGACGGGGTGCGGGAGCTGCTCGTGGAGGGCTCCATCGACTTCCGCTCCTTCTTCCCCCCCGTGGCGCGCGACAGCGACGACGTTCTCCTCGCCTTCCTCGCGGAGGCCGGCCTCCCCTCCCTCTGGAACTCCCTATCCCCCTCCCTCGCCGAGCGCGCCGCCCGGCGGGCCGAGGAGGCGCCCCCTGCCCCGTCCGCCGCCGTCCGGCCCCCGCCCCCGCCCCCGCCGGCCGTCGTACCCCCCTCGGACGAGGAGGAGCGGCTGCTGGAGGAGGCCGTTGCGGCGCCTCTACACGCCGAGTTACTGAGGGGGGTACTCGACGAGGAGGACGTCCTCTCGGGCCCCCTGGCACCCCCCGTCCCCATTGCCGCTGCACTGGTCGTCCAGCACACACACCTCAGCCCCGTCCCGCCTTCGATCCCCCCGGGCCCGCCCCGCCGCCCATGTCCTTCCATCCGCGGGTGCCGCACAGCCCCTCGCCCCCCTGTGCACTGTGTGCCCCGCTGACGCCCGGGCAGGCGCAGGAGCCGGAGGAGGAGAGCCTGGAGGCGTTCCAGGGGAGGCACCTGCTGTGCCCTATTTGTGGCGTGGCGTGGCTCAATCGCGACCCCGTCTCCCTCGACTGCGGCCACTGCTTCGTGCGCCGCGACCTCTTTGCACTCTCAATTGCGGCCCTGAATCTGCTCCCGTTTATGCATTCCCGCTTCGCAGTGCAACCAGTGCCTCTAGAGGGTGATCCTGTACTACACAGAGGAAACCAAGCGGACGGGCGTCGTCCTCTTCCCGGCGTGCCCAACTTGCGCCCGCCCGTTCCGCCAACCGCGTCGGCTTGCCGGCTGGACGTGAGATACTAGCTCGAATAACGAGGAAGCCAGGTGACCCACTTCCCCCGGCTCGGCAAAATGGATGCAGGCTTCGCTGAGCATTCCGTTGCCCAAATGTATGGGATTGCAGATATTAGAGCAGAGAGGGTAGGAGCAGAGAAGAGATCAGCTGCAGTGTACCAAGATGCTCGGAATGTTAGGGGTGGTAAGAGTGGGTGGGCGGAACGAGCTGAAGAAAGTAAACGAGGCTGCTTAAGCTGCTGCTGATCAAACACTCAAACGCAGACCCAAATATCTTGCGACAGCACGCCGACGTCGGTCTTTGGTGCCATGGAAAGGGTTTGGCTGGTCATAGAACTGAAGCACCTCTCCCAGTTGCTGATTCGTGAGACCCAAGAAGTCGTCCCGATTCTGGATCTGAATAGCACAAGGCTGCCCGTTCGCGTTCACTGGCATGGTGAAAGGGTCATCAAAGCCATCTCCCTACACGGTGACGGAGTGTTAGTCTGCAGCGCCGGCTGTTCGCGGATGCGCACTCATACGCCCCCGCGTGTCGTTGTCCATCTGCACCG
Source organism: Cyanophora paradoxa (assembly GCA_004431415.1). Classification (NCBI taxonomy): domain Eukaryota; class Glaucocystophyceae; order Cyanophorales; family Cyanophoraceae; genus Cyanophora; species Cyanophora paradoxa. Next base: position 107,820 of record QPMI01000503.1, read on the forward strand.
TACGTATAAAGCGCATGAGTGGCCGTTTGAACGCGTACGTGTCGCGTACCGCACGCACCCGGTTTAGGATCTGGTGCTGCTGATGCGAAATCTGCTGGACCTGTTGCAGGATCTGCTGCAGGATCTGATGAATCTGCGGGCAAGAGTCAACGTGCCGCTCGCAGCGCGTCGCCTGGCCACTGCGTACGTACGTTGGCGTCCGGCGCCGGGGCCGTGGCGTTCTGTCTTGAATAGGGGTGCTCTCTGTCTTGCGCGCCGTGTTTTCGTGTTTTCGGCATCACTTAGCCGCAGCTAGCCGTTCGGACCGGGGTTGTTCGCCGATAAGCCGCAGCACCGAGCGCTGCTATAACTAGCGCTCTATACTTGCCTAAGCTGCTGTGTGCGCTCATGTGCTTTGGCAAAGCTGAGGTTGGCTGGTGAGCAAAGCGAACGAAACCAAGCGTACCCCCAATCGCCTGGAGGCCCAGTGGAGGGCTCCGCAGCTAAGCCATAACCCTATCCTAAGCACGCCTCGTTCTAGCTCGAGAAGCGCACAAAGAGCAGCATTATGGCCAAGGGAAGGGTGCGCGTACGCGTGCTGCACTCCGATCGATCTCGCCGCGCGCTGGCGCGCATCCACGAGGGCGCTAGCTGACGACGCCTCGAGCAGAAGAAGAGGCGTACGCATGTGACCACGACGCCGGAGGAGAACGCCATTAAGATCCCGAAGTCGTTCGTCTTCTGCAAGGGAGAGGTCGGTCACGCCGTACGCGAGCTGATGGAGGATCTGCGCCTCGTGATGGAGCCCAATACGGCGCGGAAGCTCAAAGTGAGCGCTTGCCTATCTGCGCGAGCGCAGCGCGCCCCGTGTCTGAGCGCTGGCTGCAGGTGCGCAAGACGAACAAGATCAAGGACTTCGTGCACGTGGCAGGACCGCTAGGTGTTTCGCACTTCCTTGTGCTGACCTGCACCGACGTCGGCACGTACCTGCGAGCCATCAAGGTCCCGCACGGGCCGACGCTCACGTTTCGGCTGTGCTCGTACTCGACGACCGCGGATGTGCACGCGCTCCAGAAGCGGCCGCACTCTCCAGGGAATGAGTTCCGAACCGCGCCGCTGGTGCGACTTACTGTCGCGTTGCGTCTGTGGCGCCGGCTAAGCTTTTGATCGCGCAGGTGGTGCTCAGCAACTTCGGCGGGGCGCAGGAAAAGCACGTGCAGCTTATGGCAGTAGTGTTCCAGAATATGTTCCCGTCTATTAACGTCCAAACCGTGCGTCGCTGCACTCGCTCTCTCTCGCATCGACATCTCCGTGAGCCCCTCCCCAGGTCAAGCTGTCCGAATGTAGGCGCATTGTATTGCTACACTACGACAAGGTTCACGCGGCGTTTTTTCAATGTCGATCGATTTCATGCATCTCACATGGCTGTTCTTCTTATTGCAGGAGCAGGATAAGGTCGAGTTCAGGCACTATGCCATCACAGCTTCCCCCGTTGGCATCTCCAAGACTGTAAAGCGGGTCGTTCAGGTCTGCGTGTGCCCGAATCATGTCCGTTCGTATCATCTTATTGCTAATTCCGCGTTGCTGGGCAGGCAAAGATTCCCTCACTGTCAAACTTTGAGGACGTATCCGAATACGTTATGAAGAGTGGCTACGCTTCAGACAGCGATGTCGAGGATGGTCCGGACAGTCGTGTGACTCTGTCCCAGGTTCTTGCTTGAAAGGATGACGCACCTTGGTTGCTTTCGACTCACTGAGAGCAGAATTATGTCGGCCGTGGCAATCGCGCCTCTCAATTGAGTGCTATTCGACTGGTGGAGCTTGGTCCGAGGATGCAGCTCGAACTTGTAAAAATTGAGGACCAGCTTTGCACAGGCGAGGTCATGTATCACCGCTATGGTACACCCCTTGCAAAATTGTTTTCATCCAGATATTGACCCCTCATTGCAGTACACAAGACAGCAGAGGAGGTCGCAGCTGCAGAGAAGTTACGGGAGGAGAAGAAGCTAGAGAAGGCCAGGAGACGTGCCCAGCAGGAGGCGAATGTAGCAAGGAAAAAGAAGCAGACAAGTGGCAGCGAGGATGAGGGTGAGCGGAGTGGCGAAAAGAAGAAGAAGAAGGTGCTTGATGCACATGGTTTTCCTTCTTGCTCTGTCTCATTTCTACTTGTAGACCTTCGAGAATGAGCCTGACTTGGAAGAGGATGACGATGCAGCATATTACCGTGAGGCTGTTGGTGCTGAGCCTGACCCTGGTTTGTGCCCGACTGAGCCAACGGCTCTTGCACTTCCTGACCTTTCGTAAACAGATGAGCTCATCTCAAAGAGGAGGAGCTCTGACGGCGGGAAAAAGAAGGTCGGCCTGATGTGCTTGCTTTCTCTTGCATATTTTGAGTGTGATCACATGTCATTTCCACGCAGTTCAATCCGCTTTACAAGCGGAAGAAATCATCAGAGGGCAAGGATGGTGGAGACGGGTCATCAAGGAGGCCGATGGGCAAGCATCGGCAGGCAGGGGGTGCTGGTTTCAAGCGGAAAGGGGGCCAGCAGGGTGATAAATCGAAGAGTCCATCTGCAGCAGGCGGCAAGCGGAAAACCCCCCAGAAGGGCTCCCTGCCTGGTCAGCGTCCCATGAAGAGAAAGAAGCACTAGTTGGTGTGTCGTTGGTATTGGTGTGTTGTGTATCGATGGCAAGAAGCCCTGTGCATCCCGGAGTCCTCAAGATACCACGTGCTGTTTGGGAAAAGAGCTCTAGAGAGATCTGAGCCGCTACTAGGCTAAGCGGATTTTGATTATATTAGGAGAGGAAGCCTTGAAGGGGTGAATTTCGGTTTTATATATAATTAGTAGTTTCGATAAGGCAAGGACTATATATATCTATATATGAATAGGAGAGGATTTCGGTAAGTCGGAAAAACTCAGTGACTCTAACTTCAAGTACGCCAAGTAAGGTAATGGACTTGCAGCGTCCAGGCGGAGGACCAAGGAACTTCAAACGCGTCGTGCAAGCACTTCAACGCAGATTTTCTGCATATTTGACAGGGCACAAACCTATGGAAATCCTGGCTATCATCCATACTACTGCGAGTGGGTCCTAGCAAAAGCAACTAACTTGTTGCGACACCAGCAGCCTCCTTCTCTTCGTCTAGCACTAGTTGGCCATCCAAGCGGGTCAGCTGAGGCAACTTCTTGATGCACTGAATCCGCCATGCCGGTTCACTCTCATCCTTCGTCACTTTGTCGTACAGCGGGTTGCCGATGAAGATGAGTTCCTTCAGTTTTTTGAGGTCCATCAGCCTGTCGAACTCCGCCCAGCCAGCAATCTTGTTGTAGGCGAGGTACAGCACGCGCAGGTTGCTGAGCTTCTCAATGCCCGTTAGCTTTTCAATGGCGTTGTATGATAGCCAGAGCTCCTGCAGCGTGTCCGCAACACCTGCGCGGAGCGTGTGAGCGACCATGCTCGAGGCAGCGCGCTAGCCACGTGCACCATCCAAGTTCTCGATCTTCTTGATCGAGTTTCGGCTAAGCGACAGAATTTCCAGGTTGTCCATGCCCGCCAAGCTGCCAATCTTGTCGATGCAGTTCGTGGAAAGCGACAGCTTCTTGCACTTCTTAAGCTGCGAGTGAGGCGCGTATGAGCGATTTAGCGAAAGCTAGCTAGAGCGGAGGAGCCACCGTGTTCACAGACGTGTCCATCTTTTCTATCGGCGGGATCTGGCCCCACAGCGGTATGTGCTCCTCCTCCGCTGGGTTCTTGCCCGTCTTGTCTGCCCAGTTCTTCAGCGCATCCTTTACGGTCACCGCCGCCCCGCCCTTCGACATCCTGGAGCTCCGGCACCTCTACAGGCTGCAGACGCGTGCACAGAGTGCGGTGAGAGGCGAGATCTCTCTTCTAGCTAAGCTGCGGCAAAAGATGATCCGCTGGGTCGCGGGCGTTCGATCCGCTGGGAGGGGCTTTCTGAGTTTAGCAGACAGCTAGGGTACGCGAATACGAGGACTGACGTCAAACGTGTCCGATCGACGCATCCGTTTGGCTAGTGCTCACGCAGTAGCGCATATATAGATAGAAGCGCAGCTCTTTTCGTGCGCGGATCCCACCTGCGTCGCCCTTCCGGCGCTCCGGCCGGCGCTCATCAGCGGCCGATTTCTGTGCCCGATCTCGTCGTCCGAGCGCTAGAAGAACCTACAGCGCAGTCGCCGCTTGGACCCAGACGCCGCTCGCGCGTCAGCTAGCTGAGCGCGCCCTGATGGAGGCGGAGGCCTTCCGCAAGATCCATCCGAGCCTGTTCGTGCGCAAGTTTCTCGAGCAAGGATTACGCCCCGATGGCCGCACGCTTCTCAAGGCGCGCAAGCTCACAGTCAGTCACGGCAATGTCTCCAGCGCGGACGGCTCAGCCCTGGTTAAGCTCGGCAACACAACAGTCGTAGCTGGGGCGAAAGCCGAGGTCGGCGTACCGGACGACGCATCGCCCGCAGCGGGCAAGCTCGAGATCAGCGTCGAGCTCACCCCCTTGTCGGCGTCCCGCTTCCGACCGGGCAAGCAATCGGACGAGTCCATGTGCGTTGAGGAGTACGTACGACAAGTGCTATCTTCTGCAGGCGTTCTCGATCCGCTGCAGCTGTGCATCTCGGAGCGGAAGGCGGTGTGGGTGTTGTACGTCGACATCTATTGCGTAGACAACGACGGCGGTGCGCTGGACGCGAGCCTGGCAGCGGCGGTGGCGGCGCTCTCGAACACGACGCTCCCGCGCGTCGCCCTCTCGGAGACCGGGGAGGTGATCAAGGAGGCGGGCGGAGCACGAATGCCCCTCACTGTTGCCCACTACCCAGCATCCGTCAGTTTCGCAATGGTCGAGGGGCACGTCGTGGCAGACCCCACTGCAGAGGAAGAGGCCCTTGCGACGGGCGCCGTCACTGTCTGCCACGACGAGCTCGGGCGCCTGTGCACTGTGTATAAGGCTGGGGGCGCCCCCTTCAAGCAGGATGTCCTTCAATCGGTTATAGGGACTGCTAGCACAATTACCCTTGCGCCCCGTTTCCAGAAGTCTTTGCGAGGCAGGTAGTAAACTCATTTACACAGCATCGGCTCTGTCTAGGCTACAGGCGCTTTCGTTTTCGATTAGGAAGCAGCAAAAGACCTAATCGCAATCGTAATCGTCAAAAGCGGATGCGAAACTACTCTAAGGGGATGAATTCGGGGGTGTTACAATTGCTAAGCTCTTCATCGTTGGAAATAGATGTCAGAAGGCTGAGGTCAACTTGACGCCTATTTATGGGGGACAAGGATTCGGACAGGGGATAACTGTAAAGCGGAGCAGGTTTCGAAGGATACAAGACAGAGACGAAGGCAGAGCTCTTGATAATTGCTGCATGTGCAGATGGCAGAGTTGGTGGCTGCAAGGTTGATCTCTGGCTGTGCACCGAGGTGGCAGGCTTCCGTGAGGGTGAGGGTGAGCTGGGATTCGAGGTGGGTGGGGCATTTGAGGGAAGCTTCAGAATGCGAGGCCGTTGTGCAGGTTGACCAGGCTGTGTCTGATGCTGAGGCTGCTTGCTTAGCACAACCAGACGAGAGGTCTGCTGCGGAGGCAGCTGAGCATCCGAATCTGATTGTTGACTAAGACTCCTGGCTTTTTTCTCGCTGCGAGAACTGGGTGAGGGAGCTGGAGAGATTGATAGGGAGCGCTTCACAGATGAAGATGAAGGTGGCCGCAGTGGCGATGGTACGCTCTTCGCTGTGGCCGTCGAGGCAGCTCTTGGTGTGGAGCTGCTGTCCCTTGCAATCGCCTTGGGATTCGGGCTGGGCCGTGGCCGAGGCCACCCTCGAAGAGGCGCTGGAAGCGTGAGCCGCATCCAGTCCACGAATGCACTCCCGTCGGACATGCAGAACTTCCCTCCTTTGAGCTGGACTTTCGTGCCGCTACCTACAGCATTCTGAAGTGTGTGTGGTTTAGTCCCTGTGTAGCAGAGCTCGGGGTATTTACGCAACGAGGCATATATTCAAATACTCGAGCGTGCGTTGAGTCTGCCAGCCTCCTCCATCTGGAACCAAAATCAGCGAAACGGGCCACAATAAAAACGAAATCTTACCCGAGATCTCGATCCAGTTCTGCTCTACAGTGCAGATGTGGTTCCCATACAAGTATACTCGGCAGTTGGGCCGCGGCTCAAGCGAGGGCTCGATCTGCGAGGGTTCAAGCGAGGGTTCTGGCTCGATCTCAATCTCTCTCTCGATGACCGAGAAGCGCCACTACATGCCGCGGCATTTGTGAGGCGCTCGGGCGGGAGCACGCACCCTCGTGATATCGGGGCTGAACTGCGATGCGGTCGTGCCCCGCTTCGCTTTGCTGCGCACGGAGAATCTGCCAGCCGCGGTGAGCGCAGCGAGCGCGCGCTCGCGGCAGCAGCGGCAGCGCCAAATTGATGCGCACTCTCTGAAGTTAACGAGCGCGTCGGTGATGCCGTCCTCGGTATCAAAAGGAACACCGAACTGCGGCATGAATCGAAGCTAAACGCTGAAGCGGGCGCCAGCCGCGCCGGCGCCGGCGCTTTGGGAAAGCGGCTGAGCTGAACGCAGCCGCCAAGGAAATCCAAGCAGAGGTGCAGGCGAGGCTCCGAGGTGTTGTACCGCAGTCGCTGAGCTCAGCGGCTGCTGGGGACTTGAGGGATGCCGAGGCCTTGTACCCGTCCTGCGCCGGTCTCGGGCGGCCCGGCGCCTGCCTCAGCTAGCTGCAACCGCCGGCCCACGGTCTCGCTCCAACCATACGGTGTCGGCAAAGCACGCATTTGAGCACGCAGCCCCGCAACACCCGGCGTTGGTCGCAACACCCTCGCCGCATCCGCATCGCCGCATCACATCAAAGTTGCGGAGAGCCCGTAGGCATCGCGTGAACTCCGCGGGAGCGCGCCACTGCCGTGTATGAGGCGCTCGGAGAAACGCCGATGACAGGGACGGGCTCGGGCGCGGCAGTGGCGCCGCGCGACCCGACAGTTCTGTCACTTCTCAACCAAGTAAGGCGCCTGCAGGTCCGCACGCGCTCATCCCCCTTCCTCCGCATCTCTAACGTTCTTCCCCCGTTCGCAGCTCGAGCTAGCGAGCAGCGAAGCTAGAAATAAGCGACTGGAAGAGCACTACCAGTCATCCAGGTGACGCCCCTCATCTCGCTGCACTTGTGGACCCTCGCCCCGCTCGAGGCTGACACACGCGTGCAGCGAGCGGGTGCAGTCGACGCTCCAGGCGCTCAGCGAGGCGAAGAAGAGGTACAATGCCCTGCGAGCAGAGGCGGACCAGCTGCGGGCAAGGAACCAGCAGTGCGCGGACGCCGGCCGGGGCGTGTGTTCAACCCGGCGCTGACGGGCTCGCGTAGGCTGGAGATGGATAACCGAAGGCGATGCGATGAGCTCGAGAAAACGTGCGCGGACTACCGCGCACGCTCGGACAGGCTGCTCTCCTCGTACCAGGCGAGCGCAGCGCGCGCCAGCCCGCTCCACGCCCGCCGCTCACGCGACTGCAGCGGAGCCTGGACAAGATTCACCAGCAGCAGACGGCGATGCGGAAGATATGCTCGCGGATCCGTATCTCGCAGCTGGAGCTCGAGCGCGCCACGCAGACCCGCGCCGAGCACGACGAGATCGTCGCGCAGGCGCGCCCGCACCCCGTGCCATGCCGCGGCGCCGCCCGGCGCCCCGCTCACCGCGCCCGCCTGCAGATGAAGTCCTTTCTAGGGGACCTGTGGGTCCTGACCTCCAACGGCATCGATTCGGCGTGGGGCGAGGAGGTGAGCCTGCAGCGCCGCCGCGCGACTGCGCGCGCCGTTCACTGAAGCCCGTGCAGCACCGAGGGGAGGCACCGCAGCCGCCCTCGGCACCCCCGTCGCCCCTGTCGCCCCTCCGCCCCACCGCCCTCCTGAGCGGTGCCCGCCGCGCCCCTCCCCGCCGCCCGCCGCGCCGCTCACGGCGCGCCAGAGCGCCTCCCGCCCTCGGAGCCGCGGGCCTTCCACCCCATCACCGTACCCGTCCACGTCCTCTCCCAGACAGCCGCCGCCACCCCCGCCGCCACCCCCGCCGCCACCCCCGCCCGGCCCCGGGCCCTCCCGCCCCGCCCGCGCCTCCCCGCCTCCCCGCCCCCGCCTCGAGCGGCCCGCCGGCTCCGTTCGGGCCGCTCGCGCCGCCGCCGCCCCCTCCCCCGCCCCCGCCGGCGCAGTCGCCGGGGGGTTTGCTCGAGACTCCGGCTCGGCGCCCCTCGTCGGGCCTCAGCGTCCTCGTCACGGGCCCCGGGACCCGCTGCGCTTCCCCCGGGGCGAGCTCCGAGGAGCCCCTCCCTTCGGGCTCCGACTCGCCGCCGCCGCCCCGCGGGCCCGACGCCTCCCCCGCGCCCAGCGCCGCCACGTCCGAGCTCACCCCGCTCGTGACGTCACTCTCCTCTCTCGTCGAGATTCTCGCGCGCGCCCTACCCCCCCTCGTCTCCGCGATGGGAGCGGGCCAGGGCCCCGCCCCGCCCCGCCCCCCCGCCCTCGGCGGACCCCCGCTTCTCGGCCCCGCCGGCGGCCCGCCCGCCGTGCCCCGCCCCTCCCCTCCTCCCCGGGAGGCCCGCCGGGCGTCCCCGGCGTTCCGCCGCCCCGCCGCGCACGGCCGGCGTGCCCCCTCCACCCGGCGGATCGCCGGCGCCGCCCCGCCCCCGCCGCCGGCGGGCATGGGGACGCCGCTGCCGCCGCCGCGGGCGCCGACGCCGCAGCCGACGCCGAAGCCGTCCCTCGCGACGGTTCTGAAGCAGCAGGCGGCGGACGCGCAGGCCCAGGCCGCCGAGATGAAGGCCCGCCACCAGGACGGTCCGCCAAACCCCCCCCCCCCCCCCCCCCCCCCCCCCCCCAGTGGTTTGAGGTGGCCCCCTCTCCCCAGCGCTCAAGGAGAAGATCATCCAGCGGAGCCTGAAGAAGGTCAAGCCAGACGAGGTGACCGCCCTGAAGGACGCGTTCGACTCCATCCAGGTCCCCTTCCCCGCAGCCGAGCCCTTGCACCCCCGTACCCCTCGCCGACACTGCCCCAGGCCGCGTGGCGCGAGGGTCGCATCGGCGAGGCTCTCGACGCGCTCGCGGAGGTGCGGGATCAGCTCCGTCCAGGGCCGCTTTCCCTGACCCGCGTACCCCCCATAGATCAAGGAGTCCGCGGACCGCTTCATGGAGATCGACGAGAGCATCCTCCTCCAGGTACCCCCGGGCCTTGCTGGTTTCGCGTACCCCCTTCCCCTTCTCACTTTCGGCGCAGGAGTTCGGGCTGGACATGCACCGCCTGATCGAGTTCCAGGCGCTCGTCGTCCGCATCCGATCCCTCCAGGTCCCCTTTCTACGCTCCTTGTACCCCGGACTTGGCCGCGCCCCTGAGGCGCCGGCCGCAGGGCGAGGCGGCCTTGTTCGATCAGCGCATCAAGAACCCGGCGCCGTACCCGCTGGAGCAGCACACCGCCGTCGCCAAGTGCGCGGCCCGGCCCCCTCCTGCGCGCGCTCCCCGCCGGCTGAGCGCTCGGGGCAGGTCGCTCGGGCTCCTGCGGCGGCACCTGCACTCGCTGCGGGACGACCTGTCGGCGGGTCGCCCGGCGGCGGGCGCCCTGGCGCAGTACCTGGGCACCGCGGAGCTGGCGGCGGCGATGCGGGAGCAGGCGGAGGCGATCGTCGAGGGGGCGGTGGCGGCCCCCGCGGCGGCCGAGGGCCTGCCCTACCTCACGATCGCGGCGGGCCTCCTGGAGGGCCCCGAGGCGGAGCAGATGGGCCGCTTCGGCCTCGGCGACGGGCTCGTCGAGCGCCTCCACGGGAAGGCCGCCGAGATCGCCGCCGCCGGCTCGGGCCGCGGCTGACCCCGGACCTCCTTGAGCCTGGCCCGGGCCCGGCCACGCCGGTCCTGCGCCCCGCACTGTTGTATACGTACGTGATCGCAATCAACCAGTTGCAGTTGGAAACGATCGCCGCGCGCGTCGCGCGCGGGCCGCCGCCCACCAGTCTACGTACACACCCCGCCGCTCGTCTGCGCGCGGCGGCCGCGGCTCGTACGCGTCTGCGCGCGGCGGTCGCGGCACTCCGGCCCGGCGGAATCCGGACTGGTGGGCGCCGCGAAGCTCACCGTCACCTCGAGATAGCAATCTGTTAAGAACGATAGAGCCTTGAGGAGATCCAGCGGGTCTGCGCGCATGCATGCGCAGGCGCGGCGCGTTGGGTAAATGGCGCGGCCGCTTGCCAAGTTGGCCGGCACGGCCGTCACCGAGTTGGCGATCAACTCGGCGAAAAGTTTGGCATCCGAGAGCGCTACTAGCAGCTCCGACCGTCAAGGCTCTGACTAGCCTCTGAGCAAATTCGGGGTAGTCAATTACTGCCGAAGCATCCAAGAAGATGGCCGTGGAGAAGAAGTCGTTCTCGGAGAAGCTGCGGTGGACCGCCAAGGTCGCCTTCATGCGCTATCGCGTGCTCACGATGACGGCGGGTCGTTTGGGCGTACTCGATCCGTGGGAGTCGGCGGTGGTCCACGCGGGCGTTCTGGCTACGGCGGCTCTCGTTGGCTACATGGCATACTCAACTGCCACCTTCGGAATCCACGTTGCTGGAAATCTACTTTCCTAGATCATAGAGTCTAGACGTTTCCGCGCGCGGGTTCGCCGCTGGAAAAGCGAGCGCCGCAGACCGCTTGCTTGTATGTACTTATAGATGCTGTCTTCCCTCCCAGCACCCGTAGTGGATCGTCCTGCATCCGTGCTGTTCGGAGCTTCGTACGTGGTCGATCCGCCCTTTCATGTCTGCGCCAGCCCGGCTCTGCGCCGAGCATGTTTTGTGATGCTTTTCTTCTTAGCGATTTCAAGGGAGTTTCAGGTTTGAGTTTTCGTATGTATGTCTTACGCTTATGTTAGAATCTCGGTAGAGCTTGCAAGCCAGCGCCTTTCTCTTGCGGCGATTGTCTTCATCGATGTCAATTTGAATCTCAGAGTCGTGCGCCCCTTTCTCTTCACCCTGCGGAGCACGCCCCCCAGTCCACCGCTTGGGCGCTCGAGCACATGGGCATCATGGCATGCATATGGCATCTCGCTTCACATGAATCGTGTGGGCAGCCAGGAGGCAGGATCCAGGGGTCGGGCGGGGCGCAGAACGAGGCGGCGCGATACAGGTTACGCCTTGCGGCGGACAAGGCGGAACGGGACGGGCGGCACGGGCCTCAGCACGCCCGTCATCTGCCCGCCGCACCCGGGTGCGGCCGTCAGTACTAGCAGCTGGTTGTGGCGGAGACTCTGAGACAGCGTCGCGCATACGTATACTGCGGACCTGGCGGGGGTTAGTGGCCGGCTCCCCTAGGACCTCCACCTCGAATCGGTCCAGGAGGAGGCACGCCAGGATCTGCAAGGGGTACGACAGTCAGGAGGGCGGAGGGGGAAGTGAGCACTGCGGCAGGCGTACGCGCGCACTCGGAACTCGAGGTACACGATCTTCTGCCCAGGGCAGGGGTGCCGCCCCGCACCGAAGACGATGTTCGTACCCGGCTCCTTGCCTGACGGCGGCGCGTACGTATACAGTTCAGCGTTGGGAGACGGCAGAAGATCTAGAGGGGGGCGGCGCGCCGTCTCGGGTCCAGCGGGAGGGATCGAATTTGAGGGGGTCGGGGTACACGTTTTCGTTGAGGTTGATCGAATTCCACAGGAAGAGGCAGAGGCGGCCCTCCGGAATGCAGTACCCCCCGAACTCGATGTCCGACGAGGCGCGGCGGAAGGAGAGGCCGGGGGCCCCCGTCCGGACGAGCTCGTTCACGATGCTGCCCCAGTGTGAGTTGGAGAGGAGGGGGAATGAAGCGCGAGGGGGTACCCGATGAGGCCCTCGACGCGGTTGACCGCCTCGACGGTTACCCCCCCGCATTCTTCGACCCCCGCCCGCCACTCGTCCAGAATCTGACATCATGCCCTTAGCCTTAGCCAGGATTCGGGGAGGCCTTGAACGGGTGCGCGCCCTCTTCCGGGTCGCGGCGTCCTTTGCGAGGTGGTACACCACCCATCCAACGGAGGGCGCCGTGTTGGACTGCCGGGGTGCGTGGATTCAGAGGAGGGGGGGAGGATGCGCCCGGCCGCCCTGAGCCTCGAGGGGCGCACCACTGCTGCGAAGAGTTGCCCGAAGAAGATTGCGAAGATCTCAGGGGGGATGGAATCAGCTTGGGGTACCGGATTTGGGGATTCGGGGAAGGGGGTTACCTCCGTCTCGTCGAAGGTGCCGTCCGGGCGGCACACCTGCGGGCAGGAGGGCGAGTTCGGCGGGGGTACAGGGTACGGGTCGGCAAGGGAGGGCGAGTACCAGGGGGTCCTGTACTGTCAAGCTGATCACGTCGCTCCTGCGGGCGGCCGCCGGGCGGCAGATCGGGCCAGGTCCGCTGGCCGGCCGAGCGGCGGGCGCGGCGCGGCGCACGCCCTAAGGGACCCCTCAGCATCCGTCTTGTTCGCCGCCCGGTCCGCCTTTCTCTTCAGCAGAAGCTGCGCACCGGCCATCGGTGAGGAAGCCCGTTGAAGGGGGACAGAAGCCGCGCGGGGGGTACGCGCGCCCGCTTGCCGAGGTCGACGACGGTTCGGATGGCGGCGCGCTTCTCGCGCCAGTTGAGGCCCGTCACGTACCGGCGCGGGCGTCAGGGCTCGAGGCATGGCGGGGAGGACGCGGAGGGGGGTTACTTGAAGGAGTCGAGGAAGCGGCCCGTCTTCGAGGCGGTCGGCCGGCGAAAGCCCAGGGGCGGGGGGTACGGAGCTTCGAACCTGCTCCGTCGGGTCGAGAACGCTGTACGCCTTTCTGAACCTGGTCAAGGGGAGGAAGCAATCAGAGAGGAGAGCAGGGGCACAGCGAGTCCGACCGCGCGAACCGCTTGTACTCCTCCGCATCCTCGAAGATCTCGTCTCCGAACAGGATGCGCGCCTGAGCCATTGCGGATCGCCGAATTCAGAGGTGGCAAGGGGGGGGGGTACACGCCAGGGGGGCTCGCCTGGAGGTCGAACACGACGTCGTCGAGGAAGGTGAAGAGGTTGGGGTACGTGCAGTCAGTTGGCAGCTCTGTCGAGAACCGTTGAAGAACGCGCCCGCGGGGTGGACTCGAAGGGGGTTACGCACTGTCGAGGAACTCCTCGACGGCGCGCGTGATGAGCGAGGTGAAGGCGGGGAACTGGGCCCGGGCGCGTGAGACGGCGAGCTTTGAGGGCCGGGCGAGGGCCGGAGCCGCAGGGCGGGCTCGAGGGCGAGCTCCGGCAGCCCGCGGCGGGGCCGGGGCGGACCTTATGCGTGGCGACGACGCGGGTGATCATGTGCGAGCGCTCACGGTCGAACAGCTGCGGCGGTGCGGCGCGGCGCGGCCGGACACGTGCGGGATGAGCACGGGCGGGCATCGTGCATCCCAGCGAGCGCGGCGCCGGAGTGCTGGGCGAGGCGCACCCCGGGCGGCATGATCTGGCCGACCGAGTCCCGGTACCCTGCGCGAGTTCAGAGGGGCCGTGCCGCAGTGCGGGACGGGCGAGCCGAGGGTGGATAGTCGGACACCCTGTATCATGTTCAGCTCCGCAGTGTGGTGGTAGACTCGGCTTGCCTCGGGGCCGGCGAATACGGTGATCTTCTTGCTTGTGAGGCCGAGCCACAAGCGGAATGAGAAGCACTCGCTGCGAGCCGGGCGTGGGCGGGCGCGGCAAAAGTCAGGCAGGGCGCGCGGCGCGCGGCAGGGCGCGCGCGGCGGGGGCGAGGTCGGGAGGTCATCGGATGAGCGCGCCCGAAGGACTTGCGGAGTATGCGGTCGAAGAAGCGCGGATCCCGGAGCCAGGCGAGTATCACACGCAGCTCGGAGGCCTGCGGCGACATGTACTGTAGGCACGTCGACTCGCTCGACGCGCGGGCGGCCGCGACGCGCCGGCAGCCGCGGCGCCGAGCGAACAACCCGACATCTTATTCGAGTGCGCACGCATGCATGCGCGCGCGGCGCACCTCGGGCGGCTCGGGGAGCTTGTCCGTGTTCGGCGGCGCTCGGAGCTGCCGCGCTGTCGCCAGCAGCACGGCGACGGACGCGGCGGCGGCGGCGCATCCGAAAGCGACCTGCGACCGTGTGGCGGCGCGGTGAGGCCATGTTGCGCTGCAGCGCTGGCCAGTGGAGACTCGACATGCCGCGGCCGGTGCACGTGGACGGTGGGGTTTAAGTACAGGAGCGGTTACAACTTCAGCTGCGCACCGGCGACGCCCCGATCCGCCTCAGGATGCCGTCAAGCCGGGATGGGTCCACCAGCGCCATTCTACACTGTACCCTTGACCAGAAGCTGGATCCTTTTACTGGCCCCCGACAGCCTCCCCGCCGCCGTCCCGTGGGTGCTCTGTGCTCAGCTATTTCATCTGAACCTTTTGAGAACCAGCGCACCCAACCTGTCAGCTCGGACGTGATCTGTGACTAGTAACTGCCGCAGAGCAGATTGGCTGATCTCAGCTCCGAATCGCCTCCGATCAGTCATATTCACCACGTACACAGCATGTTGGCCAACGATACACGCTCGCGGCCAGGGCAAGAGCCGATCGAGCTCGCCCCTCCAGGGTCGCCAGCCCTCAACAGAACCCGTGGAGCGATCACTCCGGTGGGGAACGAGGACGCGCCGCTGATCTGTGCGTCGGGTCCCGGGCGCAGAGGAAATTTAGAGCTCGAGCCGCGCGCGGAGCGTTTTTCACACGTGCGCAGTCACGTCAAAGCCGTCGCGCAATCCATTGGCACAGGAACGCAAGCAGAAAGCAATTATGGATGCCTGCGTGCGTATGCCCCGCCGGCCCGACCCTTCAGTTGGCTGCGAGGCTCACAAGGGGCGCCTGGCCCGTGCGCAGGCACCCGGACTGGCGGGCCGCCTTCACTCTCTTATCTCTTTCCTGTTTTGATGCATATATATATACTATGATAAGCTTAAGAGGAGCGGCGTCATTCTTGATTGTGTTCCAGTAGTAGATCTAGAAGGTTTACCTCCCCAGCATGGGGGGCAAATATCCGAACGCTTAGCTTAAGAGGTGTTCCTAGGGGGCAAAGATTTTTATTTATTTTTTTGATTGTATTCCACTGGGCCAGTAGTAGATCTAGAAGGCATACCTCGAGCTCCCCAGAGGTTCATAGCTAGGTTCCCCAGATGTAATCAAATTAAGGATTTCTTTTGAAGCGAATGATCATTTCGTATGTGACGTACTGCATTGTGCTCTTTCTAAGCTACGGGCGCGCGGGACCACTCCTAGACCGTCGAATTCGAAAGTTGGACAAAAGTTGGACGAAAGTTGGACGAAAGTTGGACGAAAGTTGGACGAAAGTTGGACGAAAGTTGGACGTCGTAATCGCAACGTTAACTTAGCTATAGTAACTCTGATTCCGATCGTAATCGCAACTCTGATTCCGATCGTAATCGCAACTCTAGATCTAATTCTGATCGTAATCGCAACTCTAATTCTGCTTTTTCTCTATATCGCTTCAAATTGAAGAATTAAGAAATTCCCCCCCCCTCCCCCCTCCCCTCCCCCCCCACCCCACCCACCACAAACACACACACACACCTCTGTGACTCTGCTGGAGGGGCACTGCAGCTGTCAGGCTGTGCAGCCACTGAGCCAGGCTACAGCTAGCCCCAGCCCAGCTTGCAGTGCCATAATCATTCAATGCCATGATGATTCAACTATTGAATGTACATGTTATATATGTTATGCCTCGTCAACATCACTGTTGTCGCCCTCCCATGGAGCTGCATACGGTGCGATTTCAGAGAGCTTGTGATCCCGATGCATGTCCATTATTCTCAGATTCCCGCCGAAGTCTGGCTTGAGGAGTCGCCCCAGATCGGATGGCGGTAGGCAGTGCCCCCCGAATCAGCGGGGAGCCTGTGCAGTGCCACAGGAAAGCGACCTCCAGCAGGCGACACTCGCTCAGAGCCTCCGCCTCTTCCACTGAGAGCGAAGTCTGCCGAGGATCGGTCTGCAGCTGCAGCCTGGCAGAGGAAGGCTGCAGACAAGGCGCACCAGAGAACAGCGCTCATACGACCAAGTCTGCAGAGCATGCCCGCCTGCCGGTGCAAGCTCCGCAGCCTCAGGAGAGCCGACTGGCTTCAAGAAAACAATATGCAATAACTGTAAAGACCCTTAAGTACTTGAACAAGAAAGGGTAATAAGAAAAGCAATTCGAATTCGGACGGCTGGACGAATTCGAAAGTTGGACGAAAGTTGGACGAAAGTTGGACGAGTTGGACGAAAGTTGGACGAAAGTGGAACGAAAGTTGAACGAAAGTGGAACGAAAGTTGAACGAAAGTTGGACGAAAGTTGAACGAAAGTTGGACGAAAGTTGGACGAAAGTTGGACGAAAGTTGGACGAAAGTTGGACGAAAGTTGGACGTCGTAATCGCAACGTTAACTTAGTAACTCTGATTCCGATCGTAATCGCAACTCTGATTCCGATCGTAATCGCAACTCTGATTCCGATCGTAATCGCAACTCTGATTCCGATCGTAATCGCAACTCTAGATCTAATTCTGATCGTAATCGCAACTCTAATTCTGCTTTTTCTCTATATCGCTTCAAATTGAAGAATCGTAATCGCAGATCAAAGCTAAGACATCCTAATCATAGTAATTATGATCGTAATTGCAGATCTAGATGAAGGACGCCCTAGCTAATCGCGATCGTAATCGCAGATCAAAGCTAAGACGTCCTAATCATAGTAATTATGATCGTAATCGCAGATCTAGATGAAGTACGACCTAGCCCTCAGCCTAGAAAGTGCAAGTTTTGCTCAGCACGCGGTTTGGCATGCTCTCGGCACAATGAAAATCTCATGTTCAACATGTATGAAACCTTGCACAGCTACCGCATCGCTCGAACAGGGCGAATGCCAGTATGCGTAGCATGGGACTTCATTCCCAGTGCAGGAGATGCACGGACAAGCTGAGCAGGGGGTGATGGCGCCCGCTTGGTCCCGCCGATATCGGCTCTTAGCTCTCAGCTCCCAGCCCGCCGCAACCGGTACCGTGATTACGATCGTACTTCGGATCGTAATAGTAATCGTTCTCTGCTGCATAGCTAGAAGGGCCTTGCATAGGCCGCCAAAAGGACCCCTTGCATTCAGTTTAATGTGAAGTCTCCGAAGAAGGTCGAGCTTGAGGGAGACGAGACTTTCCAGCGCCTGCTTGCCAACCTGCAGACAGTCATTTGGAAGGCACTGGGGGCCAGAGGCCAGAGGAAATTAAACGGGCTACCTTTATGGACAGGTCCTCAAGCTTTGGGAGGTGCCCTTCTGCAAAGGCCTTCATGGCGGCAGGGCCAACTTCTCCGTGAAACATGTGCAGCTCCCGGAGCTCGGACAGCATAGGGATAGCCACGTTCTTTGGTGGGTAATGAATCCGAAGATGTGTCAAAGGAAGCAGCATCAGCTTCTGCAGAGCCTTTCGATTGCCACAAAGTTCGTTTAGCTTGAGGGACTGGAGCTTTGGAAGTGCACGTGCAATGTAGCCCAAGTGATGTTCTTTAATCTCCACTGATTCAGGGAGAGTCAACACTTCGAGCTCTGAGAAAATAGTGAGAGAAAGAGGCAAGAGGATGGAGCAAGAACAGGAGTATGGAGAGGATGCATGCACACGTGGGAAAGGACTGAGGAGAGCGTACAGCTGCTTGGTCATGTGTCCATCACGGCATCTTACATCCGGGAAGTCGAACTCCCCGGCATCTTACATCCGAGGAAAACCTGCATTGGTAACGTCTAAAGCACCTGTGCAGGCTCCGACGAACAGCTCCTCATACCAGTTTTGGTTGTCGTAACTGTCATCCTCATCCTCACTGTCATCTTCGCTTGCCTCCCATCTTCCGAATGCACAAATGCTGACGGAAGCCAGGGGGCTAGCATGCGCGAGAGTGCCGAGCACGCGAAGGGCAGCCTCGCCGCATATTGTGCCACGGAAGAACCAGCAATTGATGTAAAGATCGAGCTCCAGACGCTCGACACCGGTGACAAGTCCAGCGCGTGCTGCACCAGCCATTGCCTCCAGCTGCAGCTGCATCTTGAGCTGTTCTGCTTCGAGCTCTTCCGCGCTCACAGGGATGCCGCGAAAGCTGATCGTGCCCCACTTGACGGCGCCAGACTTGAACAGGCGGTAGAGCCGTCTCGACACCATCCAGAGACGCGACTCGCAGATCGCCTCGACCGAGCCGACGTTCTGTATGATTATGGGCAAGGACTCGAGCGCATTGATAACACAGGCATGCTCAGCTGCGCGCTCAGCGCGCTCAGCTCGAGCGCGCTCAGCTGCTCGTCGGAAGCCGGCTCGGGCTCGATGCGAGCGCGCTTGCACGCAGTTTCGGTATCCGCTTCATCCTCGGCCATAGCGCGAGCGCGCCCAAAGATCCGGGGCCTGACGAAGTTGAGAAGTGCGAGCATGACGTCCGCAGCCGGTCCAGGTGTCAGACTATGCCAGCTGTGCCAAAGGAGGTCAGCGCGCGCGGCGTACGCGGCCGAGCGCGCGCGGCGTACGCGGCCGAGCGCCGCGGCCAAGGCGAAATCGCGCACCGACGCTCTTCCGGTTTGCTGCCTCATGCCGTTCGCACCCCGAGCAAGAGGCGCACCCGACTGCCGCCGTCCGAGCTGCAGCGCGGCAAAAGTTTTTTCGCGCAAGGGGGGTACCGTCACGACGCGCTGCAAGAATGCGGGCGTTCAACGTGCCGCCGGAGGCGGTGCAGGCGTCCCCGGTGCGGGACGTTGTATTGTCAGCGCCCAGTGGAGCCCCCGGTGCGACGGATCAGATTCCCAAAATTCAAACGAACGCGCGCTCCCGCCCTCGCTGACCCGGCGCCCTCAGGCGTCGCTGTGCGTGTGAAAAGGCTGCAGCAGGAGCCTTCTGTTGTCGTGCGGCAGGCCGGGCCGCAGCCGGCGGTTGTCGTGCAAGTCCCTGCCGCGGTCAGAATTCCATCTCGCTTCCGGCTCCACGCCGGGCCGGGCCCCTCTCGCGCTGACGTCTTTGACACCTCAGAATGCACCTGTGCTTGCAGCTGGCGCGCGCCCGGCGACAGTGGCCCCGGAAGCGCAGGCCGTGCCGAAGGTCGACCGCGCTCCCCCGCGGGAAGCCTGCGGCGGCGTCTCTGACATTGTTCTTCTTGCAGCCTTTGAAACGTACGCAAGATCAGCCGGAGACGCGCCGCGCGGCGGCATCTGCCCAGGAGCGCGCGGCTGCCAGGAATTCAAAACCGTGCGCGGCCGCTCGCGCCTGGAGTCCGGCGCAGCAGACAAACAGCGCGAGCTTCTCGCAGGCGCTCCAATGCCGATCGCTCGCCTCCCCCGTCGAGGCGCGAGCGCTGCGAAGAACGGTCCCCGGAGGGGCGCCGGCGCCCGGATCCGGCGTCCAGCCCGCCAGCGACGTCGGCGACGCTGAGCCCGGGCCCCGGCGACACGAGCGCGCAGTCCCGCAAGATCGGTGAGCCCGAGAGCCCGCCTCGCTCGAGGGGGCGCCCACCGCCGCGCAGACATGACCCCGACGCTGGCGCTGCGGGCCCTCGACGCGGAGAGGCAGCAGAAGCGCGAGCAGGAGGAGCTGCTCAAGCGTCGAAAGGGTGCAGAGGCTCTGCGCGCTTGTTCTTCCCCCGCCTCGCGCGACCGGAGCGAGCGCAGAGACTGTGGAGAAGCTGATGCAGACCGTGCGGGAGCGGAACCAGCGGGCCCTCCGCCTGCTCCAGCGCTCGCCGGGCGCCGATCCGGAGCAGAGCGACGAGGACGAGACGGGGGGGTACCTCGCCCTCGCGGAGCGCCTCGCGCGAGAGCGGTGCGCCCTCCGCGCGCGATTTGATCCGGCCGAGGCTGACGCGCGCGCAGCTCCGCCTCCCCTTTGACGGCGGCGGCGATGGCGGCGCGCGGGGACAGCGCCGGCCCCTCGCCCGCCCGCCCGACGGCGGCCGACGTGGCCGAGGCGTCGCACCGCCTCTTCGCCCGCGCGATGCCGAAGGGGGGCGCCCCCGCCGAGGGCGACATCGTCCCGGCCCCGCGGCCCGCCACCGCCCCGGCGCCCGCGATGACCGGCGGCCGCCTGCGGCGCGCCGGCCCCGCCCGCCGCTCGCCTCCGCCGGCGCGGCCCGCGCCGCTCTCGCGGAAGCGGGCGCCTCTGGACTTTGACGAGGCGGACGGGGCCCAGGCGGCCAGGGACGGCGCCCGCGCCTCGGCAGAATGGGAGCCGGACGTCATCCCGGCCCCGCGGCCGCCCCGCCGCCCCGGCCCGCCCCCGCCGCCGCCCCTCCGCCCCCGCCGCCCCCGCCGGCGCCGGCCCCGCGGGGCACCACCCGAAGCCCCGGCCCTCGGCCGCGGCCGCGGCGCAGGGGAAGGGTAAGGGTGCGGCCCCGAGGAGCGGGGCGCGCGGCCCCGGCCCGCGACGGCCCCAGCGCCCACCAAGTCCCCTTCTTCCGCCCTCGCGCCGGCGGCGGCCTCAGGCGGCGCCCCGGGGGCGTCCGCGCCCCTCTCCAGGGCCCGCCGGCAGCTCTTCGGTGCGGAGGGCGGGGCCCCCGCCGGCTCCGCGACGGCGGCGGCCTCGCCGGGGCGGGCGTCGGCCCCGCCGCGAGGAAGCCGGCGGCCTCCTGGGAGGACCTCGTTCTCCCCGACGACAGCTCGGAGGCCGGGCCCGGGCCAGCGCCGCCGGCCCCGGAGCCCTCTGCCTCGCCCGAGAGGCAGGGCCGCGGCCGCGACCGCGCCAAGGAGAACGCGCCGCCGCGGCAGCCGGCGGCCGCCCCCACGAAGGAGAGGGCGCAGCCAGCGGAGGCCGCTGAGCCCCCCCGGAAGAAGTACGACGCCGATCAGGTCAAGGTGCGGGCCCGCGGCTTCCGTCCTCGTCGGCCGCGCGGAACCCTTTCGGCGCAGGCGTTCATGGCGCGGAAGCGGGAGGAGGACCGCCGCAAGGAGCGCGAGGCGAAGGAGCGGCGCGAGCGCAACCGGCGGCGCCTGGCCGAGACTCTGAAGGTCCGTCCCCTCCGAATCGGATCCGGAGGACGCCCGGGGCCGATCCGAGGGCGCAGGGACTCGGGGAGCGGAGCCGGCGCATCGCGGCGGCGTCAGCGGCCCGCCGGCAGCAGCTGCGCGACAACGGGGCGCTGACGGGCAGCGAGAGCGAGGGGTACGCCAGCGGCCGCAGCGGCCGCAGCGGGCGGCGGCGCTCGCCGTCGGCCACGCGCGCCCCGCCGCCGGTCCTGTCGACCCTCGCGGCGGCGGCCGCCGAGCTGGAGGAGGGGCTCCGGGCCTCCCTGGGGCGCGAGGGGGCTCCCGACCCCCTCGTCGCCCGCGCCGTCGTCCGCGCTCGGAACGCCCTGAAGCTGGTGCCCCGCCCGGCACCCGAGCCCCGTCCCCGTACCCCCTGACAGGCCTCAGGTGAACGACTACGTGCACGAGCACGGGCTGGACGGCCTGGACGAGGAATCCGTACCCCTGCGGCGGGCCCGGCAGCAGCAGCGGCGGCCCTC
This sequence comes from Cyanophora paradoxa, assembly GCA_004431415.1. Classification (NCBI taxonomy): domain Eukaryota; class Glaucocystophyceae; order Cyanophorales; family Cyanophoraceae; genus Cyanophora; species Cyanophora paradoxa. Next base: position 129,266 of record QPMI01000503.1, read on the forward strand.
GGCCCCCGCCGCGCCGCGCACCCGGGGCTCCTCGGGCCCGTCCCGCTCCGCCTCGCGCTCCAAATCGCCCGCCGCGGTGCGGCCCGGCGCGATCCGCCGCCGCTTTCCTCCGCCCCTCTGACCGCCCGCGCAGGCCGCCCCGCCCCAGCGCCGCGCTCGCAGCGCCGGGCCCGTCCCGACCCGCGGCCAGCGCCCGGCCTCCCGCCCCGCCGGCCCCTCGCGGCAGCAGCCGGCCGGCCGCCTCTCCCGCTCGGGCCCTCCCTCGCCGGAGCGGCCGCCGCGGGCGCGCCCCGCCGAGCCCCGCACGCCCCCGCCGCCGGCGGCGCGCTCCTGGCTCTCGTCGGAGGCCGCCGCGCTGGACGCGCGCGACCGCATGCTCACCGAGAGTCTCGAGTGGCTCCTCCGCCGCTCCGGTGACTCCGGGCTGGTCTGCCCCCGCCCGCCCCATCCCCACTCCACCGCCGCCTGACGCCGCCGCAGCGGGAGCTGCTGAGCTCCGCCCGCTGGAGCCCGCTGCGGGCCCTCCAGTCCCGCTGGAGCCCGCCCCGCACGGTCCCCACCGTCCCGCTGAGCCCGCCCACCGCGAGCGGGCCCTCGTCCGCCCGCGTGCGCCCCGCCCCACCCCGCCTCGCCTCGCCGGCGCCGCCCGGCCTCCGCCCTGAGCGCCCGCAGACGGCGGCCTCGGCGGAGGTTCAGGGCGGGGCGGCCATCGTCATCCAGTCGGCCCTCCGCTCCTTCCTCGCCCGCAGACGCGCCCACGAGGTGCCGCCTCCCCTCGCGTCCAGCGCGCGCCGCTCTGCTGACGGCGCCACGGCAGCCCGAGCCCGCGCCCCGCTTCGCCCTGGCGCGCCCGCCGCCCCGGGCGGCGCCCTGCCCCCGCCCGCCCCGGCGCCGGCGCCGGCATCGGCACTGGGGCGCCAGACGGCCCGCGCCGCGCCGCCGGCCGACGAGGCCCGCCGGTGCGCGGCTCGCTTCGCGGCTCTCCTCCTCCGCATCCTGAGCTCTAAGCGGGCGGTCGCGCGCGCAGGGCCGTGGGCGCCGCGGTGGCGGCCATCCTGGCGAAGGGCGAGTCCCGGGAGGCCGCCGTCCAGACCTTCGAGACCGCCCTCGCGCCCCGCTGGGGTACGCCTTTCTCGGGCTCCGAGGACCGCGCCCCGCTGACCCTCTTCCGCGCCCGCAGTCGACCGGGGGACGGCGACGAGCCCCGACGCGGTGCCGCCGCCGATGCACTCGCCGCCACGCCGCCCCGCCCCGGTGGCCGTCCCCTCCGCAGCCCCGGCATTCCAGCCCTCGGCGCCCCGCGCCGAGCCGCCGTCGCCCGAGTCCCCTAACGCCCGCCGCCGGCACCGCCGCGAGGGCCGCGCCACCTCGCCGCCCCCGCCCCACCCCGCCGCCCCGCCCCGCGGCCGCCGCCGCCGCTCGGATCCCGCCCCCCGCCCCCCTGGTCGAGGGTACATGCCCCGCCGGGAGCCGACGCCCACGTACACGTCGTACCCCTCCGACCTGAGCTCCCTGGAGCCCTCGCCGGCCTCGTCTCTCGCGTCGGACGCGTTCTCGTACCCCCCGGCACCGGTCTTCCAGCGCGCCGCGCCGCGCCGGCTGCTCCTCCCCGTCGAGCTCAGCGCCTCGCTCGAGCGGCCGGAGCCGGCCTCCGCCTCCGCCGCCGCAGCCGCGGCGAGGCGGGCCGGCGAGGCGCCGGCGGCGGCGCTGCCCGCCCTGCGGGAGGCCGAGGAGCGCCTGGCGACCGTCCTCCCACGCATCGCCCGCGCCCTGGACGCCCTCGGGCACGCCCCGCCCTCCGCCGCCGGCCCCCGCTTCAGCACCCTCGCCCTCCGCCCCGCCTCGCCGCCCCGCGCCGCCGCCGCCGCCGCCGCCGCCCGCGCAGAGGCCGCCGCGGCCCGCGCGGAGGCCCCGCCGCCGCCCCAGCAGCGCCGGCGGCGGATGCTCCGATCGACTACGGCGGCGTCATCGCTGCGGCGCAGAAGCGCCTCACCGATCTGCGCGCACGCCTCCTCACGAGCCCCTACACGCTGCCCTCGCCCAGCCGGCCCAGCCGGCCCCGCGCGCCCCCGCCGCGGCCCCGCCCTCGCCCCCGCTCCGGCCCCGGCCCCGGCCCGGCCCCAGCCGCGGCCTACGCTTCGGCTCCTGCGGCTGCCCCGGCGCCGGCCCGGAAGGACCTGGCGGCCGAGGAGGAGGAGCTCAGGAAGCAGCTCGCAGTGCGTCCAGCCTCGCCCCTCGCCCTCCCCTCCCCCTCTGACGCGTGCCGCCGCCGCAGGAGACGGAGCGCGCAATCGCGCGGGACCGCGGCTGGCTCGCCGCCGCCCCCGCCGTCCTCGCCCCGCCCCCGCCGCCGCCCCGCCCCCGCCGCCGGCGACGCCTCGTCCCTCTCCTCCGCCTCGGACGCGGACCGGTCGGCGTCGGAGGCGGAGGCGCGGCCGGCGCCGGCGGCGGCGGCGCGGCCTGCCGTGGCGCTGCTGCCGGAGGCGGAGGCTGGCCCGGACCCCACCCTCGAGTCGTCGGCCCTCTTCCCGCCCGCCCCGCCCCGCCCGCCCCGCCCTCGCCCCGGGCCCGCCCCGCGGCCCTCCCCGGTCCGTGCCCCGCCTCGCCCCGTTCCTCTTCCCGCGCCATCCGAGGGGGCGCCGCGCCGCGCCGCAGTTGCTGGAGGGCGACGTGGGGCGCTACCTGCAGACGCCCACGCCGGAGATGACGGCGCTGACCCGCGGCCTCCTACGCGCCGCGGAGGGCGCCCTCTCTTCCCGCGTGCGTGGGTCCCTCCGCCCCGCCCCGCCCCGCCCCGCCCTCCCTCACGCGCCCCGACCGCAGGGCGCCTCGTCGGCCACCACTCCGGCCTCGTCCTTCGAGGGACCCTCCATGCGGGCCCTCACCCTCGCCCCGCCGGCGCCCGCGCCGCCCGCGCCGCAGCCCCCGCCCCGGCGCCGGCCCCGGCCCCGCGCCCCAGGCCGCGATTTCGCCTCCGCCGGCCGCGGCGGCGCCGGCCCCGGCGATCCGCCTCCCGCCCCGGTACCAGCAGGCCGCCCAGCAGGGGTACCGCGCGCCGGCCGCCGCCGCCGCCGCCGCCGCCGCGCCGCCGGCGGAGCCCAAGCCGGCGGCGCACGAGCCGGCGCGGGTGCCGTCGCGCTGGGACGACCTGCTCGTCTCCTCGTCCTCCTCGTCCTCCTCCTCGAGCCGCGGGGGCCGGGCGAGCAGCGCGGGGCTCGCGGAGGTCTCCGCCACCGCCGGCGCCGCCGGCCGCCTCTCCCTCAACGACCTCGAGGACTCCGACAGGGAGGAGGCGGAGGAGGTGGAGGAGGACGGGGGGGTAGACGAGCTCGAGGAGGAGGAGGAGGAGGAGGCGGAGGCGGAGGCGGAGGGGGCGCGGGACGAGGGGCGCGGGCTGGAGCTGGAGGAGGAGAGCGAGGACGACCTGAACACGGGTCGCCCTCCAAGCGCCTCCGCCACCTCCGCCGCGCCGCTGGCCTTGCCCCCGCCCCGCCCCCGCCGCCCCGCCGGCCGCCCCGCCTGCGGCCCCGCCGGCGGCGCCGACGCCCGTCCCCACGCCGCTGGCGACCCCGCCCTCCTCGCGGCGGGCGCCCCCGGCGCACCAGCAGCACGAGGCGGGTCCGCTGGCGACGCCGCCGCCGCGGGCGGGGCCCTCGTCGCCGGGCTCAGGCGGGGCCTCCTTCGTCACGCCGCAGCCGCAGCCGCGGCACGACGACTCGTTCGACTCGTTCCCGGCGGGGGCGCGGCGGGGCCGGCCCGGGGCGACGCCCTTCCCGCCCCGCGGCGCCGCCTCGTCGGACGCCTCGCTCGACATTGACGAGGTCGATGTGACCCTCGAGGAGGAGGAGGAGCCGGCGGCTGCCCCGGCCCCGGCCCAGGAGCAGGAGCAGGAGGAGGAGGAGGAGGAGGAGGCGGGGAACACGTCGCTGCTCTTCACCGCGGCGCGCGCCGCGGGGCCCCCGCCCGGCGCCTGCGGCGGCGGCCGCCGCTGCGCGCGGCGAGACGAGCATCGGGGCGCTCTCGTCCATCGACGGCGCCCACAGCGGCTCCGACCGCGCGGAGCACTCGGCGGCGCGCCTCCTCCTCCTCCTAGGAGCCCCTCCTGGCGTCGCCCCGCCCTTACACGCCCCCCGCAGGTCTCGGCCTCGGTGCTGGAGTCCCTCGAGCGCGCGCCGCTCGGGCTCTTCGGGTCGCCCCTCTCGCCGGCCCCGCCCCGCCCGCCCGCCGTCGTCCCCGCGGCCCCCGCCGCGGCCCCGGAGGCGGCCCCTGAGGAGGAGGAGGAGGAGCCGCCCCGGCCGCTCTGGAGCCGCGGCCGGCCGCAGCCGCCCCCGCCGAGGAGGAGGAAGAGGAGGAGGAGAAAGAGGAGCCAGCTCGGAAGCCCGCCTCTCCGCCCCTGTCGAAGCCCGTCTCTCCGCCGCTGCCCAAGCCCGTCTCGCCGCCGGCGCCGGCCGCCGCGGCGGGGCCGGGGCCGGGCTCGCCGGGGGCCGCGTCGGAGGCGAGCGGGCCCTCGGAGGCCGCCGAGGTCGTCGACGAGGAGTCGGTGCGCTTCTTAACGATCCCAGGGGGCGGGGCGGGGCGGGCCCGGGCTCACGAGAGGCGGCGCAGGTGATCGAGGAGGGCTCCCTCGTGGGCGCCGAGACCTCCGACGACGACGAGGCGGCGGCCGCTCCGGCGATGCCGAAGCCCGCAGCGGCTGCGGCCGCGCCGCCGGCGCAGCCGCCGCTTTCGCCCGAGGCGCTCTCGTCGACGCCGACGCCCAAGCAGGAGGAGAAGCTCTGGGAAATGTCCTCGGTGCGCCTTAGGAGTCAGGCCGGGCCCGCGGCCGCCCCGGCCTGAGCGGGCGGCGTCGCGCAGGGCATGGAGTCCGAGCCGTCCCCGACGGGCAAGGGCGGCCTGCGCGGCCGCATCCAGGAGGCGGCCGCGGCCGCCGCTGCCGCCGCGGAGCGCGAGGAGGACGAAGAAGAAGAGGAGGAGGAGGAGGCGCCGCCGCCGGGCCCCGCGGAGCGCTCCTTCGCGAGCGAGGTCTCCGGCTCGGGCGCCGGCGCCTCGTCCGTCGCGGACGAGGTGGAGGAGGTGGAGGAGGACGTCGCTGGCGCGGTGCGGCCTCTCCCTCCCGCCCTCCCTCCGCTGTCTCTGAGAGGGCGGGCGGGGGCAGGATGCCTTCCGCTCGGGCCGCTCCTCCTCCGCCGGCTCGGGCTCCGCTGGCGGCTCCCTGGGCCTCGAGGTGCGCCGAAGGCCGGGCCCCGCCCTCGCTTTCCGTTGCACGCGCCGAGCCGGGCCGCGCGCAGCAGCTCTCGGTGAGCGGCGGCTCCGGGCCGGCGTCGTCGATGGCGGGGCCCGTGCGGGGCCGCCAGCTCGCGCTGCCGACCTCCCCGACCGAGGGCCCCCGCGGCCGCTCCCGCCTCCTCGTACCCATCTCCATCACCGGCATTCCCTCCAGGCCCGCCCCACGGCCCCGCCCCGCGCCGCCCCGCCCCGCACCGCGCGCCCTCTGACCCCCGCGCAGCCCGGACGCGTCGGTCTCGCCCATGCGGGAGCGGCCGCTGCTCTCGCCGCGGGGCGCCGACGACCACTGGCCGAGCGAGGCGCTGCTCCGCGAAGCGGCCTCCCACCACCGCGCCCCCGCCGGCCTCGCGCCCGGCGCCGCCGCCGCCGCCGGCGCGGGGCCCGAGCGCTCGCCGACAGCGGCGCGCCTCTCGCCGCCGCCCTCGCCGCCGCGCCTGCGGCCGACGGCGGTGCGGGCCTCGCCGAACCGGCGGCTGGCGGGCGAGCAGCTGGTCGAGGAGCTCCTCACTGAACTCGTCAGCGACGCCGTCTCCTCCGCCGCGCCCCTCGCCCTCGCCCGCCGCGCCCGCGCCGCCGCCCCGCGCCGGCCGCCCCGCGGCTCGGCCCCTCCAGTACGTGGGGGCCTCCTGGGCTCGGACGCCCCCGCCGTGCTGCCCCCGCCGGCCCCCACTCCCCGTCTCCTCCGCCGCCTCCTCGCCCGCCGCCGCGCCCCTCTCCCCGGCCCGTCGGTCGGCTCCCCCGTGCCCTCCCGCCCTCGGCCGCCCCCGGCCCGCCGCCTGGTCCTCCCGCTGGGCGCCGCGGCCCCGGAGTCCCCATGAGCCCGCCCTCGCCCCCGGGGCCTCCCTCCTCGGCTCCCTCCCCCCGTCCCGGCGCCCGCGCCGCGGCCCCTCGGCGGCCGCGCAGCAGCGGATCCTCTCGCCGGGTGTGCCCGGGGGCGGCCCCGCGGCGCTGCACCCGCCCATCCACGCCGACGCGGCGTACGCGGAGGACTTCGCGCGGGCGCTGCTGAAGGAGCGCGCGGCGGCGGCGGCGGCCGGCGGGCCGCTCCCCGCCGCGGCCTTCCGGCGGGTGCAGGAGGCGCGCGGCGTGGCGGACGCGCACCAGCAGACCTTCGACCGCGCCCTCTTCGACGCCGCGAACGCCGTCCTGGCGCCCCCGCGGCCCAAGGGCCCCGCCGCGCCCCTCTTCCACCCGCGCCGCGCCGAGGAGGGCCCGCGGGCCGCCGCGCGGCCCAAGTCGCCCGCCTCGGAGCTGGAGGCGGTGGCGGCGGCGCTGCGGGAGTGGCTCGCGCAGCCGTCCCGCCCCCTCGACGAGGCGGTCCGCGCCGAGCTCGAGGCCGCCGACGGCGACCGCGAGTGGGTCAGCGCCCCCCGCCCCGCCCCGCCCCGCCCCGCCCCGCCTTCGATCTCTTGAGCTTAATTTCGGGGGCGCGTGCAGGGCGCGCCGGCGGCGGAGGAGGCGGCGCTGGCTGCAGAGGTCGGCGACGCAATCGCCGCGGATCTCGTGGCCGAGGCGGCCGCCTGGCTCGCAGCCCGCCCGCCCCGCGCCCGGCCCCAGCACGCGGCCTAGCGCCCCCGCCCATCGTCCGCCTTGCTCTCTGTAAATCAGCTAGATCGTCTCCAGCTAGAATGTAGCTTGCTTCGAAATCGATCCGATGTTCGAATCAGGTCAGAAATGCCATGCCGAGTTCCCGCGGGATGCCGGCTGCAGGCTGCAGGCTGGCCGTGGCCGCCGGGCGCGAAATTAAAGTTTGCGAACTTCGGAAAGAAAGCGGGCCTGAGCTCGAGGCGTTAGCTATAGCCTATAGCCTAGTAGCGTTCACAAACATTTAATTGACATTAAACTCGAGCCCTGATCAGCATCATCAGCCTGGCAGAGGCTCTCAGAGTCTGATCTGATGATTATGACAGACTCTGATCGTGATTTTCAGGGATTGGGAGTCCCTCGAGCTCGAGGCAGGGGCACTGCAGCTGCGGCAGGTCTAGGTGGATTGATAACATGATCATGACGTCGACCCGCGATATCGATCGTAACGTGTACTTGCAATTGGTGCAAGTTGACGAATATACTTTAGTCGACACTCAACAAATTAAATGCTAGCGCTCAGAACTACAGTAATAATTGCGATTGCACTACAGAAATGATCACCGGATAAGATAAACGCCCTGACTCAGTGACATTGACGATGCGTACATTGACGATGTTGCATGAAAAACAAAAATGCAAGAATGCGATGGCTAATGCGCTACAGCTACCTAATGCAAGTACTTCGTCAAAATTCGAAACTCAGCAATTCGCAAAAACGGAGCTGATTTCACGTGCAATGAACAGCAACTTCCAGGTGCATATGCAGAAATGATTGCACGTGCAATGCACGACGCGCCTACTTGCCCGGCCCTCTCAAGGGGGCGCCGGCGCCGGTGCGTCGGGAGCGGCGACGGCGACGGCGACGGTCCAGGAGGTGGAGGCGTGGTGGACGGCGACGCCGCCCCCGACGCCCTCGTTGAAGCGGCACGCGAGGGCCACCGTGTAGCGCCGCAGCACCTCGCCGGGGGTCGCCCTGGCGCGCGCGCGCGAAGTCATAAAAATGAACGGACTCGGGATCGATCGAACGCGGCGCGGGGCTCACAGGTCGAGCTTCTCGTTCCGCACGAGGCCGGAGAGGTGGACCGTGAATGCGTTGCCGGGGTAAATCTCCCACGCAGCGGGCAGCTGCCACGCCACGCGGCTGGTGTTGAAGGCGAGCTCGCCCGAGGAGAGCACGTCGGGGTCGTTGGTCCGCACGCGGACGCGGCAGACCCGGTAGATGTCGGGGCAAACGGCCCCCGACACGAGCTCCCAGCTGCCCGGGCGCACTGGCCTCAGCAATCTGCAATCGCAAGGCCCGCCGCGCGGCGGGGCGGGGGGCCGGCGTCACCTGAGCTGCACGGGAGTCCAGTGCGGGCCGTCCCTCTCGATGGACGAGGCGGCGATCGGGGGCGGGTGCGCGTACAGCGCGGAGGGCCTGATGACGGGCGCCGATGCACGGTACACCTGAGCGCGCGCAGGCGTAAGAGACGCAGCGGGGCGTCTCTTACGCGAGAATGCGTCACACCGCGAAGCGCGTCTTGCAGATGGGCTGGCTGCTGGCGCCAGCGAAGATGTTCACATCTTTGTGTTGTCTCGTTTCATCCGTAAAGATCTGCGCGAAGACCGCAGACGCGTCAGAGCAGTTCCACTGCACTCAAACAGATGGCACGCGGAACTGACCAGCTGGCTGGCGGTATCCAAGTAGGCGCCCTGAGGCGGATGCGGCCGCACGCAGGTCTCCGCTGGAAGCTTGACGTACTCGGGCGACGCGAGGTCCGGCAGGTTGGCGGAGCACGCTGGCTCCACGAGCGCCTGGGCGACCAGAGGGGGCGGGCACGTGCCGGCGCAGGGGCGCGGGGTCGGGACGTCGACCTGCAGACTGAAGCTGCACGTGCCGACGGGGCCGGCGCCCGACGGGTTGTGCACGGTGACGTTCACGCTGTACATGCCGGTGGAAGAGGTCGGGAGGGACCCGTTCCACGCCGGGTTGCTCACGTAATCGAAGGCCGGGTACAGCACCTCGCCGGCCGCGGGCGTCTGGCTGATCGTCGCGCCCGTCCCTGCCGCGGCGGTCAGACGCGATCGCGGGCGGACGAGGATTTCCTGAAATCGGACGGGCGCGCCGGCAAGGGCGAAGTAGCGGGAGAGGTCGGGCATGCGGACGGCGCAGGCGCGGCCGGTGAAGCCGGGGACGGAGACGCCACCGACGTCCTCGGGCGCGGGGGTGACGCGCATGGGGGCATCGGGGCAGCGGATCTGCATGCAAAACACAGTTTAGCTCACAACAACCGATCGCACGATAAAGCCTTTGAAGATCATTCAACGCGAAGGCACCTGGTACGCTTTCACGGGCTGCTTGCTCTGGAGATCAGAACCCGGACAGGTGTTTGGCGGCTGCGAGTCGGTCGGGTCGGTCGGGTCGGCGGTATCTGCTACCAATGATCACGATCATGCATATGAGGATGCCTTCCCCAACCGAAAATCGTGTTCTTCTCGATACGACTGTCCGCACCTGTATTGTTGCGGGCGTTGCGGAGCTCGTTGTAGTACGACGCGCTGCTGCCTGAGACGGTCCCGAAGTCGGTCTGCGCCTCGACCTTCCATCCAAACTCGTTTGGACAGCTGCACAAGCGCCCACGCATGCGCAGTCAGCGATTCCGACTGCAGTGAGCCCGGGGCGCTCTGGCGCAGCGGCCGGGACCGGATCCGGATCGCCTAACAAGACTCTCGACCGTCGGAGTCTCGGGGCAGCTGCAGCCTAGAGCTAGGCCGCGCGCTGGTCGACCGAGCCGCCGATCGCGAGCTCGCCCTCAAATCCGAGCGCACCGAACTGCAGTGGTGCCGCCGCAAAACCAGCCCCACACGTCAAAGGGCACGGTGACCGAGGCAGGACTGCTCACGCCCTGAGCGAGCTGCGCACGGGTCACGAAGAACAGCATGCGCATGCGGCTTTAGCGAGCTCAATGCAGAGGCGATTCAACACGGATATAACGGCCGAGGTGGCTGGCTAGATGCTGGCTGCTCACAGCAGTACTAGGCTTAAATCCGTCTGTGGGAACGTGCCCGTGTCCTATGCGCGCTATAGCAGCTATGCTGACCATAGGCACTAGAAACCCATAGGGCTCGCCGTGCGCACTGGCCGCAGTGCCACATTCCCCTCGCAAACTAATTTCGCTGAGAGACCAAGAGGACGAATAAACGTTGTTTAGGAAAAGGGTGCGGTCGGCTTCGGTTTCTTTATTTGAGCTCGTCAGTGGTGAAACTTCTAGATCATCCGATCGCGATGTGGGAAGAATTCGCGTCGCATCCATCGCGAGGAAAACGTATACGTATCATCAACTTGCGCACCAGCAAACAGTTGGAGCCATCGTGCCACATATAACTGCAGAAGTAGACGTTGGCACTCGGGTACGTGGTCACGGGAGTCCACTCGACCGTGCACGGCTGGCCGACGGTGCAAGTCGTGGGCGAAGAGAGCACGAACAGTGGAGCCGGCGCTGCGTCCGAACGCCGCCCGTCAGCGATGGAGGAGAGACGTTCCGCGCCTACCGCTATAGCTAGCACTACGATGCGAATGGTAGACGCCTACAGCGAAACTCGGAGCCGCCGCCTTCGCATCTATACACTGTCCTGCACATGGATCGCGAGCGCCGCGTGCGCTGCAACAAGAGCATCTAGAGCGACTAGGGCTAGATCTAGAGGCGCAATTGCAAGCGCTGCTCGCGCCCTCGCGATTCACGAATATAAACCCGCCGGCGGTCATGCTCATCATTAGCGCCGCATGCGCACCTGGCTGCACGGTGACAGAAAGCGTGGCGAAGTTCAGCGGCGACGTGCTTGACACCACGACCCACTTTGCTTGGCATCCAGAGCTGCGCGCACAAATATGAGTTCAGGCTGTACATGTCGGGACCAATCATGCTTACTTGCTATTCTAGAACAATTCTGAAATCGAGACGCGCCGAAAGCTAGCGCTAATTATATATAATCGTGACAGAGCTCTTATCAAAGTGAACGCTAAAGGAATAATGTTGACGTGAGATATAGCGCAATTGTTTGTCATGATGTGATCGCGATTTCAGCGTTCGCTTATCAGTGGGTGCATTGCAGTGCAAGGATCCGGAGCAACGCACGTATCGCTGAAATATCCGCACGCGGTGGTGAACGCATCGTACTCCAGAGAAACCGATATGGACATTGCCACCGCGGAATCGACGTACTCAAACTGTGCGCACGCGCACCGACATCAGCGCAAGCCGCTGAGCCACGACCACCACCCCTCGGCCAGTACAACAGATGATCATCGGTATCTATGGATAATATCTAAAACAGCGCAAGCATGCGTGTACATGCGCTCGAGTCTCTAGAATGACTGAGATGCATACAAAAGCTGGACCTAGACGCGTACGATAAATCTTTTATAGGCTGGGGCCGAGTGATGGGCGTTTCGCACTACAGGGCTCTAGATATCGTTAGAGATCTAGCCGCTGTGTGCTGCAAAGGCTCGAGGCTTCCTATATCCCGCGCGTGCGCACCTCGTGGCAGCCCGGGGTGGTGGCGTTGTAGGAGACGTCGGGGACGCTCGAGCTGCAGATGAGGACCGAGACGTAGCCCGTGTAGCCCGTCCAGCCGACGGTGCAGGAAGGGGGGTTAAAGCCGCTGCCCCGTTGCCGGCACGTCCCGTTGGTGTTCGCGCTGATCGAAATCTGCGTCTCGGGCACTGCGTCGTACACATCGTCAATTCGCATCGAAACAGAATTACCCGGACGATAAGAAGCTTGCTTTAAATATCAATATCTTTCGTGCATAGAATCGCACCGGTTACGTTGCGGGCGTTGCGGAGCTCATTGTAGTACGACGCGCTGCTGCCTGAGACGGTCCCGAAGTCGGTCTGCGCCTCGACCTTCCATCCAAACTCGTTCGGACAGCTGCACAAGCGCCCACGCATGCGCAGTCAGCGATTCCGACTGCAGTGAGCCCGGGGCGCTCTGGCGCAGCGGCCGGGACCGGATCCGGATCGCCTAACAGGTACTCTCGACCGTCGGAGTCTCGGGGCAGCTGCAGCCTAGAGCTAGGCCGCGCGCTGGTCGACCGAGCCGCCGATCGCGAGCTCGCCCTCAAATCCGAGCGCACCGAACTGCAGTGGTGCCGCCGCAAAACCAGCCCCACACGTCAAAGGGCACGGTGACCGAGGCAGGACTGCTCACGCCCTGAGCGAGCTGCGCACGGGTCACGAAGAACAGCATGCGCATGCGGCTTTAGCGAGCTCAATGCAGAGGCGATTCAACACGGATATAACGGCCGAGGTGGCTGGCTAGATGCTGGCTGCTCACAGCAGTACTAGGCTTAAATCCGTCTGTGGGAACGTGCCCGTGTCCTATGCGCGCTATAGCAGCTATGCTGACCATAGGCACTAGAAACCCATAGGGCTCGCCGTGCGCACTGGCCGCAGTGCCACATTCCCCTCGCAAACTAATTTCGCTGAGAGACCAAGAGGACGAATAAACGTTGTTTAGAATAAGGGTGCGGTCGGCTTCGGTTTCTTTATTTGCGCTTGTCAGTGGTGAAACTTCTAGATCATCCGATCGCGATGTGGGAAGAATTCGCGTCGCATCCATCGCGAGGAAAACGTATACGTATCATCAACTTGCGCACCAGCAAACAGTTGGAGCCATCGTGCCACATATAACTGCAGAAGTAGACGTTGGCACTCGGGTACGTGGTCACGGGAGTCCACTCGACCGTGCACGGCTGGCCGACGGTGCAAGTCGTGGGCGAAGAGAGCACGAACAGTGGAGCCGGCGCTGCGTCCGAACGCCGCCCGTCAGCGATGGAGGAGAGACGTTCCGCGCCTACCGCTATAGCTAGCACTACGATGCGAATGGTAGACGCCTACAGCGAAACTCGGAGCCGCCGCCTTCGCATCTATACACTGTCCTGCACATGGATCGCGAGCGCCGCGTGCGCTGCAACAAGAGCATCTAGAGCGACTAGGGCTAGATCTAGAGGCGCAATTGCAAGCGCTGCGCTGCTCGCGCCCTCGCGATTCACGAATATAAACCCGCCGGCGGTCATGCTCATCATTAGCGCCGCATGCGCACCTGGCTGCACGGTGACAGAAAGCGTGGCGAAGTTCAGCGGCGACGTGCTTGACACCACGACCCACTTTGCTTGGCATCCAGAGCTGCGCGCACAAATATGAGTTCAGGCTGTACATGTCGGGACCAATCATGCTTACTTGCTATTCTAGAACAATTCTGAAATCGAGACGCGCCGAAAGCTAGCGCTAATTATATATAATCGTGACAGAGCTCTTATCAAAGTGAACGCTAAAGGAATAATGTTGACGTGAGATATAGCGCAATTGTTTGTCATGATGTGATCGCGATTTCAGCGTTCGCTTATCAGTGGGTGCATTGCAGTGCAAGGATCCGGAGCAACGCACGTATCGCTGAAATATCCGCACGCGGTGGTGAACGCATCGTACTCCAGAGAAACCGATATGGACATTGCCACCGCGGAATCGACGTACTCAAACTGTGCGCGCGCGCACCGACATCAGCGCAAGCCGCTGAGCCACGACCACCACCCCTCGGCCAGTACAACAGATGATCATCGGTGTCTGTGGATAATATATATATCTAAAACAGCGCAAGCATGCGTGTACATGCGCTCGAGTCTCTAGAATGACTGAGATGCATACAAAAGCTGGACCTAGACGCGTACGATAAATGTTTTATAGGCTGGGGCCGAGTGATGGGCGTTTCGCACTACAGGGCTCTAGATATCGTTAGAGATCTAGCCGCTGTGTGCTGCAAAGGCTCGAGGCTTCCTATATCCCGCGCGTGCGCACCTCGTGGCAGCCCGGGGTGGTGGCGTTGTAGGAGACGTCGGGGACGCTCGAGCTGCAGATGAGGACCGAGACGTAGCCCGTGTAGCCCGTCCAGCCGACGGTGCAGGACGGGGGGTTAAAGCCGCTGCCCCGTTGCCGGCACGTCCCGTTGGTGTTCGCGCTGATCGAAATCTGCGTCTCGGGCACTGCGTCGTACACGTCGTCAATTCGCATCGAAACAGAAATACCCGGACGATAAGAAGCTTGCGTGCTTTAAATATAAATATCTTTCGTGCATAGAATCGCACCGGTTACGTTGCGGGCGTTGCGGAGCTCGTTGTAGTACGACGCGCTGCTGCCTGAGACGGTCCCGAAGTCGGTCTGCGCCTCGACCTTCCATCCAAACTCGTTCGGACAGCTGCACAAGCGCCCACGCAGTCAGCAATTCCGACTGCAACGAGCTCGAGCCCGGGGCGCTCTGGCGCAGCGGCCGGGACCGGATCCGGATCGCCTAACAGGTACTCTCGACCGTCGGAGTCTCGGGGCAGCTGCAGCCTAGAGCTAGGCCGCGCGCTGGTCGACCGAGCCGCCGATCGCGAGCTCGCCCTCAAATCCGAGCGCACCGAACTGCAGTGGTGCCGCCGCAAAACCAGCTCCACACGTCAAAGGGCACGGTGACCGAGGCAGGACTGCTCACGCCCTGAGCGAGCTGCGCACGGGTCACGAAGAACAGCATGCGCATGCGGCTGTAGCGAGCTCAAGGCACAGGCGATTCAACACGGATATAACGGCCGAGGTGGCTGGCTAGATGCTGGCTGCTCACAGCAGTACTAGGCTTAAATCCGTCTATGGGAACGTGCCCGTGTCCTTTGCGCGCTATAGCAGCTACGCTGACCATAGGCACTAGAAACCCATAGGGCTCGCCGTGCGCACTGGCCGCAGTGCCACATTCCCCCCGCAAACTAATTTCGCTGAGAGACCAAGATCTAGATCTAGAGGACGAATGAACATTGCTTAGAATAAGGGTGCGGCTTCGGTTTCTTCATATCAGCTTGAGAAACTTCTAGATCATCCGATCGCGATGTCGGGAGAATTCGCGACGCATCCATCACGAGGAAAACGTATACGTATCATCAACTTGCGCACCAGCAAACAGTTGGAGCCATCGTGCCACATATAACTGCAGAAGTAGACGTTGGCACTCGGGTACGTGGTCACGGGAGTCCACTCGACCGTGCACGGCTGGCCGACGGTGCAAGTCGTGGGCGAAGAGAGCACGAACAGTGGAGCCGGCGCTGCGTCCGAACGCCGCCCGTCAGCGATGGAGGAGAGACGTTCCGCGCCTACCGCTATAGCTAGCACTACGATGCGAATGGTAGACGCCTACAGCAAAACTCGCGGCCGCCGCCTTCGCTTCTATACGCTGTCCTGCACATGGATCGCGAGCGCCGCGTGCGCTGCAACAAGAGCATCTAGAGCGACTAGGGCTAGATCTAGAGGCGCAATTGCAAGCGCTGCGCTGCTCGCGCCCTCGCGATTCACGAATATAAACCCGCCAGCGGTGATGCTCATCATTAGCGCCGCATGCGCACCTGGCTGCACAGTAACAGAAAGCGTGGCGAAGTTCAGCGGCGACGTGCTTGACACCACGACCCACTTTGCTTGGCATCCAGAGCTGCGCGCGCACAAATATGAGTCCATTTGCATCGTCTGTATTTATGTTAGAAAGCTATCGGAATTTCGAGACGCGCCGCGAGCCCGGGCTTATATATGCAGCCCATGAGCAAAACAAATGCTAAAAGAGTTCTTATCAATGCGTGATAGCATTCGATCGCTTATATATACTTATCAGCAGGCGCGCTGCAAATGGAAGAAGGACGCACTTGTCGGAGAAATACCCGCACACGGCAGTGAACGCATTGTATTGCAGATTTACTGTCAAGTTCATTTCCGTCGACGAGTACAGATACGAAAGCTGCGCGCGCCCATATGCCGGCCGCGGTAAGCTCAAGCCACTGAGCCCCGACCATATGCATGGGCCACCGGAACCGCGCAGCCGATTTCATGTCTATGGCCAACCCGCCGACTCAAAAGGGCCTCGAGGCTACCTATATCCCGCGCGTGCGCACCTCGTGGCAGCCCGGGGTGGTGGCGTTGTAGGAGACGTCGGGGACGCTCGAGCTGCAGATGAGGACCGAGACGTAGCCCGTGTAGCCCGTCCAGCCGACGGTGCAGGACGGGATGCCGGTGGTACCGGTGCCCTGTGATCTGCATTCCGTGCTGCTGCTTGCCGAGATCGTAATCTCCGACGCAAGAAGTGCACGCTGCAGCTGCCCTGTTAACTTGGACGCTGACGAAGCGCTGGACGGCCAGTGCCGGAAGGGGCCGCGCTGCTCGGAGGGCTTGACAGCGGCGCCCGCCGTAGGCTGGATGGACCACGTGCGGAAGGCGGCCGACTCGCCGCCGGCCGCGGAGACGCGGAGGCCGTCCCCGCCATAGTGGACGGCGACGGAGCGGACGGGGCCCTCGGGCACGACGAGCGGCTCCGAGAGCGCGCCGCTCGAAAGGTCGACGAAGAAGGCGCGCGGCTGGTCCGTCCCGACCGCCGCGAACGCGCCGTGCGGGGCCACGGCGAGCTCCGTGAAGACGGCGCCGCTCGGTTCCTGCACGGCGTGCAACTGCACGCCGCGGCGGAGGTCCCACACCCGCAGCGCCGCGCCGGTGCCGTCGATCGCGACGAGCGTGTCGCCGCTCGCGAGCGCCACGCGCCGAGCCTGCCGCGGGGCGAGCGTCGACGGCAGCCTGAGGGGAGGCGAGAGCGCGCGTGGGGGAGGCGCACCCCGAAAGGCAGCGTCGCGATCGGGATCCACTCGTCCTTGACAGAGCGGTAGACGCGGACGCTGTCCATGCCCGCCACGGCGAGGGCGGAGCCGTCGGCCGACCAGGCGGCGCCGCCGTGGGCGGCCACGGGGAGGCTGGCGGCGAGGGCCCCGTCGGCCGTGCTCCACAACTTCACGCCGGCCTCCCGCGCCCGCGCGCCTGCGCGAGCGACGCGTCAGCGCTCGTAAACGGGGGGATATCCGCAAGATATATGAGGGGGGCGGGGGGGGGGGAGGAGTGGAGTGAAGTGTGGGGGGGGGAGGAGAGGGGGGGGATGGACTGGGGAAGCGGACTTGGGAGGAGAGCCAGGGAGCCGGGGAGCAGCGGGCGGGGGGCGGCGGAGGTAGGGGAAGAGGGGCGGAGAGGGGCGAAGGGCGGGGAGGGGAGGGGGGGGGGGGGAGGAGAGCGGGGGATCTCTTAGACACGACTCGGTTTGGCGCTCTAGACGAGCGGGCGCTCGAATGCCGGTAGGCGTAGAGCTCACAGGGCCCGGTCTAGGCTAGAGGCTTCGAGCGCTCTCGGGGACAGAGCGCGCGCGCGGGGCGGGGTCGGGGGGGGGGGGGGGGGAGGGTCGGGGGGGGGGGGGTTAGGAGGAGGAGGAGGGGGGGAGGAGGAGGAGAAGGGAGGAGGAGGAGAAGGGGGGGGGGGGGGGGGGGGGGGGGGGGGGGCGCACCGGAGGTCGCGACGAGCTTGCCGTCCGGCGACACGGAGACCCTGCGCGGCCGGAGTCGGCCCCCGCGCGCCGGGCCCGAGCCCACGGCCCTCGCTCGCGCAGGCGCACTCGGTGGCCTGCGCGTGGCAGCAGATGCTCCGGACGAAGCGCCCGCTCTCCGCGTCGTGCAGGCTGCGCGGGAGCGAGAGGGAAGCGCGTGAGCGCGGGGCGGGGCAGGGAGGGACGGGCGGGGCGGCAGGGAGGCACCTTACAGAGCCGTCAGAGGCGAGGGAGGCGACGAGGCTCCCGCCGGCAGCCGCCGACGTCGACTCGATGCGCACGTCACCGCTGGCGCTGCGGTCGGCGGGCGCTGCGTTAGGCAACAGCGTGCGCGGGCGAGTTCCACGGATCTCGAGCTCACCGGTGGAGGACCTTAGGGGCGGCGGAGGCCTCGACGCTGGCGCCTGCCGCGCGCGGGCGCCAGACCCGAAGCTCGTGCTCAGAACCCTCTTGACCTGCGCACAGAGAGCACCAAGTCACGCGCGCGAGGTCAGTTCGGGCGCAGGCAAGGCCACGCCGCGGCGGGAACCAAGCGCGCGCGCGCGCGAACCTTTTGAGGCGGAGACTACGGCGAGGCCATCGCGCAGCGTCCGAACGGACTGGACGCTGGCGCCCGCCCGGAGGCCCAGGGGCGAATCGCCCTCCAGCCGGGTCTCGAAGCGCAGCTTCGGCGAGGCGCCCGCGGCGCTGGCGGTCGGGGGCGCTTCCCCAGAGGCCGCCTGCACGCCGGCAGCGCAGGCCAGAGTGGCGAGGACCACAAACGCGTACAGCTGCAGGGGCCGCGGGGATGACATCGACCCCCGCGAGCGAGCCCGCGCAGCGTTGGCCATTGAGCCGCTCATTGCCACATGCACAGCAAATGCGATCGAACAGCTGGTGATGCCGCGAGGCGGGTCGGGCCAGGTGGCAGGCTCTGGCAGCCCGCCGACTACCGATTACGTGCTGCGGTTCGTGCCCACCGGGCCACGTGCACGAACTCTTCGGAAGGCAGGCGAGCTCACGGGGTCCAAGCCGAGCTGCTCGCCGGCTACCTCGAGCTGCTCGCCGGCTTCTGCAGCGAGTCCTGCTGCAGCTGGCAGGCTGTGGCAGCTGCCTGAGCTCGCAATCCCGGGATGAATCCCCTACCCCTGCGAGATTCGGAGGACTCGAGTCAAGTTGAATTGGCGGTCCGCGCCGAACACGACAGTCAACCGGTTTTTTTTTTTGCAATTGCGAGTCAGACGAGCGTTCAACTTGCAACGGCCAGCCGGGCCAGGCCGGCGCCGTCGCGGGCGACGCCGGCGCCGCGGCGCCCCGGCGGGCCTCGGGCCTCGCGGCCGGCGGGCCGGCGCCGCGGCCGCGCCGCGCGCACGTGCACGCTCAGCGGCTGATCGATGTCCGAAAGAGCGTCGGCCGGCCACTGCGCATGCCCTCGGAGCAAGCAGCTAGCAGCGAATGCGCATGCGCGCGCTAGCGCTCTAGATCTACGAATTCGAATCAAAAAAGCATCGATATCGCGATCGGCGGACTGTTGTTTAAAGAAGCCCACTACATGTACATCTACGTTTACAGCTGTAGGCGCCCCCGAGCCCCGGCTAGCTATTCTACTAGCTAGCTATGATCATGATCATGGTAGATCCAGCTGCAGATCTAGAATCGGCAGCCGACTCACAAGCTCTAAATCTGACGTCGACACTGATGAAATCGAAACCTTGCGCATTCAATTTGCAAATGAAGATCAAGGAATTCGAAACCAAAAAATCGATGAGCATCACGATCGCTCAGAGAAGAACCTCATAGTATGCGTAACGCTGTCTAGGCCTTGCGCAAAAATATCGCAATGAAATATGGTGTCAAAGTACACGTACTAGCTTGCATGCGCGACTACAAAATTGAAATGAAATGAAATTCCACAAATCAATCAATTGACTCGGTGAAAGGAAGGGCGGATTCGGGCGTTCCGAGCTCGAGCTGCAGCTGTAGGCTAGCGCTCGCGCGAGCTCGAGCTCGATCGCGAGGCGCCGGCTGCGACCGCCTACGCTTGGACGGGCGGGGCGGGGCCCGGGGCGGGCGGGGCGGGGCCCGGGGCGGGGCCCGGGGTGGGGCCCGGGGCGGGGCCGGGGGCGGGGCCCGGGGCGGGGCGGGGCGCGAAGGTGACGCGGCCGGCCGCGGCGTCGAAGATGCCGGAGTGGTCGCAGGCGCGGAGGAGGCGCTCCTGCTCGGGCGTGCACCCCGCGATCCGCAGCGCCCGCCCCGCCATCGACCAGTGCTCCACAAGCACCTGCGCCACGCTTAGATCTTCTAATATAAAATCGATATATTCGATATAAATAGGAAACAGATTAAAGAATCGCTAGCTATAGCTATAGCTTAAGAAAGAGAACGTTAGCCAAGGAATAGAACCTAGATCCGATTTTGATCTCAAGGTTATCTGATTATATTAGCGGACCTCGGCGCCGGTCACGTCAATGAGGGTGACGGCGGAGAAGTCGACGCAGACGGGCCGCCGCGGCTCGGCCGCGAAGGCCCGCTCGAAGGCGACGGCGAAGGCCCGCAGCGAGCGCGACTGCGCGAACGTCACGGGGCCTGCGCGCGGAGAAATCGAAGGTGAATCTCAGGTTGGAGGAAGATAAAGGGAGGGCCTCGCGGCCGGCACCGGCGAGGCGGATGTGGTAGCAGCCGTCGCTGCCGCCTCCGCCGCCGGCGCCGGCGCTGGCTGGCTGGGGCTCGGGGAAGGAGAACCGGAGGGGCGCGAACTGCTGGCGGGCGGCGGCGAGGGCGAAGGCCGCCGCCATGCCGGCCCCCACGCCGGTCATGACGTCCGTCAGGACGACGCCGGCGGCGGTGGCGGCCCAGACGGCGGCCTCGGGGCGGGAGGCCCGCGCGATCGAGAGGACCTCCCGCGGCGAGAGCATGCTGCGAGTTCCGGGCGGGGCGGGAGGCGAAGGTCAGGTCCGAGTCTAGATCGAGATCCCCTTCACTTCTGACCATCTAGATCTAGCCTAGTAGATCTTCTAGGTCTTCTAAGCCTTCGTCGGTCGCGGATCGGATCTCAAGGCTAATTATAAATAGAGATCTGCATCGGCTTTACTCCTCTGGAGCTCGAGATCTTAAGCTCAGGATCTTATGGCCGAATTCGAAGAGTCGAGGCGGCGCCGGGGCCGGCGGATCGGACCTCACTGCGACGGAGAGGAGGACGCCGGAGAGGACGGGGAGGGGGATGTGCGCGATCGCCGGCGCCGCTGTATACACCGCCCCCAGCTGCCCCCGCCCGCTCTGTCAGATCCGGAGGAGGGCCGGGGCGAGGGCGGGGGAGGGGCGGGCCACGATGAGGGCGTGGAGGAGCGGGGCCCGCCGCGTCATCGCCCCCGCCTGAACAAGAAACTCAGACGGGGCCCGGCCCAGCGGCGGCGAAGCGTGGCTGGGGCGGCTGGGGCGCACGGCGACGTGGAGGGAGGAGCGGACGACGACGGCGGAGACGGGGATGCCCCCGAAGGCCGCCGAGGCCGCGTTCGCCAGGCCCTGGCCCACCAGCTCCTGGTCCGGGCAGTGCCGCAAGACCCGCCCCTGCCCAGCACCCGAAGGCGTCAGCTGCAGGAAGGCGGCGCTAGCGCTGGGCGCGCTTGGGGGAAGGCGGAGAAACTCGAGAAACTCGAAGCCGAGGCCGATAGCTAGGGGGAGCTAGGCAAGCTTATATCACTCAATTTGATCAAGGCAAGCTTATATTTAGAACGCAAGGCAAGCTTATATTTATACGCTCGGCGGACCTTGGCGAGCTTGTCGACGGCGCTGCAGGCGAGGAGCGCCTCGCACGAGGCGACCCCGAAGAGGACCGCTCCGCACCCCGCGAGCTCGGCGAGGGAGGCGGCGGAGAGGGCCGAGAGGTCGGGGAGGCGGGCGGGGGGCAGCGAGGCGGGGATCGCCCCGACGACCCCCACGTCGAGGGGGAGCACCAGCGCCGAGAGCGCCGTCAGGCCCGCCACCTTCGAGTTCGAGAGAGATCAGATCGTTTAAATATATGAAAAGGGAGCGGTTCCTACTATGATAGGAATGATATGATATGATACTAGTACTACTATGATACTAGTACTATGATCAGATCGTCTGAATATATAAGAAGGAAGCGGCTCCGGGCCGGGCGCACGGCGAAGAGGGTGGCGGGGACGCGGTTGAGGTAGGGGACCCTGGGGAGGAGGACCGAGAGGCCGACGGTCGCCAGCGCCAGCCCCAGCGCGTGCGGGTTCACCTCCCCCAGATGCTGAAGGGGGGGGGAGAGTGAGGGGGGTACGGTATTTTAAGAGCGGGAGGGGGTACCTGGAGGACGTGCGGGGCGACGTCGACGATGCGGCTGGAGGGCGCGGGGCTGATCCCCAGCATCTTCGGCAGCTGCGAATTCGAATTCGACCGCCCAGAGTCAACTCGAGCTTCGTTCTCATCTAGCCCCTTGATGATGCTTCCGATGCTATTTCCTAAGCTCCATAATAATCTAATCTAACTATAACCTAATCTAATAAGCTCCTTAAGCTTGATCGAGCTTCTTTCTAACAAATATAAATAATCATAAGCTCCCGGGGCGGATGCGGACGCGGGCCGCGGCCGGACCTGCTGGGCGACGACCATGACGCCGATGCCCGAGGTGAAGCCGGCGATGACGGGCGCCGGCACGAAGCGGGCGAGGCCGCCGAGGCGGAGCGCGCCGAAGAGCACCTGCAGGAGCCCGCACGCCCCCGTGAGCCTGCGGGCAGCGATTGTTCAGCGAGTTGGCCGAGCTCGGGCCTCAAAATCATGATCAAAAGCTCTAGCTATATATAGATCTGTGTTTGGGGCGCACACGACGAGGCCATCGACGCCGAAGCGCTGCACGACGTCGAAGCAGAGGAACTGCGCCCCGCTCCAGGCTTCAGCTTAAGCTTCAGCTTATAAATCAAGCTCGAGCTCGAGCTTCAGCCTCAGCTTAAGCTCGGCAAGGGCGGGGCGGGGCCTCGCACGGAGAGGGCGGCGGCCGGCCCGCTGATGGCGAGGGGCGTCGCCCCGAAGACGGAGGCCACCGCGCCCCCGATGACCGCTGCGAGCGGTTCGAAGAGATTTGAACTCGGGGGCCAGGGTAGTAGGGGCGCGCGCGGGCGCGCGGACCTGTGAGGAGGCCAGTCTCTGCTGAGACTCCGGACCCCAAACCTGCGCAGCAGAGTTCATGATCAGCGAGACGAAGGCGGGGGGGGAAGGGGGGGGGGGGCGGAAGGGGGGGGGGGGGGCGGCTCTCGGCGCGCGGGGTCTAGATCTTCTGCAGCTGCTTGAGCTTGCAAGATTGAGCTCGGCGCATGCGCACCGACCGCGAGGCACAGCGGGACCGAGACGCAGGCCACGGTCTGCGGGAGGACGGGCGAGGGCGCCGCGTTGACGTTAGCTTTTGAAGCACATTCAAGGGCAGGGCGCTAAGCTCCGGGCGAGCTTAGCTCGAGGCCTATAGCTAGCGCTAGGCGAGCAATTAAACTGATATATATATATATATCGAGTATCAATCACGCAATGCGGTGATTACTCTACGAATCAGCGGGCGCGACAGCCGGGCGCACCGCGCCGGCTTTGATATCTGCCGCTAGATCGCGCGGGTTGCTGAGAAGGGCCACCCATTCCTTCACGAGACGCCTCGCGCCAAGATCAAATTTGATCCGGTTCACGAACGAGTCCTTCCCGGGGGCGGCGGCCTGGGCGCCGGCGGAGCACGCCGAAGGGCTCGCGGGTGCTTCATGCGTAGATTCGACGGGAGAGGCTGCATCGAGCGGGCTCGCTGCGTGCGCGACGGTCGACTGCGACCGGCTGGAACTCGAGCTAAAGCTGGAGCTCGGCGACCCCGTCGCGTTCCCAACACCGCTGCTGCTGGCGGAATGGAATGCTGAGCGCGCGCAAAGACTGGCGTAGCCGACTGCGCGCAGCTCCGGCTTGGACCACGGCTGGGCCGCCGCAATTCGCATACGCGATGCATATGCGCAGGGGAGCGCGCCCCTCGCTGAGAGCTCTCGCGGGAGGGCGCTGTGCTTGATGAGAGCTTGTTGAGAGAGCGATAGGCGCATCGCGGGCTGCTGGGAGACGACGGCCCGAACGGCTGCCGACATGGACGCTGACGACATCGAACACGAACTCGGGCGCGCGGCCGCCGCTGCGCTCCGGAACAGCGGTTTCGGGCTTTTCTGACGATTTCAAGCGTGGTGCGATCGCGCGCACGCCCCTGGCTGCTGTGCCTGCAGCGCTGGCCTGCGGATCCGGGTGGCCCCGTTGCGAACTGGCCCCGACCCTCCCGTGAGTCGAACCCGCGGCACTCTGCCTTCATGCGTCAATTGCGGTTAAGGACGCTCAAGCCATAAAATTCGGGACTAAACTGTAAGGCGGCTAGTGCGCTCGACGTACCGATCGACTCTGAGGCCGTGGCTTGCGCTAGATCTATAGAGGCCCCTCGCAGCCTGCAGCTGGCAGCTCGAGCTCATATGGCAGCTGCGGGGTCGAAGCCATCGCCCTCCGCAGCTGCAGGGGCGGCGCGGGCGGAAGCGCCGGCACCGGGGACGGGGCTGGGGCTCGGGGCGGGGCTGGAGCCGGCGCGGGCGGCGGCCTCGAGCCGCTCGAGGACGGCGTGGGCCTCCTCGGCGGTGGGGCGGCCCCCCGGCTCCCGCCCCCAGCACCCCTCGAGCAGCGCCCGCAGCGGCCCCGGGCACTCCGCCTCCCCCGGCAGCGGCAGGTCGGCGGCCCCGGCCCCGGGGCCGGGGGAGCCGTCCCGGAGCACCCGGTCCATGATCTCGCCCCCGGAGAGGCCCTCGTAGGGCCGCCGCCCCGTCAGGATCTCCCAGCAGACCTGTACCCCGCCGGTTTGAGGGGAGCAAGGGAGAGGGAGAGGAGGGGGTATCGTACCGTCGCGAAGCTGTACATGTCGGACTGGGTACGGGATCCGGCCCCGCGCATCACCTCCGGCGCTGCGGGTGCGGAGGCGCCTCAGAAACAAGAGAAGGGGCGGCGAGCCTCGGGCCCGAGGCGCCGAACAAAGGGAAGCCTAGGGCTGTACCCATCCAGGGGACGGAGCCGGGCCCGGCGGCGCGGCGCTCGCCGGCGGAGGGCAGGTCCCCCGTGCTCGCGCTCGCGTCCGACCGCAGCTTCGCGAGCCCGAAGTCCGAGAGCTGCGCGCGGTACCCCGCTCGGAAAGAGGCGGGGGGAAGGCGCGAGGGGGTACGTGTACGCGCCTTGCAGCTGAAGCCACCGGCGCCGTCCGCGCGCACCAGCACGTTCGGGCTCTTGATGTCGCTGCCGGGTACAGGGTTCATCGGAGGGACGGGCGAGTGGGGGAGGGGGGGGGGGTCGAAGAGAAGGGAGTACGCTCGCCTGTGGACGACGGAGGGGTGGCAGCCGTGCAGCGCGCAGAGGCCCTCGCAGACCTGCCGCGGGTTCGAATCCGAGAAGGGAGATTTTCGGGTTGAAAGGGGTACGGGGGCGCGCTTCGCGCATGAGGCGGAGCTTGTCGGCGGGGCCCAAGGCCCGCGGGCCGTCCAGCACGTGGCTCCTCAGGTCACCGTCCATCATCTCCTGTACCCCGCGGGACCGGTAAGCAGCCGGAACCCCGTCAGAGTCGCTGGGAGGATCATCGGATCGGACCATGACGATGCGGAAGGGGCGGGAGCGGGTGCAGGCGCCCATGATCTGGACGACGCGCGGGTGGTGCACGTTGAACTGGATGAGGAACTGCGGCGGGCCGAGGGGCGGGGTCTCTCGGCGGCGGCGGGCGCCCGGCGGCTCGGGAGGGGTACGCGCGCGCCTCGGCCTCGGCGCCGGCGACGGGTACGAAGAACTCTTTGACGGCGACGCGCTCGTGCATCCAGGTGCCCTCGTACACCGCCGCGTAGGACCTGCCGGGCGGGCGTGCGGGATCAAATCTTATCATCAGAGAGTCTGCGTGGGCGGGCGGCGGCTTGGCGGGTCGGGCCGCGCACCCTCGGCCAAGGCAGCGGTCGTAGCGGATGACGAGGTCCTCGGGGGCTGCGAGACACGGGTTCGAATCCGGGGAGGGAATTCTCTGCGGGGGCCGGGCGCGCACCGATCTCGGCAAGGCCGGCACCGCAGCTCTCGCGGGCGGCGTCTGGGGGCCGCCCGCGGGGCTTGGGCGCTGGCCTCGCCTTCTGCGGCCCGCGCTCGGGAGACGGGTGCGCGTGCGGAGGCGGCGGGGGCGGCGGAGGCGGCGGCGGAGGGGGCGGGACGCCGGGGCGGGGCGCGGGGAGGGGCCGGGAGAGGGCGGGGGCGGGCGGCTGCCGTGGGCAGGGGCGGGGCGGGCGGTGGGCGGGGCGACGCGGACGTGGGGGCGGGGTGCAGAGGGAGTACGCTGTCTGGGGATGCAGGGAGTTCAGCGGCGGATGGGGAGGCTTCTGGGGCTCGTCGTGGTCGGGGCGGGAGGGGCGGGCGGGGGCGTGCAGCCGCGGCGGGGTGCACGGCTGCGTGTCCGTCGCGGGGGCGGCCACCGGGGCCGGCGCAGGTGCCGAGGCGCCGGCGGCTTCCGGAGGAGGAGCGAGGGGCCTTGGAGGGGCGGGAGGGGGGCCGGCCGGCGGCTCGCGGGGGGGTTCGCCGCTCGGCGACGAGGCGCCTTCGCGCGGGCGCACGAGCCGGTCAGCGCGGCGGCTTGCGATTCCTTTGTAGCTAGCAGGCGCACCTGAGAGGACTCCCGGGATGGAGGGGCGCCGCGGCTCGTACAGGGCGCGGTCGGGGGGGAGCCAGCGCGGGGGCGGCCCGAGGAGCTCGGCGAGCGGCACGCGGCGGGTGGCGCCCGTCCGCGCATCGACCTCGTCGACGAAGCGCACGCTTGCGCCGCCCGCCCGCTCGCGGATGAGCTCGGCGGTCAATTCCCGCGAGTCGATCGTCTCGGGCTGAGCGGCCGGGTCCAGGCGAATCGCCACAGCGACGCGCTCCTCGACCGGCAGGGATCCCGAGCCGCGCCGGCCTGGCGGGGGAGGGCCCGCGGGCGCAGAGCCCGCTGCGTCCCGCGCCCGTGAGCGAGCCGGCGGGGCGAGGCGATAAGGGGGCTTGGATTCATTTGAACGCACCGCGGCGCATCCGTGCCCCCGCACTCTGCAACAGGGGCTAGCCGAATGTTCAAGTTGGCCCTCTTCGTGCCGTACCCCGGCAGGCCATCTTCGGCCGACGCGCAGGAGCATCGGTGGCGAGCGTCCCGCTCAGCCCTCGTCCCCGCCAGCTCCACTATGGCAACGGCGGCGCAAAGGCGGCCGCGCCCGGTCGCGGGCTCGGACAGCGGCGCTCGGTCGGCTCGGCCGCTGCCTATTTACGTGCCGGTGCCGATGCTTGAGGCGGAAGACCGAGTGCGCTGCCCCGCCTGCCCCCCCGCGCCGACGTCCCGAGTCGACCGTCGCGGGCCGGCGGCCCGCGCGCAGCACCTGAACCTGGCGGGAGTCATCGGGAGGCAGATCGACTACGTGACGAAGCTGCAGCGGGCATTGCGCGAGGCCGGCAGCGTGACCGAGATCCGAGTCTACATCTGCAGCTCGCACGCAGACATGGTGCGCGCCGCGCCGCCGCCGGAGGGCGCGCGGCTCCGCGCGCCGCGCTGAGCGCCTCCTCAGATCGCGGAGCGCGACCAGCTGCACAAGACCGTGTTCCCCCGGTGCGCGCCTGTGCCCTCCGCGCGGCGCCCGCCGCCCGGCCGGCCGAGAGCCCAACCGCCGCCCCGCCCATCCCGCCCCGCCCCGCGCCAGGCTGAACGAGTGGGCGGCGCGCTTCCGGCTCCGCTTCATTCCAGTGGACTTGGTACGGGCGCAGAGGCCGCGCCGCGGCCCCCCGCCCTCCCCGCCCTCAGGCGCCTCTTCTCCCCGCAGCGGACGCCGCCGGGTCCCGAGGACGCATCCGTGACGTCACGGGGCCCCTTCCTGCTCGCAGCCCACGAGGTGGGGCCCGTCGCGGCGCGCCCGCGCCGCTCGCGCTCGCGCTCACTCGCCGCCCATACCCGTCCGGAAGATCGCGCGCTGTCGTCCGTGGGTTGTCGCCCTGGTCGGCAACAAGTACGGCCCCCCCGCGAAGCGTGCGTATCCCCCTTTGCGCGACCGGAGCCTCGCGAACGCGAACGCGTACCCCCCAGGGCCCCTGGTGCCCGATGCGTGGAACGTAGAGGGGGAGTGGGACTGGCTCGCAAACCTGGACCCCGCCGCCAGGTGGGCCCGTACCCCTCCCCGCGAGAAACCGTACCCCTGAGATCGCCCGGCAGCGCCTACGAGGCGGAGTGCTACTACGCCTTCCTCGGCGCCACCGTACCCCCATCCCCTGCCTCTCCCCGCGGCCCTCCCCAAACGGCGTACCCCCCAGGACCCGCGGCTTCGGTGCGTTGCACTGCTGCGGGACGGGCGCTTCGCGGCGGACATTGCGGACGCCGCCCACCGCGCCGTCTTCTCAAGGTCGGTACCCCCCACCCCGCTTGGCTTTGAGGCGTACCCCCCTCACCATTCCGCCAGCGACGAGACAGACGACATCGTCAGGACGGCCGCGGTACCCCTCTACCCCGCCCCCCGCCTCCTGTACCCCCTCCCCGCGTCCGAGCACCGTACCCCGCTCCAGTTCCGGGAGCGCGTGAAGACCCACAAGCTGGTCCGGGTGGAGGTGCCCCGTACTCTCCGCTTCCCTGCGCCTGAAGCCCCCCTCCGAGACCCGCGCAGGAGTACGGCTGCACGTGGCGAGTCCCGAAGGGCGGCTTCAAGGGACCCCCCGAGGTGACTCACGCGTACCCCCTACCCCTCGACCCCCGTACCCCCCGCCCCCCCCCCCTCACCCCACCCCAGGTCGCCGGCCTCGACGAGTTCGCGGAGAAGTGCATCGCGGTACCCCCCCGTCCCCAGCCTTTCCCTGTACCCCCCTGAGCCTCGGAGGGGTACAGGCGCTGAAGGCGATGGCGGAGGACGAGTTCATCGGCCCCGGGGGGGCGGAGGCCGCTGCCTCCCTCGGGCCGGACGGCCTACCCCCCGGGCTCTCCCCCTCCGACCGCGCCTACATCGAGGTGGCTCTACCCACCCCACCCAATCGCGCGGGGTACGTGAATTTAAGAGGGGTACCGCCTCAGGCGATGGAGTCCCTCGCCGCGGACCGCGTCTTCCAGGACTCCCTCGTCGAGTCCCGCGCCCGGTACCCCTCTCTTTTGCCCCCCGGCCCCAGCTTCCCCCCCCCCTGATCCGGGGGTACGGCGTGCAGGGTGTTCGTGGGGCGGGAGGAGCTGCTGGCGGACATAGCGGCCTTCATCAACGCGCGGCCGGCCGGCCCGGGCTCCCGCAAGGCCCGCCCCCGCCCCCGCCCCGCCCTCCGAGTACGTCCGAGAACTTCGTTCGCAGGAGCTGACGCGGTCGGCGACCTCGCGGGACTCGCTCTCGCCGCCCCGCGGGGGCCGCCAGGGCAGCAAGAGCCCGCCCCGGTGCGCCCCCTCGCGGCGCGGGACAGAGGCGGGCGGGCGGGCGGGCCCCTCCGGCGGGCCGTGCTGACGGGCATGTCTGCCTGGGGCGCGGCCCGGCAGGAACCGGGGCGGGCGGTCCCCGCCCAGGGCCGGGGGCGCGGGCTCCGGGTCCGGGGCGGGGGCGGGGGCCGGGGCGGGGGCCGGGGGCGAGGAGGGGGCGCGGAGGCACGCGAACCCCCTCGAGGACGACATCTTCTCCCAGGTCCGATCTGACCCGATCTGATCTGATCTGATTTCATCTGTAGAACGCTAGGGAGCTACTTTTAGGCTAGGATGAGGCGTGCGTCTGTAGATGAGGCTTCCAGGACAGGACATAGGCCCGGCCCGGCCCGCCCCTACCCGCCCCGGTCGGACCCGACGTCGACCCGGGCCGGCCCGGGGCCAGATGGGGGAGTACCTGAAGGCGAAGAAGGAGGGCCTCAACCCGAGCGCCCGCGCCATCATGGCCCCCGGCGCCTCCCCGCGCCCCGGTACCCCCCGGATCCCCCCCCTGTAGTTTAGATTTCTAGATTTCGCCCTTCAAATTCTTATTTGCTCCCTAGATTTCCCACCCTTCTAGCTCCCCCTTCGATCCCCCTCGGCCCTAATTATCCTCTACAAATATCTTCTCCTATTCCACGATTTTCCTCTCTTTCGCCCGCGCCATTATGGCCCCCGGCGCCTCCCCGCGCCCCGGTCCGCTCTCCATCTGCATTCCCCTCTGTGAATTCTTAGACCCCCTCTCTAGATTCTTACTTGCTCCCTAGATTTGCCACCTCCCCTCTCCTAGATTTCCCACCTCCCCTCTCTCTTCGTCCTGGGCCTTAATTTTTCCCTCTAGAAGAACGCCCTCTATTCCACTATTTTCCTCTCTTTTGCGCGCGCCATCATGGCCGCGGGCGCCTCCCCGCGCCCCGGTATGCTCCTGTCGCTTTTCTAATCTGCTGCGATCCCTCTCCTTTCTATTCTACTATTGTTTTGGCCCTGAACTCCCCTGCCTTCCTTCTCTCGAGCAGGGCAACCTGGGTTCCAGCGGGGGGGCTCAATGCGGGAGCCCGCGTCTGCCGCCGCCGGGCGGCGCCCCGAGACCGAGCCCGCCGACCCCGATGCGGGGCCCTACGACGAGCCGGGCGGAGCCGCCGGTGCCCCCGCCCCCGTCCCTCCCTCCTCTACTCCTCTCACACCCCCAGTCAGAGGGACCGCCGGTGGACGCGCACGAGTCCATCTTCTGCGTCACGGGCGAGCCCGGCGTCGGCAAGGTGCCCGGGGAAAGGAAGGGGGGGGATCCCAGGACCCCTCCGCCCGCGGCGCGCTAGGCGAGGCGGCCCCGCCCCGCCACGCCAGCTCTGCGGCAGGCGGCGCTGCCCGTCAAAGCACGCCCCGCCCCGTCCCCTCCTGGGCCGCCGGATCGCGGCAGGCGGCGCTGCCCGTCAAAACACGCCCCGCCCCGTCCCCTCTTGGGCCGCCGGATCGCCGCAGACGCAGACGCCGCTGCCCGTCTCCCTAGGAGATCCTAGAAAATCCCTCAAAGCGCGCCGGCTCTGCCCTGACGCGCGCGCGCCGGCCCCGCGGGCGGCAGACGGCGCTGCTGGCGAAGGTCGTGCTGGAGCGCCTCTGCGGCTGGTCCCGCCGCCACGTCTACTACTTCGCCGGCTCCACCCCGGGTCCCTCCGAAGCTATCTCCTAACCTATCTCCCTCCCCTATCTCCTAACCTTCGGGCAGGGCCGGCGAGCGCGGCGACGCTGCTGCGGCACCTCACCGCCGACCTCCTCGAGCTGCTCCCCAAGGACCAGGCCCGCTGTACCCCCGCCCCGCCCCGCCCCGCCCCGCCCCGCACCGCCACGAACGCGTCCCTCTAACACGCCTCGCGGCGCCGGCCCCGCCCCGCTCCGCACCCGCCCCGCCCCGCCCCGCGCGGCACCGGCCTCTCCCTCTAAGGCGCCCCTCGCCTCCGCCTGCCCCGCGCTGAGGGGGCGGGCAGGAGGTGGTGGGGGACGCGGCGGTGCCGTCGCTGGCGCGGGCGGGCGACTACCCCGCCCTCGTCAAGGCCTTCCGAGCCGCCCTCGACCTCGTGAGCCCCGCCCCGCCCCGCCGCCTAAAGCTCAAGCTTAACAGATCTTGAGCTTGGCTAAGAGAAGCTTAAGCCGCTCAAAGCTTCGCCCCGCCCAGAGCCTAAGCTTAGTTATTATACAAAATGAGCAATAAGCGCACCCTTGGCCTGGCTGGCGCACCTGAGCCGAGCCTTCTGCGCCGCCCTCGACTTCGTTCGCACACCCCGCCTGCGTTTATAACGAGCCCGCCGCCCAGAGTTTAAGCTTGAGCTCAGAGCGGACCTGAGATAGAATGAGTTTCCTTGGTGCTTGGCGTTGTGAGACACCTAGGCCAGGCCTGGCCTTGAGCCGCCCCCCCCCCCGCCCCCACCTAACCCCCCCCCCCCCCCCCCCCCCCCCCGCCGCCTTCCGATACTATGCCACCTTTCTCGATGCTGCGCTGCTAGCGCGCGATGCTAGCGACCGCCTTGTTAGATCACCGTAACTGAGCTCAAGCCTCCTCCGCCTCCTCCTCCGCCTCCTCCTCCTCCGCCTCCGCCTCCGCCTCCTCCGACCCGAGCTGCGCGTCAGGCGGCGCGGCGGCGGGCGATCGTGGTGGTGCTGGACGCGCTGGAGCGGGTGCCCCCCGAGGGGGACGGCGCGCCCCTCGCCTGGCTCCCCTCCCGCATCCCCGCCGGCGTCAAGTTCGTGGTGCGCCCGCAGGCCCGTCGAGCCGAGGAGAGCGCATAGCGCCGCCGGCGTCGTCTTCGCTGACGCGGGGGCGGGGCCGGGCCGGGGCGGCAGGTCTCGTGCCTCGAGGGGTCGGCCCCCGTCGCCGCCCTCCGCCGCCGCTTCGGCGTCCAGCCCGTGCGCCCCGTCCCTCCCGGACAGACCCAGCAATCAAGAAGGACCCAGACAGATAGATAGACCCAGCAAGCCTCATCGCAACTTAAAGCAGGACCCCGCGCGCCCCGCCCGCCCCTAACGAGCTTCTCGCCTCGCCTGCACAGGTGCGGCTGGGGCGGCTCTCGGAGGGGGAGGCGCGCGTGCTCCTCGGGCACCACCTCGAGCAGCGCGGCGGTGATCCGCGCCCCCGCCCCCGCCCCCGCCCCGCCCCCGCCCGGTTCTCTAGGGAGACTTTAGAAGGACGCTGTTCCCCCGGGCCCTTCCCCCACCCCCCGCGCCGGCCCCGCCCCTGCCCCTCGCTGGCCCCGCTTCCGCCCGCCGCCGGATCTAGTCTCATGTCCCGCTCTGCGCTCGCCCCGCCCTCTAGCGCGCCCTCTAGCATTATTACGATCTCGTGCCATTTCCCGCCCCGCCTCGCCCCCGCCCAGTTCTCGAGGGAGACTTTAGGAGGACGCTTCGTTGCCCGTCCCCGCCCCCACCCCATCCCGCCCTGCCCGGTTCTCTAGACTAGATCTAGATCCCGCCCCGGCCCCGCCCCCGCCCCGCCTCTCCATATTCCGCCCCGCCATGTCTAGTGCCACAATCCGCCCCGCCGCGCCCCATCCCTGCCCCGCCCTCCGCTGAAGCCGGGGGGCCGGGGCAGTGCCGGTGGACGAGGAGGGCTTCTACGCGCTCGCGGGGCGCGAGGACGCCTGCCTCCCCCGCTTCGCCGAGGCCGCCCCCGCCGCCCTCGCCCAGTGCGCACGCGAGCCGAGCCGAGCGAACTCTTCCTCTGATCACGCCGGCAGGTTCGGGGGCGCCTCGGCGGAGGCGTGCGGGGCGCTGGTGGCGGCGCTGCCGGGGACGGCGGAGGAGCTGCTGGCGTGGACGGCGGCGCGCGCCGAGGCCGAGATGGGTCCCGACCTCGTCCACGTGCGAACGAAGCGGGGCGGGGCGGGGCGGGGCGGGGCGTCTGTCGGATTCGGCTTCGATGTTCTGCTGGCCGGGGCGGGCCGGGGCGTGGCGGGGGGAGCTCTAGCCGTCGCCTTCGGTTTCGACGTTCTCCTCCGCGCTCACCCGCCCGCTGCTTTCGGCGCAGGCGCTGCTGGGGGGCCTGGCCTGCGCCCGCGCCGGCCTCTCCGAGCAGGAGGCCGCCATCGTACCCCCCTCCCCGCTCCCCCCCCCTCACTCCCTGTTTCTGCTCGCCTCACCCGCGCGGCAGCTGCTGGCGCGCGCGACCGAGCCGGCGCTTCCCCGCAGGCGCGGCCGCCCTTTAAATCCTGTACCCCTGCTTTCGTGACGGCGGCGGCGCAGGCTGCTCTCGGAGCTGACGCGGTCGCTGGCCCCGCTGCTGCGCCCGCCCTACGAGGGGGGCTACACCCTCGAGCTCGCCAACAAGCAGGCCCGCCTCTACCCCTGATTTGATCTTAGACCTTTGTCCCGCGTAAACTAAAGAAGGTAGGGCCGCGCAGGTGCGGCGGGCAGTGGCTCGGTCGCTGCTCTCCGCGTGTCCCCAAAACTGCGGCCTCTCCGCCTCGGGGGCCCCCTGCCGGCACCTCCACTCCGGCGCCGGCGTCCCAACATGGGCCGCCAAGGGTCCGCCCGCCCGCCCTCCGCCTACAAATCTGATCCGATCTGATCTGAGCGCGCGTCGCCCCGCTGCCCCGCCCCGCGCCGCCCCGCGGCAGACGCGGCGTTCCACCGGCGGCTGGCGAGCACGTTCCTGCGCTTCACGCCGCGGGAGCAGATTTCCTCGCTGCGCGGCCGCGCCATCACCGAGCTCCGCTTCCACATCCGCGAGGCCCGCCCCGCCCCGCCCCCGGCCCCGCCCCGGCCCCGCAGCTCTCGCTCTAAGACTTAAGATCCCCTCTCCTTTTCGACTCCCTTCTTCTTCCCCGCCTCACTGGTACCCCAGGGCCTGGCGTGGGACCTCCTCGCGGAGCAGACGGCGGGGGGGACGACGCTGCGGCTCGACCGCGCCCTCGCCGTCTTCGCCGACCCCGCCACCCTCTCCCTCATGCTCGGCCCGCCCCGCCCGGCCCAGCTGAGCGAGGGCGCCGTCCGTCTCTGACCTCTCTCCGGCCTCGGCAGGGACGCTGGCGGGGCGGGACGGGATGGCGGGGATCGTCTTCGCGGGGGCGACCCCCCTCGTCACCGAGCAGAGCGCGCCCCGCCCCCGCCCCGCCCCCGCCCCGCCGGCAGCTTCGCGGCTCCGAGCGCCGCCTCCGCAGCGGGGGCCGTGCTCGCCAAGTACATCGCCTCCTCCAAGGTCCCCCTCCCTCTCCCGGCCCCGCCCGGGGCGCGCCGCCCGAGCCGCCCTCGCCCCCGCCCTCGCCCGCGCAGATGCTGCGGACGCTCGCCATCCGGAACACCGCCTTCGCCGAGCCGGGTGCGCCCGTCCACCTGCTCCGCCCCGCCGCCGCCCCTAGGCCCGGAAGCCTGCGTCGCGCTCGACCTGTACTCCGGCCCCCCGCCCCGTCCGACCTCGTCTCGGGCCCGCAGCGCAGGAGGCGGTCTTCGGGGCGCTGGGCGGCAACAAGAGCGTCGGCGCCCTCGAGCTCGACGCCTTCGCCTTCGAGCCCAAAGGTCCGTAGGATCTGCAAATGAGGGCAGATTCCACGCAGATCCCTGCTTTAGGCTATTTTATTTAGAGCGGGCTCTTAGAACGCGGCTCTCAGAGCGGGGCTAAAGCTCTCCGCTGAGTTCGACGCCTTCGCTCGCGAGCCCAGGGGTCCGCGCTGCATGCCCGCCGCTCCCGAGCGCGGCTTGAGATCTCTGCTGCGCATCCGGTCCCCCTTCAAAGCCGGCGCCCCCCGCCTGACGAAGCGGGGCAGGGGCGGCGGCGCTGGCAGCCTCTCTCAAGGCGAACGCCGTCCTCAAGACCCTCACCCTCTCCTCCTGCCGCCTCTCCGACGCCGGTGCTCCGTTTCCATCTAATTTGTACCCGGCTCCCCTCCCATTCCCTCCTCTTACTCCGGTCAGCGGCGGGGGCGCTGGGAGAGGGCCTCTCCTCCAACGGCGGCCTCGCGCAGCTGACCCTCGCCGGCTGCACCCTCTCCGACGCCGGTGCGCCCCGAGCTCGAAGCCGGCACAGGCGCCGGCCGCGCCTGCGGTCGCCCCCGGGCTCCGCCTCCGCCTTCCTTTCAGCTTCCCGAGCCTCGCCAGCCCCGGCCTCGTTCGCCTCCGTTCTAAGGCTCGCGCCGGGGCCCCCGCAGCGGGGGCGGCGCTGCTGGCGTCGCTCGCGTCGAACAAGGTCCTCAAGCGTCTCGAGATCCGCGCCACCCGCCTCGGGCCCGCCGGTTCGCTCGACTATGATTAGAATGAAAGGCCCAGGCCTAGGCCTAGGCCTCACGCCGGGGGCGGGGCCGGCAGGGGTGCGGGCGCTGGGGGAGGGGCTGCTGCGGGGCAACAAGCAGCTCGCGGAGGTGGCCGTCGAGCAGTGCGGCATCGACTCCCGCGACCCCGGCGTCGCCCAGGTGCGCCCGTGCCCGAGTTCAGCGCGCGGGGCCTCGCTTACGCTTTCGCCCCCGCGCGAGGCAGGCGCTCGACATTGTCGGCGACGGCCTCGGCGGCAACGAGGCCCGTCTTTCAAGTTGAAACCCAAATTATTCGATCTGCGCTGTATAACGCCCGCGCAGATCCTGCTCTCGTTCTCGCTGTCGGGGAACCTGGTGGGGTCCCGCGGCCTGCAGGCCCTCGTGCGCGGCGTGCGGCGCAACCGCACGCTCGAGTCCCTGCGCCTCGCCGGCTGCGGCGTCGAGTCCGAGGGCGCCGGCGAGCTCGCCACCCTCATCACCGAGCAGGCCAAGAGCTTCACCCTCCAGGCGCCCATTTCTTATATATAATTTAATAACTGCCTTATAATAAGCTTCACGAGCTTTTCGTTCTTCTCTCTGACTGTTCCGGGCAGAGCATCGACCTCTCCGGGAACGCGATCGGGCGGCAGGGCCTCGACATGCTGCAGGCCGCCAAGGCGAACGCCAAGGCCCTCCAGGTCCTCCCCTCCCCCTCCCGTCCCTTCCGGCTTCCGCTCTGCTGAGCGAGCGGGCGGGTGGGCGGCGGCCCGGCGGCTGCAGACGCTGAACCTGGAGGGGAACGTGGCGTCCGGGGGGGCGCCCTCGCCCTCGCCGCCCCCCACGGCGGGGGCCGGGGCGAGCCCGCCGGCCACGACGACCACCTCCAAGCGCTCCCACGCGCCCTTCGACGCCGCCGCGTAGCCCCGCGACCCATCGAATGCCGCTGCAGTGATGCTGCTTGTCGCTAAAAACGAGTGTGGTATTTATACGTTATATCAATCGCGCAACATAGCAGTAATTAGTCGGGGGCGAAAACTCAGTGACTCTTCCCCAGCCAGAACCCTAGCCTTCCCCGGCCCCGGCGCCCCGGCTCCCGAAGGCCTACAGCGCTGTTGAGCAATGAAATATCATAAGCTGTTCAGCTGTGTTCATGATACCGCTCATTTAGCTCTAGATCTGCAGTGGCGCCAAAGCTGCAACGAACTTGGTGAAAGATGAGTTTCGTAGACCGAAGTTCGCAGCGAGAAGGTCGACGGCCCGGCGCGCAGCCTCGGAGACTGACTTCGGGCCACCCGGCAGTGCCAGGGCGGTCCTCGAAGTTTTGATAGCCTCCACGGCCTCCGCGAGGGCATTGTCCGCCACACGAACCAGCTCGTGCGAGCGCTGCGCCGACAATATAAATATTAATTGAATCATAAGATGATGATTACTTCATGGACTTCGAGCCTATATATTACATCCTTTTCCAATTAGTTTGTAATTGAGGACTTTTGAAATTCAGACCTGAAAAGACTCGATGCGTGGCTCTGGCACCGGGGCCGGCGTTCGAATTCTTGACTTAAGCTTAGGCTTGGAAAAGCAGGGTTGCAGAGTCCCTCGAGCGATAAACGCGTTTGCTACCTGAAGGCAGCTCGCGTCCCCGTGGAGAAGACCCTGAGGAAGTGATATAAATGAATGGGAAATATATAATCAAGGTGAAAATCAAATGAATCGCTTACCAGTTTAATGAGACACGACAAAGCGTCGGAAACATTCTTGGTCTGGCAAGAAGGGAATTCGGAATACGTAACAAACAAATGTTTCTCTCCTGGTAAATCCAGCCAAGTTTTCAATAGCTTGTGCGCATGCTCCGCCGTGCCGAGAGCGGAAACCACAGCGAGGCTGCCCGCGGCGTACTTCCAGTTGGTGATGGCTGCTGGCAGCGCGCTCCACACGTCCTGCTGCGCGTCCTCCGGGGTTTCGCCTGGCCGGAGCCGGGACAAGCGCCCACGGAGAATCGAAATTATATGAGGGACAGATTCAGAATCGCCGCTTTGAATGCTGCCAAGAACGATGTGCTTTAACGCGGTGCCGCTCACGACAGGTGCTTCCAACGCCTTGACAGCATCTAAATCCGCCAACCTCGCAGCTGTCTCTGGCGACAGGTTGGAAGCGATTTCTTCGGCAATCATCTCCGCGTCTTCGGCAGAAAATCGCAGGCCACTCAGATACTCAACAGCGGCACTGACGCCTTCGTCCCATCTGGGAACGTATTTGGAAAATTCAGATAACTCTTGCAATATTAATAGTATTCAGGGTAATGACTTCAATTCGCAAATTCGCACATGTACGCGTTGAAAATTCGGAGCAGCTCGAGCGTCCGCGCCACGCTCGAAAACGCCTCGCCGAATCTCCCAAAGTACAACAATCTCATGAACGCCTCGAACAGCCCCTCCACGTCGGCCTCGTGAGGCGGATCGTCGAGGACGACGCGGACGGGAGAGCCGATCGCGAGTTTCGCGGCGCGCGCCCCGCTCCAGCGCTCAGAGAAGAGAGCGTCGAAGTATTTCGCGCGGCGGAGGAGGTCCGAATCGATGAAGTACGAGCGGTCGCGCACTACGAGCTCGACATCGGAGTGCCGGGTGCTTGACAGGAAGAACGATTCTTGACCTACGCAATCCGATGATCAGGAACCGTGAACAAAATCATTGGGCATTGCACGCAACTAAATTTAACGACGTGTACATGTGGGCACGTGCACGTGCACCCGACATTTCTGCGGTGTTGCGGTACGGCGCGCCGGCCCCGGCCCGTGACAGTACGGTGCGTATATATATACAAGCAGGGGGGCAAGCCCCCCCGCACCCCCCCATTTATTGAACTTGTATAATCTGCAATGTCAATGAATCGCAAATCTCGCAATTTCGCGAACGCGTACGTGAATCGCAGGGCTTCTCCAGTACTAGTCTCTGTGTGTGAAGTCTCTGTGTGAACGTGAATCGCGCCGCGACACCATGAATTGTAATCGCGATATTCGCACTGCTGTCTCTGGTGGGCAGGTGCCACGGTGCTTTAATTTGCGCATGCGCTCTCATCGGAGCATGATTATAATTAATAACTGCACGTGCACATGTTGGACGCCGGCCTCGTCATCGATATATATCGTCACTATCGTGGCAGTCTGCCAGACATTCTCGTGGCAAAAGAATAATCACGATCCTAGGGCTCATGATCAGCTTCGTCTTCAAATTGCTACAGCCGCGCTACTTCGAATTCAGGGAAGCGGGCGCTTCGCTCGAAAACTAGATTACTAGCAGCATGCGCAGCCCGTTCACGTGCACAGATCTAGAAGGTCCGGTGCAGCATGCGCAGTTGCAGCACCCAGTGCCTGTACATGTGTGTACGCGGTTGTTCAGCCAACGACAGCTGCAAGCTGTAGCTGCTGTACAGCCCGTACGTATACTACGCCCGCGGTAGTACGCCCGCGGCCATATGCATGCACGAATTCGAATGCAGCTGCAGCCTACAGGCTACAGCCTACAGGCTACAGCTTATACCAGTGATTACTTGCCGGCGTTTCCGTTACTTTCCGTTAACGTTATCCGCCACCGTCCGTTACTTTCGGTTATCCACCAGTGGCCGCCAGTGTCCGCCACTAGGACTTTCCGTGCACGTGCACACCAGTGACACCACTGGCCAGCTTAAAGCCTTGAACTGTTCGGAACTTCTTCGAAGTCGCAATTCCGGTACCTGGTACCGGACTCCGGGAGCAACTTCCGATGATAACAATGAACGTCATCGGGATATTGGACCGATTCGTACCGCATCGGCGGCATCGCGTCGCGATCGATTTCAACTTGGCAACGTTTTTAACGACCGATCGGACGGATTCAGCTGGCCAGCTGGCCAGCGCCCGGGCGGCGCCGCTGCATACCGGCGCGCGCGGCCGCGTCGCCCGGTGCGGCGGTGCCAGCGCGCCGGCTGGCCATGGGCGGGCCAGGGCGGCGGGCGCGCGCGGGCGCCGGCTGTGCGGCCGCCGGCCGGTTGTCACGTGCACAGTGTGGGCATGCGTGCGCTCACTGCTCAGCTGCGCTGCGCATGCGCGTTCACGTGGCAGCCCACTGGCAGGCGCCGCCAGGCGGTGACAGCGGTGTTTTACTACTGGTCCGAACTCAAAGTGCCAATTGAGTATGAGGTCGGGAGTTTGAATAGGGGCTCCGTCACGTACCGTAGACTCCGTAGACTGGTACAGTCACGTACTACAGTGGTACGTATACTAGGCTAGTACGGGGCCTCTATACTCAGTAGCTACAGCCGCCTACTACGGGCCGCTGTGCGGCCGTCCCGGAGTCCGTGGCCGGGCTAGGCAGCTGCGCAGCCTGCAGCTGGCATGCTGCCAGGCTGGCTGATTAACGTTGTGCCAGCCTCTGCCAGCCCAGCTAGTGCCAGGCTGCCAGCGCAAGCTTAAGTCAAGTGCGTTGGCCAACGCATGCGCAGTCACGCGCGTGCGCTGCGCGTTCACATGGCAGCCCACTGGCAGTCGCCGCCAGGCGGCGACAGCGGTCTTCTACTACTGGTCCGTACTCAAAGTGCCAATTGAGTATGAGGTCGGGAGTTTGAATAGGGGCTCCGTCGCGTTTTGGCTCGGCTGTTGCGTACTACTCGTGTTTTTTTCCGTGTGTGCGCTTGCGTCATAAGTAATAAGTTATAACTTAGTATATAGGGGGTGCGAGTCTAGAAGAGAGAAAAAGCCCCCGACCGCGAGCTCGAGCCCCCTGTATTTTCGATCTCGCGATCGCGATCTCCCCTGGACGTACATGTACATTTTCAGTCGAATTCGACGGCCACATTGCAATCATAAGTAACGAAAAGCCGCACTGATGAACAGCATGCCGGGATGCAAGTGTCCGTGGGAGGGGTGCGGCGAAGAGATCGAGGATATCGATGATGAGGACGAAATGGCGGAGCACCTGCTCTTGGAGCATAGCCACATTGCGGACGCTCTCGTGAACAGAACGCAGCGAAAGGCGAAGCAGCGCGCACGCGCAGCCGAGGATCGAGCGCTCTTGGCAGAGAGCGAAGCGAGCCGTCTCTCCTCGGAGCGCGACAAGCTCAAGACCGCGCTCCGCAACGTGAGCGATGATCTCGTGGCGGACCTGCGCGGCCTCTTCGAGCGCTGCTGCGTCCGCGGCGAGGAGCCTGGCGACATCGTCTTCTCCTGTGAGCGGTTGGGAGTTTGAATTTCCTCGTAGATTATTTTCGCAAGCTAAGCCCGGGCCCGGGCGCTGGACAGTCTCCGCCGATCGCGAGGACGGCACCACGTGCACCGCAGGCGGCGAAAATGATTCCGCGACTGCGAGCTCGAGTTCGGTGGCGACAATCCACGCCCACTCCTTGATTTTGAAGGTCCGTTATCGCCGCGATCATCGGATAACCCCAGTTATATTGCGAAAGAATTTGATTGCGATCGAATTTGATGGGACTCGTGGCACCGCGGCCGCGGCAGGCTCGAAGCGAGTTCTTCCGTCGCATGCTCTCGAATCAGGCGCGACGGATCGGATCCGGAGTTCGATATATAAAATTAAAGTTGTATCCGCGTTTCCATATATATGTTTTGCTTATCGAAAACGCGCGCGCAGATGAAGGAGGCCGCCACAGGGACCGTCACGGTGCCCGGCTGCGACCCGGCGACGTTCCTCACCCTCCTCCGCTTCCTCTACACCTCGGAGCTCAAGGTACGCGCTTCTGAATGAATTGAGAGAAAGAACTCAAGCACTGATCATGAGAGAAATTATTTGGAATCCCATCTTATATTTAGGTGGACGCGACGAACTCGAAGTCGGGCGAGGGCGGTGAGCTCGAGGGGGCGGCGCTGCTGGAGCTCGCGCGGGCGGCGGACTACTACCTCCTGCCCCGCCTCCGCGCCCGCGCCACCGCCCGCCTCCGCGAGCTCGCGATCGCGACCGGCGGCGCCTCGAGCTCGAGCTCGGCCGAGGCCCGCGCCGCCCTCGCGGCGCTCATGATCAGCGTCGCCGACGAGTAGCTAGGCTAGCGCTTCGGCGACTATATATATGTATAGCGAGCGCTGGTTGATAGTGCCCGCATAAATAAATTCTGCATCCGCGCGATTCATACTATGATATGCATGATTATGTATAGCGCCCGCGGCCGGCGGCCAACCAAGCTTTAAGACTGGCTTCACCTCGCATCATGCGGCGTGGCGAGTATAAATTAAAATCATGCATATGGCCGCCCAACGAGGGGGACTACATCCTCGAGCTCGCCAACAAGCAGGCCCGCCCTCGATCCTAATCTGAGCGGCGGGCGGTGGCCCCGGGCGCGGTCGCTGCTCTTGGCGTGCCACGGTGCCGTATACGTAATTATATGACTTCGCCTAATTACCGATCGCGAGCTCGAGCTCCGCTTCCACATGTAAATCCGCGAGGCCCGCCCCTCCGAGGCTCCGGACCGGATCCCGGATCCCCGCCCGGCCCCAGCTTACGGGGCGGGGTGGGGAGGGAAGCGCGGACGACAGCGTGGAGGTATCCGAACTCGAAGCGCGGGCAGTTACAGGTGGAGCAGAGAGCGGGGAGGGTGGGGGCGAGGCGTGCGGCGAGGGGTCGGGCGGAGTCGGCCGCGGGCGGCGGACGGGGGCGGACGTCGACAGGGTCGGCCACACGGGCCAAGGCCGGGGGATCTGGAGTGGCCGAATTCGAAGCCTGGGGGGGGGGGGGGGGGGGGGGGGAGGGAGGGAGGGAGGGTGGCGGCCGAAGCCGAAAGCGCGACCGATCGGGAGGCCCGCGGCCGGTCGGGGGGAGGGGGGGGGGGGGAGGGGGGGGGGGGGCGACCGAATCCGAGCTCGAGGGGGTTGTCGAATTCCGATCGGACCCGTGGTCGGACCCGTGGGTCACGACCGGGTCGGACCCGTGGGTCACGGGTCAGGGGGTCGACCCGACCCGCGGGTCGCGGGTCCAGGTTTTAGGACCCGCGGCCGGGCCGGAGCCCTACCGGATACCCCCGGCCCGCGGCCGGGGCGGCCGCCGAAATCGAAAATTCTATTCAACGGCCAACTTAAAATTTCATGAAATTGTGGAAATTCATGTTATTATGATACTAATATTGATCGAATCGCATGATCTTTTCGATCTTCCGAAGTTCCTCAAAAAAAGCTACTCTTGCCGTCATGCGGACGCCAATTATACTTGCTGACACTGGCACACTGCCTCAGTTGCGCATGCTGCCACAGCCTGCCAGGCTG
Source organism: Cyanophora paradoxa (assembly GCA_004431415.1). Lineage (NCBI taxonomy): Eukaryota > Glaucocystophyceae > Cyanophorales > Cyanophoraceae > Cyanophora > Cyanophora paradoxa. The sequence continues at coordinate 171,425 of QPMI01000503.1, forward strand.
ACAACTTGCTGTACGTCATCCGGACGCGCAACCAACGGACGCGACCGTCGGACGGACGGGCGGCTCCGACGCCGGCGCCGGCGAGCCGGGCTCGGCCGGGCGCCGGCGCGGGGGCCGGGGCCCGGGGGCCGGGGCCCGGGCCCCGGGGGCGCCCGGCCGCCTCGCGGTGCATGCGCAGCCGCGCGGCGCGTGCGCCGCTCGTTGCTTCCCTTGCAAGTTGCAACTTGCAACCGTCACGGGCCCCACCGACGGGGCCACCGACCGTGACCGACGGGCCCACCGTCCCCACGCCGCGGGCCACGCGCACGGAGTCGCCACGGACGGTGACGGACCGCCCCACGTGCACGGGCCACCGTGGCACGGGCCACGGCGCGGGCCACGGCCCACGCCGTGACGGGCCACGGGCCCCACCGTCCCCAGTGACTCCCCAGTGAGAGTCCCCACGCGTACCGTAGTACCTGCACGGGCCGCGGGCCGCGGCCCACGTCACACGGGCCACCGTGGCACGTGCACGGCCCGCGCGCGCGGGCCCACGGGCCACGGCGCGGCTGGCACGGATCGATATCCCGCGGCCCGGACGTCGACGCGTTAAAAACCGGCCACCGCCGCACAGTCTCTAGACACCAGCACTGCGGGGGCTGCCCAGGGGGCATAAAGACAAAAAAGCAAAATAACTAAGACAAGAGCACGAAGAAAGATAAGACAAAGAGCCAAAATCGACAATAAAAAAGGAAAGACACACTGTGACAGAGCTCGATCGCGAGACAGATCGATATCGATAGCGAGAAGAGACGATAAATCGAGCAGATCTAGGGACAGAGGATAACTACGGCACGAGGTCGAGGAGGACACAGGAGGCGGAGCAGGCGGATCAAGAGCAGGCAAAAGGACAGTCAAAGGAATCACTAAAGCCGGCCGGGGTCGAGGCGGGCATGCGCAATCGATATCGAACTGCAATTGCAAACGACGGCGAACAACAGGTCGAGCACGAGGACTATAGCTAGTATTGAAACTAACTCTAGCATCAACACTACGATCAGAATCCGAACCAGACCGAACTAAACTAGAAGACGAAGAAGTACGCCGGCGCCGGCGGGATACGATCGCAACCAGCGAAGCAGAAAGTGTCTGGCGAATATAGTCGAAATTAAACGCTGGCGGATATTTGTAGTATAATTTTGTACGTTTACGTATACAGTACTAGTATACTACGCGCGCACTTACCGAACTTACCGGGCGGGCCGGCGGAAATCCTAATTTCGGCGGGCCGAAAATTGGCCCGAAATCCGATCGCAATCGCGAGTTCGGGCACTGTTCCGAAAGTTCGGCCCTCCAAAAACCGAATCTCCGAAATTCGGCAACCCTACTAGTAACTTAGTAGTAAGTGCATGCGCAGCCGCGCCGTACGTACTACGGACCAGTCTACGGTATACGTGCGCGACCGTCGTACCCGCGCCGCTCGTTGCTTCCCGCCGAGTTCCCGGCCAACTTACTAGTTAAGCTTCGCAGACTCTGAGATCGAGATCGCGATGATCCGATATCGATCGCGATATGATCATGATCATGAGTTGCAGATAACATTTTTTAGAATTAATATTGTTTTCGAAATTTTTTTTGAGAGACTACGGTGGGGCGAACCCCCCGTAGGTAGTGATATTAAAGACAACAAAGCAATCACAAATCAAAGATACAGTAAACTAGCACAAAATATATACAGAATCAAGAGGGATCACGAGAAGGGACACGATCAGAAGAACGCAAAAGATAAGGAGAACGAGCACGAGGAGAAGGAGTAGAAGAGCTCAAGGGCGTCGATGCATAAGTACTAGTCACACTAGAACGACGAGGAGCACGGGGACGCAGCAAATAAGGAGAACGAGCACGAGGAACTACAGTCGAAGACGAAGATCTAGACGAAGACGACAAGACAGAGCTAACAGCAGAACTAGAAGACGTAGTCGCAGGAGGCAAAGGCGGTAGAACAGTAGGAGAGGCGAAACGTAGGACACCACTAGAGGGGAAAGTCGAAGCTGGCGGAGTGTCTAAACGGAATCGAGATTGTAGAGTTGGTAAAACAATGGACGGCTGAAGACTAATCTGAGGAACTGGGGACGACACGAGGAAAGGGGCAGAGCTCGGGTGCAGACTCGGAATCGGCAGTATAAGAGGAGGGGCGAAACGCAAGCCAGTAGTGACAGGGAAGGCAGACGATGGGGCTGAACCAGGCGGGAGAGGCAAATATAGCGAAGTAGAAGAGAGAGAAGGGTACACACGAGGAACGTCACCATACACAAAATACTCGCTGCCAAAAACTATACGGTCTGACGGTCGCTGAAGATAAAGAGGCGGAACTGCCTGAGGGCTAACAGTGAGAGATGGAGGAGGAAGAGGCAGAGCTAACGACAAAGGGAACGGAATCAAAGGTACAGGGAAGGCATGGAATACACGAGGAACTGGAAGGTGGAGGGGGCCAGTGCTCCTAACTAACATCGATGAAGCATCTGATGGAGGTGACGGCAAAACAACTGAGGGTAAACTAAGTTGAGGTGAAGCGAAGATTGATACAAGACTATCATGAATCAAAGGGGGCCATGCAGGAACCGGCGGGCGAGGTGGATCTGGCGGGACAGCCAGAGGGGAAGCCGAAGGTACAGGAGAGGAAAGCCGCAGGCGCCGAGACACATGGACAGGGGACGGATCGGCATCGGGAGGCAAGGTTGAATTCGACGGAGACCGGGGGCGGCGGATTCGTGAAACGGAAGGTATCAGAGAAGGACTAGGGGGGGGCAGGGAAGTACGGAGCCGCTGAGCAGGTGGCGACGGTGAGGGTGCAGGGGAGCGAATCCGTCGCAAAGTCGGAACAGGCTGACGGGGCTCGGCATATGTAGCCGCAGCTGCAGGAGCTGGAGCAAGCACTGGGGGTGCCGGATCCGGAGACTGGAGGCGGGGGCGCTGGGCAGGAGGCACAGGATCTGGAGGATTCTCTGAACTAGAGGGGGTTCGAGGTCGGCGAACGCCACGGGCGTTAGCAGGATGTTTATCAGCCCGAACATGACGGTCACGATCAGCAGAAGACTGAAAGTTCTTCCCACAATAGGGCATATTAATGTGGAGGCAGAAGCGGCGCTAGCGCTAGCATCGGCAGACGAGCTCAAACGAGAACTCGAGGGAGCCGGGACCGAAGCTGTATCAGCGCTAGCAGATGGCCTCGCAATGTGCTGAACTTGAGGATTCACGCCGACGCCATTAACTGTAGCAGCAGGCCTAGGGGTAGCGACTGCAGGGGGCCCGGGACCGCGACTGCTGGGGGCCCGAGCGCTGTAGAGGGATAGCTCCGCGCACAGAAAAGAAGCTCGCATCAAAAATAGATTGAGGGGGGCTAGGGCGGTCACGTGACTCAGGGTTTGAACCATCGTAATCAGAGCCCTCCCCTAAATGCCGTAAACGAAGAAGCTCAATGCGCTCGACAGCAGGAGGCAACGTAATCTCGAGAATATCCAGAAAACGTTTCCACAGGTTTAGCAGAGCATTAACGGAGTACACTGGTACCCGCTCAGCAAGTAAATTATCGGGTGAGAGATATGCACGGGACAGCTGAAAAATTGCGTAAATGCCCGCCAAAATATAACCGAGATACCGAACACAGAAATCGGCATCCACAGAAGATGTGATCAATGTCCCCGCAACACCGGGAACTTGTGGATCTAGAATAGCGGAGAACGTAATAGGAGGCAATGGTAAAGAGGGCTGCACGTCCTCGGGCAAAGCCTCTGCTAAGGATGTGAGCTCAGCATGCATGGCCCGCCAAAAACCCTGCACCACAGGGCAATCAAAGAAAACGTGCCGCACTGAACGATGCTGCCCATCATTACAAGCGCGGCAGAAAATAGCCGCGACCGGCGGCCGTTGTAAAGATGGGAAAGCCTTATATCGGAGACGGAAGAGGACATCGAGCCACAGCATAGGAAAGGCACGAAGGGCGACGAGCTGAGACACGCGATTAAGAGGGAGATCCAGACCCCAGTGTTCTGAAGGCATCTTAGCCCTACTCCGCACCCGCCACAGTCGCTGTACCTCGAGCTGGTAAAAGCGCCGAACAGAAAAGCCCTGAAGCGTGAGCATCTTATCGAATGTGAAAGCAAAATTGCTGTAGGAAAGCGTAGCTGTCGAACCCGTGCCAAGCGAAACCAGAATTGGACGCGAACCTCTGCGCAAAGAAATAAAATACTGGGAGGAGAGCACATGAAGCGGCAAGAGGCCAGCTGGTACGCCAGGGTACAAGAGCGGATCTGGAGGGCGGCCACGGGGCCACGGGACGAAATCCAACACCCGTGGGACAATCTCACCTTCAAAAAGAGGGAAGGCCACAAAAAAGCCCGAGGGACCCCTCAGATACACATATTTATCATCTTTCGATTTATACCATAAGAAACGTTCCGGTACGGCATTAGCAGTAAGCGTTGTAAGCCAACTGGATGGCAGGGCACGACAAATTTGATCAAAGGCAGCAGTATAATCAACTAGCATTGCAGGGGGAGCACGAAATCGGTGCAACTGTACATCCCAAATGTCAGCGACGCGCTGTACACCGGCTCTCGCAAACTCAGTATGTGTCTGTGCTGCAATGTCACTAGGAAGAACATATAAAGGATTAAGAAAAATAGGCTGGGTCAAAATTTGATGCACGGTTGTAGGAGATGCAACGGCTTGACGATCTCGCCACGCCTCAAACAGCATCTGCCAAAGCGGTGGCAAATGCAATCTTGGCAAGATGGCAGACACATCAAGCCCCAAAATGACATTAGCATAAGAGAATGGAGCCAACTGACGGTCTATTTGGTATTGAATATATTCCTTCCAAGGAGCTGAACAGGCCGGGTCGTTAAGGAAGGCAAGCCATTTAGATTTAAAGCCAGCGAAAACGTAACAATATCTGGGCAATTTAATCCACCGTCTTTAAACGGAAGCGCCGTAACATATGTAGATACGGAGCCGCGTACACCCGAAAAGTTGCGGATTAAATTACTCCAAGCTTTATAACGATCACCTCCCGGTTCTAAAATATACAGCGGATAATGTAGTGATCCCACAATAGCAGCCCACGCAAGTAAAACACCAGAGCGTAGAGGCATCCGATTCCGGTTAACTGACTGTGCGCGCAGAACGAGAGCAGCAGTCTTTTTATTCCAAAACCGGTCATGCACTAGCTCCAGAGGGAACCCGAGATATTTGGCGATCTTGGCATCTGCGGAAATCTCAGAAGGATCAACCTTCATACGCTCAAAAGGACAAGCAGGTGGAAGAGATAAATTTGAGTGCATGGGTAGTATATGCGATTTTTCGAGATTAATTTTCGCCCCTGTTAACCGTTGAAATTTCTTAATGAGAGCGTCCCAAATGGGGAATTCCGCAAAGGAGGCAATAAGGGGAACAGTATCATCAGCAAACTGGAGGACCTTGCATATGGACCGCCCAGAAATTTGCACCCCGCGTATACGGGGTTCAGTATCGATTAACATGATTAATAGATGCGCACACAAATTATATAGATATGGCGATAGAGGACCACCCTGCCGGACTCCGCACCGGATGGGAAACCGAGGCGTTGTCCAGCCATTAATATGGATCATCCCCGACAGATCAGAATACAAAAGACGGACCCAGTCAGTAAAGTATGACCCAAATCCATATTGATTCAAGGTCCAGAAAAGAAACTCCCAATTCACCCGATCATAGGCTTTGGAGAAATCAAGGAACCCCAAACAAAGTTCCTCGAGATCGGATTATCCCCCTCATAATACATCAATAAATATACGAGCATAAATTGATGCACCGCAGAACGTTTGGTGATAAAACCCGACTGATATTTTGATATTAAGCGGGCATGATAGGGGTCAAGCGGTTAGATAATGCCCGCTCGACTGCTCGCTCCTCTACATTCGATAGAGCGATAGGCCGACGGTTAGTGACCAAAGTCGCATCCGTACCAGGTTTCGGAATTGGGACAATGAGGATATCTCGTAGCGAGCCAGGGGCCGCCTTCCGATTATGCATAGCCTTAAGGTATTCCATAAAATCTGGACCAATGTCGCCCAGAAAGTACTATAAAATTCAGGTACTAAACCATCAAGTCCAGGGGATTTTCTAAGCCCAGATATATCCTTAAACGATTGCAACAATTCATAGGCGGCCAGTGGGTATCGAGATCCACGGCCTCCCGCGGAATGAGTTTATAAGGCGCATACAGTGACGCACATTCAGCCCGTTCATCACGATGCGCCGCCACCACACTTTGAGCTTGCTGACCATCGTATAAATCAGCGAAATGAGCTGCCGACAACGTCATAAGCACAAAGGGATTATCAGAAGCATAAGAGGGATCCGGGGTGTTGGCCGGCCGGAGTTTATTCTCACATCCGGTCTCCTGCTCAGCAGTTCCGAAATAATGAGTGAAAAACTCCCGCCTCGATGTGGCCTCGTTCTGACTTGAGAATAGCGAGTCAGCTTGAACGGCAGCCCTACACACTTGAGGCATGCGCTCCCGCAGCTCTCTATAAAGAGCAGAGCGGCCACTCAAGAAACTGTCCCGTAAGATCTCGCCCTGCGAATAGGCGGTGATGAGACGTTCGAGACGTTTCATGGCAGACCAGTAAGCCGACTTATTCTTGCGCCGCTCAGTCGACTCCCACGCAGAGAGAGCAGTCTGTAGATACCGTTTAAGAGCTTCGAAGCGAAGAATAGAATCGGATGCAGGCGAAGGCCACTCAGCACGCCACATCTGAAAAACCTTCCGAATTTCAGCGAGATACGCTGGGTTCTTCCCATAAAGGTCCCATCGCATCTTCCAGCGACCCGGCCCACGCTGATGAACTGGAGGGGACAGCGTGAGTTGAATTCCAATGTGATCAGAAAGAGGCCTATCAAGATGTCTGGAAGTGTATTTCATCCATGGGACGAGCACTGGGTTCCATGCGAGTAGGGATTGAGAGACAAAGAAATAATCTAGACGAGATTCGACGGCCCCCGAGGCTGCCTGGGCATTAGTCCGATAAAATGTTTTAAATCGATTAGACCGGCGCTCATCCGTACAAAGCGATGCAACATCCTGGAGTTGATATTGCGAGCAAACCGCTTCAAAGGATGCAGGGGGCGACACCCGCCCCGAAGTACTGTTCGCGTCAGAAGGCAAAAGGTGAAAGTTAAAATCACCACATAAGATTAAATGGGACCCCACAGGAACGACCGACTCCAGAGTATGACACAATGTCTCGTAGAAGCCTAACCGTTCAGCATCCTGAACAGGTGCGTAAATGTTGCACAGGTAAATATTTACAGTTCCAGAGCGCAACAGGAACAGCTGCAGCCGGGAACTCTGTGCAGGAGCTAGCGAGGTAATGCTAAATCGCTTATTAGGGAAGAGAGTAGCTACACCTTGACTGGCAACTTCTGGATTGAAAGCCCAGTACGAAGGGGTAGCCCCCCACTTGCCTTGCAGAAAAGCAGCGTCTACTTTACTCGATACGTGAGTTTCCTGTAAACAAACTATGGATTTGCGAGACTGTTCACGAGCACACTTAAGGAGATAATCAACGCGGTGCATACCAAGTGAAGCACAGAAGCTTGTGTCTCCTACTAATTTCCCTGCAACGTTCAGGGAGACAATATTGATGGCCATAGTATGATCACGGTGGTTTAAAGAATCCAGAGAAAACTATGTACAAGCTTAAATTGAAGAAGGGCAAAATACGAGACGACCCTACTTGCCAGTGCCAGAACCGGCACCAGTGCCAGAACCGGCACCCCGAACGCGTGTTGGAATTGTACGGCCGGCGGCAGCGATCTGCATGTTCGTCATCTCCGTGGGCAGGCCAGCGGGCTGCGCTCAGAAACAAGGTGAGGGCGAGTTGAAAAAAGTAATAAGAGTGCCAATTTATGAGATGTCTATGCATCGTATTTAAACAGTAATCCAGTTTTAAAGCCCAGATCAGAACAATTGCAAGTTCAAGGTGCCGCAGCTGCAGCGCAGCCTTGGCATCATGCCGCAGCTGCAGTGCAGCTTTGGCAGTCCACAACCCCAACTGCAGCGCAGCCGGGGGGCCACCAACTGTACACCCCTATTAGATCTGAACAAAAAGAAAGAGCTCACCGGGTCTATAGCCATGTCCGAAGGGCCGCCAGCGGAGCCAGAGGGGGCGGGAGGTGCGGCAGAGGCCTTCCCGGCCCGGGCTTGGAGAATGGCCTGAAGGGGGAAGACAATGCGGTGGGCAGGCTTGGAGAGCTGTCCGTCAGGCCCTGGCGGGGCGGAGAGCTCAAGGCCATAGGACCAGTTGCCTCTGTCCAACGCGGGCCAGTTGCTGGGTAAGAATAAGTAAACTGATCAGCTGCAGGCTTATCTGCAGCTGCGCTGGGCCCAGCTGCGGCTGTCTCCTTGCGGGCCGCCTTCTGAGGCCGGGACGCTGAGGACGGAGTGGACGCGGCGGAGAGTTTGGAGGTATGAAATTCAGAGAGAGAGGGGTGATGGTCAGCTAGGGGATGAGGAAGGTGAGGCCGGCCTCCGCAACCATACAGGCGGCAGTCCCGCCAGCTGGCCGCCACACGAAGCTCAAGCCCGTCGCCAAAGGTAACCGTATTAGGAAGAGCAACTTGCACATCGAGCGGGGCAGCTCAGAGAGATAGATCTTCATAATCCCGGCTGGCATGCCCCGCTGCTGATAATGAATGTGCCGGACTTTCAGGCCGCGCTGCGCCAGCCAATGGCGGATAGGGTCCTCATCGGGCCGATGCTGAAACTTCTCAAGCCAGATCCAGTGATCCTGGCCCTGCGGGCGCTGAAGCGGCGGCTGGCCAGGGTCAGGAGGCAGACCGCCCGCCGGCGGCGTCGGCTCACGGCCGACAATCCAAGCGGCCGCAAGAATGCCAAGGGCTGGAACGGCCAACTGGAGGCCAGCTGCACCGACCGATGTCAGGAACCGCTCACAATGCGCAGTACTACTGAAGATCACAAGAAAACCGCGACCCCAGCGCGCGACCGAATGCGCTGGCTCGCTGGTAAGAGCGCTCACACGCTCAGTGATCAGCTGCTGTAGCGCATCGAAGGCCGGCTGCGTGTAGAAGGTCCAAGCAGTCGGAGGAATGATGCTAGCATAACTGAAGGTTGGCGGATAGAGCTGGGCGACGGTCGCAACAGTAACAAGCGTGAGCACTGTCAATGGCACAGCGCTAGTCGGAAACAGCCGCTGCCACTCCGCCTGCAGCGGGGCAAGGTCGAAGTTGGCTGTCGCCCGGTTCTGCTCTGATCGCGGCATACGCTCAAGCTCGTCTAGAGCCACAGATTACGATCCAGATGGTTGACGTGAGAGACGTGCACGCGTCTGGGCTAACAGACGCGCTCCCGCAGCGCGGGGGGGTACCTATATTGTTTTCGAAAGAGCCGGCGGCGGACCCGGGTCCCGGCCCCCAGGAGCTCCGACTCTTACCTCCGAGGCCCGGGTTCACACTGACTTCACAGCCTAGCCAGGCTAGCCTAGCCTAGCCAGTTCGGAAGGCACTGGGCCAAGCGCCGGCCGCGCCGCGGCGGCGTCGAGACTCGACTCTGGCGCTCCACTGGGCCAGTGCCTTCCGAAGTTCTATAGCTACTGGTACTATAGCTAGGACCGTCGGACCAGCCCTGAACCACTGGGCCAGTACCGTGAGTACTAGTGCCTCGACTCGGCCCGAGGAGTCGGCGACCCTTCACTGGCATGGCCCTCCAGACTCACTCGACCCAGCCCTACTACTAGTACTAGTAGGCTAGCGGCCCAGCGGTGAGTCGCAACGATACTAAGATACTACGGCGATAGATCTAGCCTAGTATACGTAGAGCTATAGGCCCAACGCGGCTGCTGCTCAAATCCGACGGACCGTCGTCTACCGTGTGGCACTTTGCATCATGTACGCCGTATGGCGCTTGAATCCGGACCCGCAGCCTTGCGACTCGGCTGGAGATATCGATAAAACGTCGAGCGACATGCAACCGATCATGAAGGTCCCGCTCTTTATCGACGGGCATGCGGTTGCCTCGAAAGCACCGCACGACCGATGGATCCCTTGTGTAAATCCGGTGCGTCGACGTCTGAGATCATGATCCTTAAGCTTGTGTTGTGTTGTGTGCGTTATGCCTGAAGCCGCGTGCGTACTCATCGCAGGCTACGCAAACGACAATCGCCTTCGTGCCCGAAGCGACACCGGACGAGCTTCAACAGGCTGTCGATTCTGCCCTTGCCGCATTTCCGAAATGGGCGATGACGTCGGTGGCAAAGCGCGTCACGTTGCTTACCAAGTTGTGCGTGCTCTCCGCCATTCATCCTCATACATCTATGACTCTAGGACGCGTACGGGCATCAGGTACTCTCTGATTGAGGCTAATCGGGATGAGCTCGCCGAATCAATTACGTTGTCCATCGGAAAGAGCGCAAAGTCGTCACAAGACGAGATTGACTTCGCGCTTCGTGCGCCGTCTTCGTGTTTTTAGATTGGAACTGCAGTGTCTTGTCTGACTGCTGCAAAGGCTTGCTGCAGGCGTCATTCTCAGCGGGATTTGTGATCCAAGGCGAGACGGTGACAGATGTAGCTCACGACCTCGATTCCTTTTCGATCCGCGAGCCAGTTGGCATTTGCGCTGGAATAGGCAAGCGATTCTCATGCGCATGTATAGTTTGCTTTGGCGAAAGGTATAGCTAACGTCCAAGTTTCCTCCAGGCTCGTTCAACTTTCCGTTGGCAATGCCCATGCTCGAGATGGCTCGTGCCGTGATTACTATTTTGATGCTTGGCGGCGTTAGATCACAGATAATTATAACGTTAACGTGCGCAGGCCATCGGTATTGCTTCTGGTAACTGCTTCGTGTTCAAAGTGCGCACAAAATCTGTTCAGTCGTTGTCTTTTGTTCTGATCTCTAATTAAAAATCTGCGCAAGCCTTCGGAGCTCGCCCCGCTTCCGATGGCCATCTTTGCGAGACTGTTCGCTGAGGCTGGCTTCCCGCCTGGAGTGCTCAACATCGTCCAGGGCACCCGGGTGTGCTTATGTTACTCGAGCTCGCCCCTTTATCATCGATCACCACCAGGCACGTGCACATGCACTCATTACACGCTCAGGACACTGTAAACTTCCTCTGCGACCACCGGTCTATCGCGACCATGTCATTCATTGGCGGCACGACGGCCGGCAAGGCAATATACAACCGAGCAAGCGCAGCGGGAAAGAATGTCCAGGCCAACATGGGAGCCCAGGTTCGCTGACGATATCAATCAAGACACGATGACCGTCCTGATATACATCATTGCAGTGCCACATCTGTATAATGCCCGATGCCGAACTCGCTGCGACGGCGGCAGCACTTGTGCACGGCGCGTACGCTGAATGCGGCCAGAAGTGTGTGGCGCCGAAAATATTGATCCTCGTTGGCGAGCCTTCCTACTGGTCTGTGTTTATTTATCTCCGCTTAAAACACAAATGTACACACTAAAGACGCTCTGCTCGCTTTCAGGAAGACGTTCAAGGATTTGCTAGTCGAGGAGGCTTCCAAGCTTCGGTTCGGCGACCCGACCGATCCGCGAACCTTTGGGGGCTCGCTTGTGTCCAAGGCGGTCCGTCTTGAGATTCGATCTTATGTGAAAATATCTGGTAGTAACGTTCTGAGCTTTGCCCAGGCAAAGTCAGTTGTGGTCGATCTGATCAGCAAGAGCGTGGAGCAAGGTGCCAGAGTGCTCTTGGATGGCAGAAACATCAAGGTGCACTCTAATCTGCATCTTCATAAATAAGATGTGCAAATCGCATCACTCACACTCTTCAGGTTGCTGGTTTCGAAAACGGCGCCTTCGTCGGTATTTGAGTTTCCTTGCATCGATATGTTTATTGCAATTGATAGATATAACATAATGATTGACCTGTATTGTATGTATAAACTTCCAGGTCCGACGATTCTAGACTACGTGACAACAGACATGGCATCCTATCAGAACGAAGTATTCGGACCTTGCCTCAACTTGATGTATGTTCCAACTCTGGAAGCAGCCATCCAGCTCATTAACAGGTGGGCTTTGGCGACGTGGTCACAACTTGACACTGGCTGAGCGATATATTTTGCAGCAATGCATTCGGAAACGGTGCTTCGATATTCACTCAAAACGGGTGCGAGCGCATCCTTTGACTTCTGTTTAAATAACTATGGTTTTTGCGTGCACGCTTGTTATCCTATATATTGCTAAAGGCCTTTCTTTTCTTAGCTCAATCGCCCGCAAGTTCCAACACGGTATGCATGCAAGTTTGATACTGTGAAATATCAATATTCATGTCACTTATTCCGCGCACTTCAGATATCAACGTTGGTCAAGTCGGCGTGAACGTCGCTATTCCTCTTGCAATTCCCAGTATGCCATTCAGCAGCTGCAAGGTAGGCATGCTAAAGTGCAAGTTCCAACCAACGCAATATTTATTTCACCGCCAGGACTCGTTTCGCGGCACGCTTCACATGCAAGGGAAAGAGGGTACGCAACCCCCTTAAGCTTGTTCATCCTTGGCATATTAGAATCCATATGGCTGGCTCTGCAAATGAATGTTTACTGATTACTCTCTTCTCTCAGCCTACGAGTTTTTCACCAAGCGCAAGACGGTGTTCACACGCTGGGACTCCAAGCTGGCCAAGCTCAAGCCGCTGGCCACGGAGAGCTACATGAGCTCCTCAATTAATATTGCAAGCTCCGCTAGCGCTGCATATGCACGGGCTTTCAGCACGTCCGCGGCGCCGGCTGTGCTCTCTGCAGCTGTCAAGGTTCCAGCTCCGAAGGCAGCGCTCCCAAAACCAATTGCTCTTGCACTGCGGGCCAGCTCTATATATGTAGCTAGCTCTGGAGCGCTAACTCCGGTTGCGCTGCGGGGTCTTTTTAAGCCTGCCGCCCCTCTTCTGCGAGGCTTCCTGAGGATTTAGGTCGGCACCAGTCATGATCAACAGTTCGATTATACACTTTCAAATCAAATACAGCAGCAATCAAATACGCCATCATCTAATATCTGCAGCAATTAAATGCAATTGCAAGCTTTCACGCGGGATCGCCCCGAGGGGGGAGCTCGCGAACGACGGGGGGGGGGGGGGGGGGTGTAGACAAGGGGGTATGTTGCATCAGGAATAAGTTGATGGAAAGAAAGCTTGAGAAATACTGTTCAAATATAAGCCTAAGCTCACGATGTTGACGGGAATAGGATCAGATCCTGCACTAATTATAAAGAACGAGGCCCACCGGAAGAGCCCCGAGCTCTCGATGCACTTGGGCGCCCTGCGGACTGCAGGCGCGCTCTACGGAGGGCATCTGCGGGCGGATTTCTCAGAGATCGTTGCGAGAGCCGCTCGACCGCGCCGCCAGCTCACCTGGCCCAAAGAGCGAGGCCCGCTGGACCACTCCCGAGCTCTCGATGCGGCTGGGTGCCCTGCGGACTGCAGGCGCGCGCTACGGAGGGCATCTGCGGGCGGACATCTCAGAGATCGTCCGACGGTCGCGAAGAAGGGCAGGCGTGCGCCTGCCTTTCGATTCTAGATCTTCCTTCCCCATGGCCAATTGCAACCTCCCGCCCTCCCCCCCGGCCCCCCCCCCCCCCCCCCCCCCCCTCCAGATGGAGATCGACGACGGATCCGGATCCGGAGGCGCTGGCGAGCCTCTCGTCACGGGTGCGGGAGAGCGGGGATGAGATGCTCATCCTCACCGAGTCGTACGCGTGCGCCCTCATGATCAGCTCCGGCTTCTCATGATCACGCCTCGGCCACCGGGTCCTTTTCCTTTCTCCTAGCTGTAATTATAAGAGATATCATCTCCATGCATATGGCCAGCAGCGTTCAGAGAGCTCGAGGGAGGAAGATTCTCTTCCTTCCGTAAGATCTAGAAAATTAATTCTGGTTCTGCAGGCTGTTCCACCCATAAGAAGCCCCCCCCCCCTCTTCCCCCCCCCCCTTCCCCCCCTGATTCACCAGTGCACCAGTCGCGACGCGGTGGAGGGGGTCGAGCTGCCCGCTGGCGCCGATCGCGACTCGGCAACGCCCGCTGCGGCCGGAGAGAACTTACCGTAGTATACGTAACGGGGGGCGCATCGCCATCAAGCAGGCGCGCATCTCCTCCGCGCCGAGAGCCCAGCGCTAGCACGGGGGCGCCAACCGAGCGGCGGCGCCCCGCCGCGAGTGCGGCCCCCCCCCCCCCCCCCCCCCCCCCCCCCCCCCCCCCCACGGGGCCCGCATTCCTATGCATGACCAGCCACTCATCTCCCGCCAGGTGACCCTCATGGCGCACCTGGCGCGATCCCCGGGCCCGGTGCACGTCCCCGGGGATCTACCTGGCGCACCTGGCTACGTCCCCGGTGCGGGCTCGGGCCTCCCGCCGGCCGCCGGGCCCCATCGGGAGCCTTAGCTGCCCCCGCAGCCAAGCTTGCGTCCCTTCACTGCCTCGCGATCGACCACCTCTTCACGCACCTCGCGATCGCGATCGGGTACCCCCGCCCCCCCCCCCCCCCCCCCCCGCCCCTCCCCGCCGCCCCCTCACAGCGCCGCAGAACGTGACGAAGCGGGAAGCTAAGCTGCGTGGCACCGCGCGCCACCCTCAGCGCCCTTAAGCTTGGCTCGGAGGCCTGCCCTCTCTCCCTGCCTTCCCGGCCCTTCGCCCCCCTTCATGACCTGGCCATGCCCACAGCGCGCGCGAGTTCCTGCTGAGCACGTGCGGCTACACCCTCTTCGCCACCCACTTCCAAGGTCCCCTCGCGATCGGCCCCATTCTGCTGTGATCTCCGTTGCGAATCGAACCGATATCCGATGTCACAGAATGTGCGACGGGGCAGCCCTCACGGAGCTTGCGAGGAAAACTTCCACCGCCCCTGTACCCCCCGTATTCCTTTTAGAACACGCATGGCAGACGGATGTGGGGGTGGCGATGGGCGGCCGCGGATACCTCCACTTCCAGTGCACCCTTGCGGAGGTCCGAACCCGCGCCCCGCGCCCCGCGCCCGCCCAAATTTATAATCCAACTCGCCTCGAGCTTGCAGGGGCGGAACATGGAGGGGCACTACGGGATCGCGGTGCACGTGGCGCAAACGGAGGGCGGCCGGCCTGCCCCGCCCCCTCGTCGACTGCGCCGAGCAGCTCGCCGTCCATGGGCCAGGTCCACCTGGGCAGCGTGCTCCGCTTCGAATTCGCTTTCGGGCCCGATCGCGAGGCACGCGGGGCAGAGCAGGGGTGCAGGTGCGGGGGCGCCTGGAGCGGGTGGGCCGCCTGTGCGCATGCGCCCTCGAGCTCCCCAGCCTGGCAGGCGCCCGCCCTATTTTTAGGCCGTCTGAAGCGTTTGATGGCGCGCTCTCAGGA
Organism: Cyanophora paradoxa; assembly: GCA_004431415.1. Classification (NCBI taxonomy): domain Eukaryota; class Glaucocystophyceae; order Cyanophorales; family Cyanophoraceae; genus Cyanophora; species Cyanophora paradoxa. The sequence goes on from QPMI01000503.1 coordinate 186,799, forward strand.
ACACGCGTGCGCGTGCAAACGCGCGTGCGACCCGTGCGTGCTTAAAAGTTCCCTCCTCCCTCACGCATGTGTTCATTTGGCAATTAATTTTGTTAGATTAAACTGTGCAAGACAGACCATCGGAAGACTAAATGAAAGAGAATTCGAAATGCAGGCCAAAATAAAGGGGAGGGGCTTAGTCGGTGGTCATGACGATGCGGTACTTGGCCTGGCCCTTGTGGCACCGCTCCATCGCCTCGTTGACCTGTCGGACGGGCGGGTCAGCGCTCGAGAAAGAAAGCCAAGCGGGTTCGACAGAGGGCAAACCTGGCTGAGCTTCATGAGCTCGATCTGGGGGCGGATGCCGTGGATCGAGACGAAGTTGAGCATGGCGCGCATCTCGCGGCGGCCGCCGACGACCGAGCCGACGATCGACTTCTGGCCGAAGATGAGCGTCATGTTGCCGACCTTGACGTCCGTGACGGGGATGCCGATGAGCACGAGCTTGCCGTCTGCGCGCGGGACGATGCGTATGTCAGCACGCACGCGACTGCCGGGGGCACTCACGCGCGGTCGCGCACTGTTGCGGAGGAACGAGCAGAAGAGGTCGTAATCGATCGGGGCCGGGCAGGTGTTCAGGATCTGCATCTGTTCAGGATTGGAACGGGGAGGCGAGCGGGCGGGCGCACGAGGTCCTGGGTGGCCTTGGCCGCCTGGCAGTGCTCCTTGTCGGAGAAGTCAACGAAGCGGTGCGCGCCGAACCGCTTCGCGTCGGCCTCCTGGTTGGCGAACGCCGAGAAGGCGGTGACCTCGCAGCCCATGGCGTGAGCGAACTGCAGGGCAAGGTGGCTGCTCGCCCGTCAGCTCCGGTCCGCGGCCCGGCCCCGGCGCAACGCGCGGACGAACCCGAGACCGCCGACTGCAATGACGCCGACCTTCATGCCGGGTTTGGCCCACCGGTCGAGGGGCGAGTAGACGGTGTGGCCTGCGGGCGACCAAAACATTAATCGAATATTGGGGAGATGGGAAAGAAGGAGCGCCGCGCGTCTTACCGGCGCACATGAGGGGCGCGGCGTACTCGCTCGGCAGCCTGGAGAACGGAGTCGGTTGACGGAAGAATTCGAAGACCGTCGGACGGCAACTGCAACCGTCGGGCAAGAACGCACGCGTCGGGGATCTTGAAGCAGAAGCGCTCCGAGGCGCGCATGCGCTCCTGGAAGCCACCTGCACGCGAACAGAATGAAGAACGAATACTTGGCTAAGAACTGTAAGTCCCGGACGCCAGGTCGCGAACCGTGGTTGCCGACGATGAGGCCCTTGTAGCCCTAGAATGACACGTCCGGCAGTCAAGGAAACGAACAGGATTCTACCTTGAGCATCACATCACCTTCTCGCACAGGTTCTCATCGCCCATCTCGCACTCGCGGCACCCGCCGCAGGAGTCGCCGATCCAGCTGAAGGTCCGGTCAGGGTCGGCGACGTCGACGATGCGACAGCGGAATAGATAATATTAATTATATAAAGTTGCGAACCCGAAACCGCAGCGGTCGCCGACATTCACGCTGGCCAGCACGAAGCACGAAGCGATCGTGAGCTCGGGGTTATGACGGACGGTGGCGGAGGAGGCACCGGGAAACCTTGGAGCCGACAGCCTCGACGACGCCAACGACCTCGTGGCCGGGAATCTGCACAAAATGGCGTTCGGACGCGGCGAACTTCGGGACATGAGGGAATCTGGACGTCACGGCGTGAACATACGAGGGGGAAAGTGGAGATGCCCCAGTCGTTGTCGCGCATGTGGATGTCGCTGCGCATGCGAATGCATCGATATCAGCGAGCGCACGCGTGACGTGCCTGGAATGGCTCGCTCACGTGTGGCAGAGGCCATTGTGGGTGACCTTCAGCTCCACGTCGTAGTCTGGACGAGACCAGCCCGTCAGCGCGCCGCCAAAGATCTAGAGGCACATCTATAGCTACTGACCGCCGAGGGGCTTGGGAGTGTACGTCCACGGCTCAAGGGGCTGCGCGGCGACAATGTTCGACCCCGCGTCCCGGAAAACGGGCGTCGCGTGGCACAGCGTCTCGTGGAGTAGCTAGAGCCCAGTAGGCACCTTGCCCTTAGAGACGACGGCATAGGCCTTGAAGGTGGTCATGGTCATGAAACTGCGAGCTAGTAATTATAACTGAGAGCTTGCCAATTGCAAGTTCAAGCTGAGTTGCAACTGCGCGCGAGCTGCTACCTATAGCCTATACTATGATAGGCTCCGGCTCCTACTGTGACTGACCTACCGTAGTACAGCTGTAGGATCATGAACTTGACTCAGTGACATGAAGTGACATGAACTCACTGAGTCAGTGCACGTGAAGGTACGGACCGTACGGTCCTGCTTGCAAGTTCAACGGTTGCAGGCCAATTGCAAGTTCAAACTTTGAAAGTTCAACGGTTGCGGCAAGCCCGGCCTACTAGGCTATATACTAGTAGCTATCATAGTATAGCTAGCCTAGTACTAGTAGGCCCGCAGTGCCGCAGTACTAGTCAGTGGTCACTGAGTGCGGGGACTGTGCGGCACTGCGCATGCGCACTGCCACACGCCGGCAGGGCCCGGCAGTGGGGCCGGCACTGCCGCAGTGCCGCAGTGCTGGCCGGGCAGTCTGCGACTCTGCGCGGCTAGACTGCGCCGACTCTGCGCATGCCGCAGTGCGGCAGTGCGGGCCGTGCGGCCCGGCCGGCAGGCCGGGTCGCCGCCGGGTGACGCCGTGACGGGCCGCCGCCCGGACTCAGTGACGCGGGCGCCGGGCGTCACCGTCACACGCCGTCACGCCGTGTGAATCGGTGTGATCATGCCAGTGATGATGACGGGGCCAGACGGGCACCGCCGCACCGGGCACTGCGGCACGCCGACGGCCCGGCGGGCCAGGCTGCCAGCCGTCTGCCAGCCTGGCAGCCGGTGCCAGCTGCAGCCGCTGAGCACTAGCCTGTGAGTCTGTGAGTCTGTGACTGCCGCAGTGCCAGGCTGCCTGCCAGGCTGGCCCGGTGCCCCGCAGCTCCGAGGCTCGCTACTACTATGACTAGTCTATGAGTCTATGACTCGCTAGGCCCTGAGGCGCTGGCGCCGCTGGGCCGCAGCCGCGGCCGGCGCAAAAATATATGATTATATAATTATTTTGTTTTCTTTAATTTCAAGTTTGTCCCTGTGCCATGTGCCCCGGCGCCCCATCCGTGCGCGTGCTCCAACGGACCCGGGAGCACGTGCACCGCGGCACTAACTTAGTAAGAATTGAACGGCCGCGGGCGAAGCCTCGCGGCCGGACGCCCTCGCGTCACCGAGTCACGGCGTCCCAGAGTCCGTGCCCTGTCACAGTGTCTGATCATGATCATGATTTCTGGCGCAGGGGGAGGGAGAGATCTAGAGGAGGGCTGCTGAAATCAGTGCTGATCATGAGAGGGATATCGATCGCGATCCGGATCCGGATGCCTAGTCCGGACTCCGGAGGCCCTAGCTTGTATCGGGGGTGTACCCACGCGCGCGCCGCGAGCCTCGAGGGGGGGCGGCATGCGCACGCGTACTACGTATACGGTACGCGCAGTTGGCCGGCCCGGCATATATATACACCCGCCGCAACTAAAGGCCCGCATGCGCAAGGCTTATGCCTGCTTAAAACCTCCGTGGAGGCTTTCAAAAAAAGGGGAAATTGACTCAATTTCCCGAGTCCGAGAACTGATCATTTTTTTGAGAGACTACGGAGTCTACGGTGGGGCGAACTCGGAACCCCCCGACGCCCCCGTAGGAACTGATCATGAATCCAACTAGGGTTGCCGAATTTCGGAAATTCGGATTTTGGAGCGCCGAAATTCGGAATCGGCCCGCCGAAATTTCCGAAATTTCGGCCAAAATTTCGGCGAGCCCCCGCCCTCCGGAAATCGTAAACAACAGGTTGAGTCCCCTTTAACCTAAAACAGACTGCCTAGCAATGCCTACTCGTGTGTTTAGCAGTGCCTACGGGCGCAGTTAGCCAGTCCCCGCCCCCCGGGCACCCCAACCCCCCACTTCCACGGCCGAAATATGGATATTCCGAATATTTTACTGATTATTTTATTCTCTTTCGGCGAAGTTCGGATCGGAGGGTGCCGAAATTTCGCCGAAATTTTGAATCTTTCGGAAATTGCGGCCGGCCGAAATTTCGTCCCGGTAACCCTAAATCCAACTGATCCTCCGGGCGGACCGGGCCTCCGGCATTAAATATTCCCCGGAATTCCCGAAGTTCCGGACTCTCCCCGGGATCCGGAGCTCGAGCTAGTCCGGACTCCGGACTCCGGAGTCCGGACCGTCACGGCGTACGTCGACGTTAGACGGCCCGCGGACCGCCGCGCGCAGCGGCGCGGCGGCGCGGGCGCCCGGGCGGCCGCTCATGATGCGGCGCGGGCTGCGGCCCTGCGGGCCTGCGGGCCTGCGGCCCTGCAGGCTGCGGCCCAGGCTGCGGGCAATCATTGAATGCCCGGCCGCGGGCCGCCGGGGCCGCCGGCCGCGGGCATCATGCGGCGCATCATGGCATATATATATGATATATGCGCATCTTCAAAGGCTTGCAAAAATTGCGCATCCGATGATTCCGATCATGGCATGCATGCAGTGCCCGGCGGCCAACGCCGGCCATGCACCGTTGCACGGGTACGTAATACGGTATATATATATAATGATACGGACCCCGTACCGTAGACTGGTCCGTAGTACAGAGTACTACAGTACTGACTCACTACTACTGAGTACTGTCAGTACGGTAGTACGCGTGGCAGGCACTGCCGCACTGGCAGCTGCGCGCATGCCAGCTGCGCATGCAGCCTGGCAGGCTGCAGCTGGCAGACACTGGCCATGGCACTGCCGCAGTGCGGCAGTACTACGGTACCGTGGTCCGTAGGGCACTTAAGTACCGCGGGCACTTAACTAACGCGGTACCAAATTAACGCGCCAAAAGTTTGTTAAAACGCGGTAATTTGGTGCCGCGGTAATTTGCTGCTGAGAGGTCGCCCCGTACAGTACCCCATCAAATTACTGCCCCATACAAGCCTCAAATTTTTAAAACCGCGTTAATTTGGTACCGCAGTATTTAATTCGCTGGAGTGCCATTTTTGAAACCGCGTTAATTAACGCCGCAGTAATTTAGTGCCCGACGGTAGCCGCATGATGCCCGCATGCGCACTGCGGCACCGGCCCCCACTGGCAGCTGCAGGTATACCGGTAACGCTAGCGCTGCTGCCGCACTGCGGCATCCCGGGCCCGGAAGTTTGACCTCATCAGTACTAGTGCTACGTATACTTAAGCTTCCGAAGTTCTAGCTATAGCCGCTGAGCTATAGCTATCGCAAACGTACTACGGTACTTCGCTCAGCCTGACAGGCTGCTGTGGCAGCGTTACTAGAACTTCAACGCGCAACGTTAAATTAACGCAAAATGACGACCGTAGCAGCAAAGGCGCTCGCCGCAGCGACAGCGGCCCAGGATGCCATCAATGTGCTCACCACGACTGTCAGCACGGTTTCGACCACTGCAACCAAGGGCGTGACGAACGCGAAGGCAGCACAGACGACTGCGGACAAGGCCGTAACAAATGCGAAGACCGCCCAAACAACCGCGGACACCGCCGTGGCGAATGCGAAGACAGCGCAGACGACCGCGGAAGCGGCACAGGTGGCTGCGGACAACGCGGTGACGAGCGCGGGAACGGCGAACTTGGCTGCGGGCAAGGCAGCGACGATTGCGGAAGCGGCGCAGGCTACTGCGGACAAGGCGGTGACGATCGCTAGCGCTGGGGCGGCTCAGAGCGAGGTCGACGCGCTCGAGGCGTCGGTGGACAAGATCATCGCGAACTATGCGACGAAGGTTGACGTCGACAGCGTCAGCCAAGGTGCGCGGCGCCCCGCGTTCGGGGCTGGGCCAGCCGCGGGACGGCAACCGCGGCCGGACCGGATCGGCACGGGCCCTGATCATGACGACATTGACGTCGACGGCGCGCGCAGCGATTGCGGCTAAGGCGGACACGGTGACCGTTGACGCGCAGCTCGCCACACTCCAGTCCGGTGTGCATATGCTAGCGCTCCGGATCCCTGCGGCCCGCCCCCCGGCCGGCGCCGGCTGCAGCTGAAGGCGGGGGCCGCGGGCGGCAGGCCTCGAGGACAAGATTGCGACGGCGACGACGGCGGCCGACGCGCGATTGACCGCCCTCGACACGGGTCCGCCCGTCACGCGTATCCGTCAAACCGCGGGCCAGGGCGCGCGCGTGCCCCGAACCCGCTGGCGCAGCGCTGGCGGCGAATTCAAAGGCGGACCTGGCGGACACGACGGCTCTCGCGGCCAGTGAGCTCGAGCCGGGGCTGAGCCCGCGCGCTTCCGCCCGATTCTCATCCCCCATTCGAATTCGTGCATGCGCAGGCCTGACGACGGCTGCGGACGCCGCCACGCAGAAATTCGCCGCCGTCGACCAGGGTGCGCTCCGGCCGCGGCCACCGGACCGGAGCCGGCGCCCGACGCGACACGCATGCGCATAGGCTGACCACAGGCCCGCAGCGCTCGCGGCCAAGGCGGGCGCGGACGACCTCGCCACGCTCGACCAGGGTGCGTTGGTTCTCAACATCACATATGCATGTACTCATAGATATTATTATATATTACAGTGTAATTGGAACTTGCAACTGTCCCTCTTTCCCGGCCCTGCGCATGCTGAACTCGGAAGCGGGCGCAGAGGTGGATACGAAGGCGGACGCGGCGGCGGTCCAGGCGAGCCTCGACAGCCTCAAGGCCGGTGCGCTCCATGGCCAGGCGCTATATTTATCGTTTGCGCCCGGGGCCTCGGGATGAGTAGCACGGCCGTCCGACGGTCTCGCGATCGCCCGGCGGTCTGCGGCCAGGCGGGATGACAGGGCAGAATATGGAAATTTGAACGCGCCTTGTAGAGACTCTGAGAGATCTATCGATAGACATATTATATAGTCGTACGAGAGGCTCGCCCGCACCTCGCCAGGGCCGCCGGCGCCGGCTGAGGGCGGGGGCGGCAGGCCTCGAGGACAAGATTGCAACGGCGACGACGGCGGCCGACGCGCGACTGACCGCCCTCGACACGGGTGCGCCGGCGCCCGTCGGGCAAACGGCGGGCCAGGCCGCGCGCGCTCCCCGAACCCGCTGGCGCAGCGCTGGCGGCGAATTCGAAGGCGGACCTGGCGGACACGACGGCTCTCGCGGCCAGTGAGCTCGAGCCGGGGCTGGGCCCGCGCCCGCCCGATTCTCATCCCCCAATCGTGCAGGCCTGACGACGGCTGCGGACGCCGCCACGCAGAAATTCGCCGCCGTCGACCAGGGTGCGCCCCCCCGGCGCCCGACCGTCGGACGCGGCCCGCATGCGCATGGACTGAGCGCGGGCCCGCAGCGCTCGCGGCCAAGGCGGGCGCGGACGACCTCGCCACGCTCGACCAGGGTGCGTTGGTTCTCAACATCACATGTACTCATGATCATAGATATTATTATATATTACAGTGTAATTGGAACTTGCAGCTGTCCCTCTTTCCCGGCCCTGTGCATGCTGACGCGGGCGCAGAGGTGGATACCAAGGCGGACGCGGCGGCGGTCCAGGCGAGCCTCGACAGCCTCAAGGCCGGTGCGCTCCAGGCGCTATATATATATATATATATATATATATATATATATATATATATATATATATATATATATATATATATATATATATATATATATCGTTTGCGCCTCGGGATGAGGAGCACGGCCGCCTCGCCTGCGGCCAAGCTTAAGTGGGATATCGATGATAGGGCAGAATGTGGAAACCTGAACGCGTCTTGTAGAGAGATCTATCGATAGAAATAGGATTTATGCGTATGAGAGGCTCGCCCGCACCTCGCCAGGGCCGCCGGCGCCGGCTGAGGGCGGGGGCGGCAGGCCTCGAGGACAAGATTGTGACGGCGACGACGGCGGCCGACGCGCGACTGACCGCCCTCGACACGGGTGCGCCCGTCGGGCAAACGGCGGGCCAGGCCGGCGCCGCGCGCGCTCCCCGAACCGGCCGGCGCAGCACTGGCGGCGAAGGCGGACCTGGCGGACACGACGGCTCTCGCGGCCAGTGAGCTCGAGCCGGGGCTGAGCCCGCGCCCGCCCGATTCTCATCCCCCATTCGTGCAGGCCTGACGACGGCTGCGGACGCCGCCACGCAGAAATTCGCCGCCGTCGACCAGGGTGCGCCCCCCCGGCGCCCGACCGTCGGACGCGGCCCGCATGCCATGATGCGCATGGACTGAGCGCGGGCCCGCAGCGCTTGCGGCCAAGGCGGGCGCGGACGACCTCGCCACGCTCGACCAGGGTGCGTTGGTTCTCAACATCACATGTACTCATGATCATAGATATTATTATATATTACGTATACAGTGTAATTGGAACTTGCAACTGTCCCTCTTTCCCGGCCCTGTGCATGCTGACGCGGGCGCAGAGGTGGACACCAAGGCGGACGCGGCGGCGGTCCAGGCGAGCCTCGACAGCCTCAAGGCTGGTGCGCTCCATGGCCAAACGCTATATATCGTTTTCGCCTCGAGCTCGGGTTATCGATGAGGAGCACGGCCGCCTCGCCTGCCGCCGGGCGCGCGGAATGATAGGGCAGAATATTATGGAAACCTAAACGCGCCTTTTATATACGTAGAGAAATCTATAGATAGACGTGCGTGCGCGCAGAGATCGCGGCCTGCGCGACTGCCGTGGACGTGGACGCCAAGATAGCGGCGGCTCAAGCGAACGTGGACGCCAAAATCGCCACCTTGACACAGCTTGCGGCCACCCTCCAGACCGGTGCGCATGCATATGCTCTTCCACCGGCTGTCCCCCGGCGAGGTTGCAATTGCATTATATTGAACGGGGTGGCCGCGGCGCAGCGCTGGCGGCAAAGGCGGACAAGACGGCACTGGACACGGTGGAGGACGGTGCGCCGCGCCGGCGGTGGGCAGCTGGGGCTCTCTGAGCACGGCCGCGGGCCCGCAGTGCTGTCGACGAAGGTCGACCAGTCGTCGCTGGAGACTGCGGTGGGGGACGCCGCGGCGGCGGACAAGCAGTACTTGGAAGAGGCGATCTCACAGAAGGCCGACCAGTCGTCACTGGATGCGCTGAAGGCTGCGGTGGGAGACACCGCGGCGGCTGACAAGCAGTACTTGGAAGAGGCGATCTCACAGAAGGTCGACCAGTCGTCGCTGGATGCGCTGAAGGCTGCGGTGGGAGACACCGCGGCGGCGGACAAGCAGTACTTGGAAGAGGCGATCTCACAGAAGGTCGACCAGTCGTCGCTGGATGCGCTGAAGGCTGCGGTGGGGGACGCCGCGGCGGCTGACAAGCAGTACTTGGAAGAGGCGATCTCGCAGAAGGTCGACCAGTCGTCGCTGGATGCGCTGAAGACTGAGGTGTGGGACGCCGTGACGGCGGACAAGCAGTATTTGGAAGAGGAGATCACAAAGACAAACGACAGTGCGTGGCAACGTGTAAATGTACGGCGGGGGGCGCACCTGATCATAAACTCGGGTCCAAATCCGCAGCGGTGGCGACGAAGGCCGACGCCGCGGACCTGGCGAGCGTGAAGAGCGGTCTGCTCCCCCGGGCCCGGGCCCAACCCGCGTCTAGCACTTTAGATCTATTAATAATGTGACGTCGACGACACAAATTATGTATTTATCAGTGTGAAGCTCTAGATCTTCTGCGAGACTATATTACATGTATTCATATATATATATAACTAAAGCCGGGACCCCGAGCACCTTCGTCATACCGCCATTTCTAGATCTCATCTCTGGGTCTGGCAGAGCTGGCGAGCAGCATCCAGGACCTGGCGACGCAGCTGGCGGCCAAGCAGCAGCTGGAGGCGGACGTAGAGGAGGTGCTGGAGTGGCACGGGCCGATGGGGCTCGAGGAGGCCGCCTTCCTTGAGGGCGCCGACCTCGACCTCGACGCACTCGTCGTCATCGCCGAGGTGCGTTAACGTTGGATCGCTTTTCACACAGCTACGGTTCTTCCTTTCCAGTTCTCGCTGTATACGTATACGTACACATATATATATACACATATTTGTAGTTCATCTCGTTATATATAGACGTCGACGCGTACGCCGTGGTCTTGATCTTCATGATAAATGCCTGCATGCGCAGCTGCGCCCGCGCCCGTGCCCTCGCCTAAAGCCCGCCCCACATGCACAGCTCGACGGCGGCGAGGACGAGAGCAACGCGACCTTGTACTAGGCCACACCCAACTTGGTTATTCATGCCGTACGTATACCCTCGAGGGAGCCTTATATATGTAAGAGCTGATTGTGTAATTCTCTCTTTGCGAAGGGCAAAGCTCCGACCCCCTTGACCTGGAGCCATTTGCGCGTGAATGCTTCCAAGATCTATAGCTAGAGTGCATTGCCGATTGGTGAATCAAAATACGTACGCATCAAACAATCCAGGCTTGAATGCGAGATTTGGATGTCGATATGATTCCATCACAGCTAGGCGCGGCGGGCAGGGAGAGGCGCGACTCGGAAAAGCGATCGCGAGCAGCGAGGAGGGGCGTGGGCGGGGGTCGCCTTCTGCCCATTAATATTAGAGGCCTAGGCCTCTATAGGAAAACGGGCCAGATCGAGACTGTCAAAAAATGGGGTACTATAGCTAGATGTCTTCGTTTATACGAATTTCGCATTCTGAAATTTTGTAACGATTTCAAGTAGATACCGGCCTAGAGCCTTCGAATTCCTCAGTCATTCATTCAGCTGCAGATCTTTTATTTCCCACATGGCTCTTAGAAGCTGAGTTTTCATTTCATTCGTTCATTCGACGCTAGTGTAACTCCTATTATAAAATTCACGTTCTCTTAGCTATAGGGACTGAAAAAGGCTACATCTTGGAAGATCTAAAGTCTGCCGCCGGGCCGGAACAGCGGTAGCGCGTGTCGACGTCTGCATGATTGCAACGACAGTCCGCAGGGGCAGCGCAAAATTTGGGGAGCCTCGGATCCGGAGGGCGAGGGCGAGGGTGAGGCGGGGGGGGGGGGGGGGGGGGGGGGTCAACGTCAGGGGGACGGGAGCGGTGGAGGGCGGGACCCGGGGGGGTCAACGGACCCGGGAGGGCGGGAGCGGTGGCCATTTGAAGCTTAAGCGGGCGGGCGCAGCGCGCGCCGTGGCCGGCCAATTGCAATGCCAGGCCTAGGGAGGCAGAATTGAAGCGGCAGAAGCCGACTTGAGGGCCGGCGGGGCGGCCGATCGCGACGCCGGGCCGGCGTCGACGTCGCCGCCAGGGGTCAGGGCCGGGGGAGCTCGCGATCGATCGAGGGAGATCTGGCGAGCTCAACGAGTCGGGGGAGGCGGCGCGGGGGGCAGGGCCGGGCCGGGCCGGGCCGGGGCGGCGGTAATATTGATTGCAAGCGTAACTTTGCGAGTGATCCAGGATTAGGCATGGTCAGCGCCATTCGAATTCTAATTCCGTGCACGTGGCAACTACATGAAGGCAATTGCGACGTGTGCGTACTTGATTTAAATCGCATGCCAGCAAGTAGAAAGCCAAATTTCGAAAGCCTTCTAAAGCTAAAACTCTAGATCTCATGATCGCACACATGCATATGCATGCACATGAACAGTAACACTACATCTCAGACGAATCCGCTGGAATAGCGGGGATGCGCGTCTGCATGTGCAGGAGGCTCTTGGAGAGCGCCCTCAGCGCCTCCTCGTAGCACGCCTTGAGCGCCTCCGGGATCCCGCCGCCCCCGCCCCCGCGGCCGCGCTCGGCGGCGGCGGCCGCCGCCGCCGCCTCGAGGCGGGAGCGGAGCCCCGCGATGCGGCCAGCGGCGTCCTCCCGCCCCACTTCGCCCTTCGCGACCGCGAGGAGCAGGCGCTGGAGCTCCCTGTGCGCCGCCGAGCTCGCCTTGCGCAGCTTCTGCTCCTCCTTGCCCTCGCCCTTCTCCGGCGGGAGGCTGTTCTGCTCGCTCGCGAGGGCGCACCGACTCGTAAGCGATGCAGCCGCCGAAGCCGTGCACACGCCCTCGAAGCCGTGCGCACGCCCTCGAAGCCGTGCGCACGCAAAGGCAGGGCGCGGGCAGCCGCACCGTGCGTCTGCTGAGCTCGCCCTCGAAGTAGACGACAAAGTGGCACGAATCAGATGCGTCAGGATTCTGGGCCGTCGTCTCCGACTGCTCGCCCCGTGCAGGATTCCGAAGGCGCGCCTCGGCCGCGCGCGTGCGCTCCATCTCCCTTACGTGCCCGAACCACCCCCTCGCCACGTCGACCGCCTCCTGCTGTCTCCCTTGCGCGCGCAGAGCGACCGAGAGCTTCTCCCATCCCTGCACACCGCACGGATCACGATCAGCACGTTATAATTAGCACGTTCCAGAGAGTCGATCAGCAATATATACCAAGCAGAGAGAAGTGTCGTCTTGGGACTCGGTCGAACACTCGATCGCAAAGCGCGCCCACTGCTCCGAGCGGAGCTCGTTCCGGAGCTCTTCCGCAGAGGTCGCGAAAGAGTGCTTGGAATGCACGCCCGGAGAGAACAGGTCGGCCAGCAAAAGAGCGGCGCGCGCAGCCCTATTGAAGAGTGCGTTGACCACGTCCCGCTTGCGTTTGATGATGCCGGAGAGCCTCGCCAGGTCTCGCGTCGCAACAGCAACGATCCCGAGGCCGTGAGGCAGCAGGCGGTCGGACGGGTCCCGCTTGACAATGTCGACGAGCCGCTCGAGGAAGGCGAGAATGACCTTCGCCTCGCGGTCTATGGCCGCGCTGAGGTTCGCCACGTGGTCGCGGGCTGCAGAAGGCACGGATACACTGCGCGCTGTCTCCAGCTTTCTCCGAATATCAGACCGGCAGCACTAGTGGGGAGATGACCGCTCAGTACAAATCAGCTCACCAGACGCTGCCACTTGGCGCGGCAGGCGACCTCCAGGCGGGCGGCCCCCTTCGCCGCGTACGCCCTCATGAAGACCTCCTTGTCCGCCTCGCTCGCCAGGGGCGGAAGCAGGCGGTCCGCCGTCGCCCGGGCGCGCGCGAGGGCCTCCTCCACGAGCCCGACCTTCTCCAGGGTGGTCAGGAGGAGAGTGTCGGCCTGCCGGACTCCGTTAGGTTAAACGAATAATAAAGACCGATTGTTAACACTAACGATAATTATAAGATGCACTGCAGTGCTAGATCTAGAGCTGACCATGAATCGACTCGCATCAATGCATATGCACATGTCGCACCTGGGAGATTGGAACCACGTCCCCAGTTCGCTTGGCGCGCTCCAGGGCGCTGCGCGCTGTTTCCTCCGCCAACTCGGCGTTGAACTGACCGCGACCGATGTCGGACGCGTAGACGAAGGCAGTCGCCCGCAGAGTCACGTCGGCGATGTCCTTGCGGCAGCGGAGTTCCACGTCCCGATCCACGTCCGTGTCCGACAGGATCTTGGAGGCGAGCAAGCTCTCGATGTCCCGCGCCTGTGCCCGCGCCAAGTCGAGGAGGCCAGCCATCACGTCCCCGCGCGATAAGGCGCCCGTCTTCTCCGCACGGAGAAGCCTGTCGCGCTCCATGGCGAAGTCCACCATCAAATTGCCGAATTCCTATGCCGTGTGCCAAATTCGTGTCAGGATTACAAGATCTAGAAGCCGAATTCGAATTCCAGATAAATTCAAAAGCGGACCATGGACAGGGCATGCACGAAGGTCGCAATCTCGGTCCGGCAGCTCTTGAGAAGGCGATCGGAGGCGCCGGCGGCCTCTGCGGCGTGCAAGGCTCTGGAAAAAGCGTCTCGCAACTCCACAAGCTCAAGGAGCTTCCGAATCGACACCGCGGCACTCCGCTCGCCCGATCTGCTTTTCCTCGCGCTCACCAGGCTGTGCCGCTCCCGCACGGCACGGGAATACGCATCGCGAAGCACTTTCTCTACATCTGTACCTTCCATTGCATTGATTGGATCTGTGAATGCCTGTTGCTGCTGCTCGTGCGAGGTCGAGGTGGCTGCGGGCTTGACATTGGTAGACGATATCGATGCATCTTGAAGCTGTTGCTGCTCCTGCTGCTGCTGCTGCTGCTGCTGCTGCTGCTGCTGTTCGCCTTTAGTTTGCAGTTGCAAGGCCCGCGTTTGTAAGAGCGGACGCGCAATGTCCAGGGCCTCCCAGAACCTGCCTGCTCTGCCTGATGCGGGTGCACGTGCTTGCACGCGCCGCGTCGAGAGGCTCGTAGAGCCCCTGTAGCACCCTGTAGTCCTCTGCCACGACGTAGAAGTTCCGGATGGTTGTCGCTGTTTGGTCTGACGGGCGGCTCGGGTCTGCACGTGTCTTGCGCGCCTCCTCACATCTGAGCAAAGCCGCGTGCACAGCCTGCTCCTCTTCGACAAGCTCGGACATTGGTAGCTGAGCCTGCGCCAAATGAAACAACCACGCGTTCATATCAGCTCTGTCATACATGTGCAATCGTGATCAATATTATAGAAAACATGAAATACCATTCGTTGGTTTTTGACTTGGCGTTCTGCCTGAAGATCCAAAACTAGCCTGTCCAGATCCGATGCTTGCATGCGCAGGCCTACGTAACGCCCAGCGCGCGCAACGGAAAGGGCTTCTCCGGTTCGCTCCAGCTTCTGCAGTGCTGATGCAAGTGTCTTGAAGCACTGCTCCGCGAGCGCTTGAGGATCGGCGTCCTCTGAATCTGCCGTGGCCGGCGTCTTGCTCTGCAGCTGGGCCTGCCGACAGAGAATGGCTGCTTTCCTGCAGATCGACTCCGCTGCCGTGAAGTCTCCCTGGTCGGATGCCCTTCTGCAAGCCTCGACAGCCCGCTGCAGCTCCAAGGGAAGTTTCTTTGCATCGGCATATGCATCCTGCAGAAAATAAAACCGGCGTCAGACCTAGAGTCAACGATACATGCATAAACTAAACACGCAGAATTATGAACTAACTATAGGCATATAAAACACGGTTATCGACGATGAAAAGAGATTGCATCCAGCATGCATATGCATATGTTCACGCGTGCCTGGCGAGAGAGCTTGGCGCGAGGTTCGCCACGGTTTGAGTTTAGAACATTCGTCTCCAGGTAGCTAAGGAGGTCGGCCGCTTGCGCTTTGTGGGGCTCCAATTGACGTTTAGCGTATGCAGTTATTGCGTTGTCGACTTGAGCAGGCTCCGGCTCCGAATCCCTTGCATCGCGCACGGCTTGCAATTGAGCCGCCTCCGCTGCGACCTCAAGCGCTTCTTCGTAGCTGCCCTCAATCTCCATTATACGGGCCAGAATCATCAACGCCTGCGCAAGAAAGCTACCACAGTAAGAATCGCTTGTAAACGTATATATACATATATATTGCAAGCGCATGAGATCAATTCGACTGATTCGCACGTGGATAAGATTAGCCTCGTGTTGCCCTCGTCTGGAATGTGCGACTGCAATCCTGGCGAACTCGCGGGCCTTGGTGCAGATGCTTGTGTCGGGATTCCCAGCTTTGAGGTCGACGTAATCATGAACCAAGATGCTGCAGACACCCAGTGCCGCATGCCCCGAATACCCGAAGGCAAGTGTCGATGCAATGGAAGGGTTGGAATTGCCCGAGTCTTCGAGTCGCATGTACTGCACGCCGAGATCCTCGAAATCCGTACACAGGACCTCGTAGCCGTGGCTGATGTTGAGCAGAATGCGCCGCGGGGTGGTTGCTGACATGCACGCTTGTTTCAGCTCCTGATCGAGGCGGCCTTTCATCTGCATAAGAGGAAGCTCATGCTTGTTGCAGTCTTCGTAGGTTCGCAACTGCTTGGGCGGCAAGCCGGGGCTCGAATCCAACTGCGCAAGCGTTCCCGGCGTTAATGTGTGTAACCTCGCTTTTAGTGGAAATTTAGACAGCCAGACCAGTGCAAGACGGTGGAACTGGTATTTCCTTTCAATCCGCTCTGCACACTGGGCGGCTTCTGCAATGTGGGACATAGTCTCTGGGTCAGGCTCCGACGCTTCCGCCTTTTTGGCTGCCGCCCCTATCAGAGCTCTCAAATTCTCCGCTGCGGCTACGGCTTCGCTCAGACGCTCGCTTCCAGACTCTTCCAGCACTTTCGCCAGCAAGTGGTAGGCCTAGACATGCACACAGATCAATTAGATCGATTAGAGTACGATAGCGAGAACATGAGAAGAACAAGGAAAGATGCGTGTGCGCACCTGTAAGCGCATAATAACGCTAATAATGTTGGCCATGGGGTTCAGCTCGCAGCGCTCAATGCCTTTACGGGCGAGCTCTGCTGCCCGCTCGCACTTCCCGACACGAAGGAAGTGCTCGCATGCGTCGAAGGTTGCCTTGACAACCAAAGTGCCAATCATGCCGTGGTTTTCCGCTCCATCGACTCAGGGATTGCGCGACCCCACGAGGTGAATCACCTCGTCCGCCATCGGACCGGTGAGCGCGGAATAACCGGCCTCGACATCCGCAGGCGACATCGAGCCGTTCGATCCCGCTTGCAGCCGGAGGGACTCGTTCTGGAACTTGTTGAGCACTTGCATGACTTTCTTGTACGTATATTTTGTCGATTGTGGGGTTTCTCGGCTTCCAATATCATTCGCAGCGCTAGCTGACGATTCCGGTGCTGCAACAAGTGGCGATGCCCGCACTCGATCGACATCCACGTACGCGTCAAACCTGCAATGAATATATATAAAGGGCCCGCTGCGGCGCGCGCTCGGAAGGGGTGGTGCTCGTGCACGCCGCCGCGGGGGTCCGGGGAAGGGAAAACACACACCGAAGTCCGTGGACCCCCGGTTCGAATCCGAAGAAGGCCAGTAAAAAGAGCCACTGACTTGCCGCGCGCGTCAGTTGCCAGTTGGGTCCGGGGAAGTTCGGATTCGGTCCGGCGAATCCAAGATCTAGATGCAGAGAGCAGGGACTAGTACTTAAGCTTAAGCTTAAGAAGCCTTGATCATCATGAAGGCGCGCGGTGGCCGCGGCCGGCCGCGCGGGCGCGAGCCGCCGGGCCGGCTCCGAGGCCAGGCTGGCCATGCCAGGCGAGCTGTCCTCGCGATCGAGACGAGCTGTCCTCTAGAGGTAGGCCTCAGGGCCTAGCTATATAGGGCGCGAGCCCCGGGGGCGGGCCGGGGGATGGCTCGCAAATTGAACGTTAACCTTGTGTACATGTGGACGTGCTCGAGCTCCTGCGCATGCCCCGCGACCGTCGCGCGCGTGAGGCGTGGCGGGTGCACGAGTGGCCTGGCCTGGGCCTCCGCGCGATCTGGGCGCGGGCGCGGGGACGCTGCTCAAGCTCACGCTCCGCTCAGAAAGCGGCGCAGCGGGCCAGCTCATGATCAGCGGCTGCAGCAGGCATGCGCATCGCGCGCGCGCGGGGGCTCTGCGTCGCGCGGCGCGCGCGCCGCGCGGGCGTCGGCTTGTTGCAAGTGGCATAGACGGCCAAGTGCGGCCGGCTTGCGGCCGGCTTGTGCAATTCCGTCGGGGCGTGCGCGGTTGGCGCGGGTGAAGCGTGCGCGGCTGCCACGGCTAGCCGCTGAGCCACAGCAAACTGTCACGCGCGCGAGAGGCGTAACCATTGTTGAGCCGAGCCGAGCTGCGGCGCCCGGGGGAGAAAGCGGCCGGGGGGTACCTTAAGAGGTTTCCTCAGGGTAAGTTCGCACTCTCCAATGTGATTGGCTAGCGCGCGCGGCGTCCTCCCACGCGACCGCGCTCGCGCCCGGCCTAGCTCTCGCAGAACGGAATGTCGGGCATGATGCGCGCAACGACCTCGAACTGGTCTGGCCCGTATATCTGCTCCCTGTGCGTCGCTGGACCCGTTTTTGTCCCGGGTGTTGGTGCCTGTTCCTGGATCACCCTTTGGTCGGACGGGACCGGGAGACACGGTTTCGGGGTCCCCTGGGGATGGGCTTTCAGGGTGTACCGCGCGGCCCGGGTTTTGCGGAGGTCGGGGAAATGGGATTTGGGGTAGGGTTGGGCCCGAGGGACAGGGACAGGGGAAGTGATTTTCCCTTCCCCAATGATTGACGATTGTAAACCAATTTGTTTTAGACCGCATACGCAGCTGCAGAAGCAATGTCTCACCTACGAAGGCATTCTCTGGTCCTCTCTTGCTCGCCGGCACTCTCAAATAGTCTTGCAGCCAATCGCGCATGGTCACGGCGTGCCTTTTGTGTGCCTGCATAGAATAATCATACGATGAAGCCGCAGAATGAGAAATTAAATTCGAAATTCAACACTCACCGGCGCCGGAGGCGCGCTGCAGCTCTATCTCGGCCTCGGCAAGCGTCGCGAGCCGTTTGTTGCCGGCGTTCTCGAAGGCGCGCTTGGCCGCCGGGAAGAGCCGGCGCTCCATGAACTGCCGGCCCCGATCTTCCCACTCTGCAGGCGTGCTTTCGGTGATACGAGAGCACGCCTTCCCGCGAGAATCGCCCGCCGCCGCCGCTTTCGTGTCGAGATTCTGGGCGATACAAGTGATCATTATGTCGAAGATCTAGATGAGACGACGCTCAAAACATAGATCTGGCCATGGCCATGGGCGCACCTGCACTACACTCACAGCAGCAAACAAGTCGAAAATCGGTTTTCGAACTGCCCTGTCCTCATCGTACAGCCTACCGATCCACACAAACGTAAGAGCAAAGTGGCGAATGGAATAAGAAAACGAAACCAATCGCAAATCGCGACCGATCAGCTACAATTGCAAGCTTGCAATTGAGTCGAAACGCACCAGACGATGCGCTTGGCACGGGTAATTGCGGTGTAGAGGTGCTTGAGCTCCGTCGCGACGAGACGGTGCTTGTGAGGGTCGAAACCGCCCTTGCGTTTCGCCTTCTGCTCCGCTTCTTTGGGCTGCTCGGATATATACCCATCATCACCCGCGCATGATCGAACGTCGCAAGCCGGATGCAGACCTCGTGCTTGAGTGATGCGAAGTCGACGGGCGCTGCCTCATCACGAGACGCCGTGGAAGCCGCCTTGACGCGCTCACGAACGCCGCCCTCGGCCGCGCGAGCAGCATCGCGCCACATCCGCTCGTCTCGCCCCGGCGAGTCGGTGAAAAAATTGAAGCTGCGAGCACGCGTACGCGTTACGGCGGTTGCAGCAGAATGTCTTCATGAAAATATAAGGCTAGGGCTGCCCGCGGCCGGGCCCGGGCGCACATGAGGACGTCCTCGAACTCGAGGCCCTTGATCTCCTCCACCGTCAGCACGTTCGAGCGCCCCAGCGCGTCGCCCAGCCGCTCCCTTCGGCTCTCCCCCCGAACGACCACCACCTGCACATGCACATATGCATGCGCTCGGGTCACGTCTATATGTCGATTGGGATGGACGATTCGGATGGCGGACCTGGTCGGCGCCCAGGTGCAGCTCCGGAGACGGCCATCCGGCTGCCTTGTCGCCGAAGAGAAACGCAGCCAACTCCCGCAGGCCGCTGTACGGCAACAAGAATGGCGGTGGGCCGTCTCGCAGCCCTGTAGTATTTGTGTGTTAGTGTGAATAATATGGACGATCCGGGTCGGGAATTCAAAGCGTAGAGAGTAGCTCGCACCGGTGTCGCGCTGTAGGACGTCGATCTCGCGGTCGAAGAGCAGCTCGAGCATGTCGACCACGACGGAGGAGCACGCCAGGATGCCCGCGTGCGACCGGTAGTTCTGCGTCAAGCAGTGAGCGCCACGAAAAACAAAGCTAGCGGGAGATGGCTGCAGCTGGCACCTGAGTGAGCTGCCGGATGGGCAGCTGGCCGGGCACGGCCAGCGCCCGCCGGGCCGCCCCCGCGCCGGCGCCGGCGTCAAGGTGGAAGAGGGAGCGGAGGTCGCAGAAGCGGAAGGAGAGGCCGCGGGCGATGGTCTGGCACGTGTCGCCGCAGAAGAAGAGGCCGCCGCCGTCCCCGCACACCAGCGCCGCCAGCGCGAGCTCCGCCTGCGTGAAGTCCTGCACCTGCGGCCCGGGGTCATGATCAGCTCAAGCGCGCGCTCAAACAGACCATCTCAACGCGAAACCGCGCGCCTCGTCAACGATGATTTCGTGGATTGGGGGCCCCTTGTACCCCCGCGCGACAACCTCGCGGTAGATGTGATGCACCGCGTCCTGAACGCGCACGTCTATAAAAACCGAAATTCGAATGAAATTCGACAAAGTTTTGATAGAGCGCACAGTGACATCGTAGAGGTTGCGGCGGCGCTTGGCCTCGAGGTACGCCCCGTGGAGCTCGTGGATCACCCGCCGCTGCTCGTCGCCGAGCCGCGACCTGCCGACGAGAGGGACGTCCACGATCAGAAGATCGAAGGCGAGTTGGGGAACGGCTCTAGGAGTGCGAGCGCGCCGGTTGCGGCCGAGCGCCAGGTACGCGTCGCGATCGAGGAAGCCCTCTGCGCTCCCCAGGCTTTCCACGCTGCCCCTGAAACTCGAAGTCAGACGCGAAGCCGCTTCAGAAGAGGAGGGGCAGGGGGAGCACTGGATCAGCGAGAGGAACTCGGTCCAGACGAGCGTCGGGTGGGGCAGCGGCTGCTGACTCTGCTGCTGCTGCTGCGCGGCGGGGCCCTTGGCCTTGGAGAGGGCGGGCCAGAGCTCCTGCTCGAAGAGCTCGTACGTCACCAGCCGCGCCCCGGGCGGCCGCGGGAAGAACGGCCCCGCCAGCGTCCCGTCCACCAGCCGCAGCCACTTCCGCCCCGTCACTGCAGCAGAACATCGGCGATCAGATCGACGCACGAAAGCACGAGCTTAGGGACGGGAGCCGCGGACCGAAGAGAGGGTACGAGTCGTCGGGGAGGGCGGCGAGCGAATTCGAGTCCGCGAGCTCGCCGTCGGTGCGGCCGAGCGGCGGCAGGGGCGCCTCGGCCTCGGCCGGCCGCGAGAGGAGCGCGTGGCCCTCCTCCTGCCCGGCCGCCGTGAGCTCAGCCTAGCCCAGGCGAGCGGGGCGGGGGCGGGCGGCGCGGGGGCGGCGCACGAGGCGGGAGAAGAGGCGGCGGACTTCGTCGAGGAGGGCGGGGTTGTTGGCGAGGAAGACGGCCCGCAGGTGCCCCGACGGCAGCAGCGACGCCCCGCGCCCCAGCGACCAGTACGCGTGGTAGCGCGCCCACAGCCTGCGGGGGCGGGCGAAGCACGAGATCAAATCAGCTCAGAGAACGAGGAGCATTGGGGGGGGGGGATGGGGAGACGCAGATGGAGGCCGGGTGCGGGAGGAAGGGGGGTGGGAGGGGAAGGGGGAGACGGGGAAAGGAGAGGGGGCACTAGGAGGGGCGCTTTCGCAAGGGGTGGGGAGCGGGCAAAGAGGGGGGGAGGGGGGGGATGGTGGGCGGGGGCGGGAATGGGGAGGCGGGCGGGAGAAGAGGGATAGAGGAGGGGGGTAGGCGGGGGGTAGGCGGGGGGGGGGGAGAACTAGGGGGATGGGGAGGCGGACGGCGGGCCCAGGGATGGGGTGAGGGGAGGGGGGGGGGAGGCAGGGAGCACCGGACGACGGCGCAGCTGGTCTTGCCGGTGCCGGAGCGGCCGACGGCGAGCACGGGGCCGTCCGCGCAGATCAGCTCCAGCTCCGCCGCCCTGCGCCGTCGAGCTCGTGGGGCCGCTCGGAGCGCTCGGGAGAGACGGGGGAGAAGGGGGGGGGGGGGGGGGGGGCGGGGATGGGCGAATGCGGCGCACGAGATTTCGGCCCGCTCGCCCGGGGGTACGTCGGCCGAGCTGTCAGTGACGGGCCGCCCCGCGAGCGCCTCGCGCGCGATCTCTGCCGCCCGCTGCCGGATCCCCCTCAAAAGCGGTACATCTGCACGCGCGTCACGATCAGGCGCGGGGGTCGTGCTTCGGCCTCGAGCTCGCTGGCAGGGGGGTACCTCTGTCGATGGCCGGGCGATCGCGAGCAGAGGAGGCTGCGTCTCCGGCTGCGGCGTTCGGTGCCGCATCTTCGGCCGGGGACGGGCTCCCGACGGTGGCCAGCACAGAGAGGTCGAATGTGAACTCATCTGAGGCGGGCGGCGCCGCCGGCTGCTCCCCCGGGGGAAGTTCCCGTGGCGCGCGGACCCCGCCGGCGTCCGGCGGCCGCGGGGGCGCCCGCGGCGGCTCGGAGGAGGCCGCTTGGCGCCGCCGGAAGCGCTCGGAGACGGCCCGCACCGCCGCCGGCACGCTGTCGTGGCCGCACACGTCCCTGCCCGTGCGATGAGTCCATGGCTAGCAGCCGACGGCCGCGGGCAGCGGCGAGCACCAGAGGAGGACCTTGTCGCGCCAGCACGCGTGCCGCTCCGAGAAGCCGAACGCCTGCGCGGGAGTCGGCGCCCGGAAGGCGCCCAGCGCCCGTGCGCGCGCGCGGCAGGGCGGCCCCAGAGCGCGCGCGAAGGCGCACCTCCTCCCACAGCAGCCTCCAGCCGAGCGGCAGATACGATTCGAACAGGGCGAGACCTGGTTCTGCCTACGTATACACAGGTACACATCCGATCAGTGCAGTGTGCGCGTGAGGCGGGGGCGAGCGCGGGGGGAAGCGCGCGGCAGACGAACGTGGGCGAGGAGCTTCGCGTGGTTTACTCCTCCCCGGAACTCTCGGCCCTCGACCAGCAGCCGAAGCTTCTTGAGCACGGGCATCCGGAGCGAATCATCGAGGTTCCGCCACGACCGGTAGCAGCGCCGCGTGACGTGGACCTCCCTGCGAGTAAAATGGGTCGCGTGAAAGGTCGGCAGTCGGCGTATGCGTGCGTGCGCGCGGGCGCACCAGCAGCTCCGATCACCCGAGCGCTTTGACAGGTCTGCAACAAGAGCCTGCACGTCGCCGTCTGGCTCTTCAGCTCCATCTACATCCTCCGCTGCAATCCCGGCGTCGTCGCCGTCGCGCTCCCCCAGATCGAGCTCGGCCAGCTGCTCCACCAGGATCGGCGGGAGCGGGGCGATCGGTATCGACGCCCGCTGCGCCTCTAAGTACTCGGCAGCGGTCTGCATCGCGCCCGGGCGCTAGCTGCCTGCTCGCATGCCTCGCACGCCGTACCCCTGCCGCTGTGACCCCGAATTGTCCGAGCCAGCTATACGAGTTCCTGCAGCTTCGAGCTGTGCATCATACCGCATTGAGCGTCCCGCACCACCGCTAGAGCGCTGGGCTGGTGGCCTGGCCGCGCTCGGCGGCCATGGCGCAGCTACCGATCTCCGTGGAGCCGTACCTGAAGATGCCGCTGGAGCGCGACAACAAGGACTTGCAGGAAGGCAGGAAGTGGATACAAAAGGCCGCCCAGTTTTTTCACCCGTCCACCTTCCCGACACAAGCGCTGCTCGATCTGCTTAGGTGCGCTGCTACTACAGTGCGCCGTGCGCATGCATGGTGTAGTGTTATCGAGGAGCCTGGCCGCCTGGGGCAGCCGCCCGCGCCCGCTGGGCCCGCTCGGAGGCTTACCGGGAAGTTGCCCAGGTGCGCCGCGTATGTCCGACGGGCGCGTGGCCAAACCGTGATTCAAGACGGACGCATCGCCGATCGCTTTTTCGGTCAGCTCCCCGGCTCGCCGCCCGCCCGCCGGCCGCGGCCCCCGCAACTGAGCGCTGCCGCGCAGCGATCCTCGCTGGCTCCGTCGTGATGCACATCCCAGAACCCGGCGGCCGGTGCGCCCGGGTTTGAGGGCGCGCGCTACGGGCGCGCGGGCTCACCGGCCGCCGCGCAGGGCGCTGCTCCCCCGCCGGGCCCCGAAGAAGGGCGCCCCGAAGGGCGGGGCCGCCGGGCCGGCGAGGGCGGCGAGGGCGCCGGGCCGGAGGGCGGCGAGGCGCCCGCAGCGGGAGGAGGCGGCGGTGGCGCCGGAGGCGAGGGCGCATCGGCGGCCGCCGAAGGGGAGGCGGGCGCCGGCGCCGGAGCCGGCGGGGAGGCCGCGCCCGGCGGGCACGAGGAGGCCCCCGCGGGGCCTGAGGCCGGTGAGGGTGGCGACGCCGGCGCGGGGGGTACCAACGAAGGACACGACGAGGCGGCCCACGAGGGGGAGGAGGAGTTGGAGGAGGCAGGGCCCCGTACCCCCGCCGAGCCCCCGCCCCCCGCGCCCTGACGCCCGGTCGCAGGTGCCCAACCGGACGGTCGTCGCGCACCTCTTCGAGGTACTCCTCCGCCCGCCCACATCGCTTCGCGTAACCCCTCTCCACCCCCTGACGGGTGCGGGCGGCAGGGGAACCTCGTCGGCCACATGGGGGTACTACGGGGCCGCGCCTGGAACGCGACCGGCGTCGCCGAGGTCCGCATTCGCGTACCCCCCTCCCTATTCTTCCCCGCTTTACCGCCCTTCGCCCCCAGGGCCCGGTCCACCTCCTCTGCTTCCTCAAGTCCGACTACGACGCGTGCGCGCGGCCGTACCCCCCGCTCCCCGGTCCCTATCGACACGGTACCCCCCGCAGGGTGCTGGCGGCGTACCACCTCTCGCGGCAGGCGAACGACATCGCGGAGTTCCTGCGCACGGTACCCGTCTTCAGCCGGTGGCCCCCCGCCGCGGTGGAGCTGGTCTCGGCGGGGGTGCGCCCGCGCTCCTTCGAGCGGGGTGCGGTCATCGCGGCCCGGGGCGACCCCGGCTCCTCCGTCTTCGTCGTCCAGGCGCGCCGCTTTGATCTTCAAACCTCCCGCCGCCCTGTACCCCCGCCGACCGCGCCCGTACCCCGCAGGAGGGGGAGGCGCGCCTGTGCGACGTGGTGTCGCTGGCGCAGCCGGGCAGCCCGCACAAGGCGAGCCGCCCCGCCCGCCCGCCCGCCCGCCCGCCCGCCCGCTCGGCGCAGCTGAGGGGGGGCGGCCCGCTCGGCGCAGCTGAGGGGCGGCGGGGCGGGGGAGCAGCGTGCGGTGAAGCGGGAGTGGGAGGTGGGGAGCGCGGGGCCCCGCGAGCTCATCGGCGACCAGGAGGCCATCCACTCGCAGGTCCGCCCGCCCCCCTCCAGCCAAGCGCGAGCTGGATAGAGCCTGAGCCCCCTGACGCTTCCTGACGCCGCATTGCGCCCCTCAGCCGTACCGCTTCCGCGTGGTGGCGGCGACGCGCGTCGTGGCCCTCCAGATCGCCTCCCCCGAGTTCGCCAAGCGTGCGCCCGCCCGCCCCCCCGCCCGCCCCGCCCTCCCCTCCTCGTCCGGCTCTTCTCCTGAGCGGCGCCCGCGCAGACGTCAACGCCCACCCGCAGTCCCTCAAGGTGCCCTCTCGCCTCTGATGCCGGCTCCCTCTTGCCTTGGGTGCTGACGTCTCTTCTTGCCTCAGGTGCTGACGGCGGCGCACGAGGCGCGGGACGCGGCGCGCCGGGAGCGCCTCCAGCGCATCGTGCGCCCTCCCTCCGCCCGCCCCCTCCGCGCGCCCCTGTGTGAGGCCCGCCGCAGCAGGACGCCCTGCAGCCGCTCTCGCGCTACGAGTCCGGGGCCGCCGCCCCGCCCCTCGGCGCCCCGCCCCTCCGCCTCCGCCCCGGACGCCCCCCGCGCCTCCCCCCGCCCCTCCGCCGCCCCGCTCCCCGTCGCCGCTGCGGGCTCCGGCTCGGCCTCGCCGCCGCCGGGGCCCGTGGCGGCGCTCCTTCGGGCGTCAGCCTCGCTGCCCGCGCTGGCCCCGCCGCACGCAATGCGGGGCCCCCTCTCCTCCCCCTCCGACCTCGCCCGCCTGGGGGGGCCCCTCCCGGAGCCGGCCCCGCCCCTCTCCTCCGTCCCCTCCGCCCCACAGCTGAGCGCCGCGGAGCTCGCCCCCGTGCACGCCTGGGCCCACGGCGGCGCCCACTTCTCCAGCCACCCGCTCCGCTCCAGCGGCGGGGCCGACGCGGGTCCCCTGCCGGGGCCCCTGCCCGGGCAGTCCCGCAGCAACAGGCGCCGCCCCGCCGCGGCTCGAGCCTGCGGGGCGCCCGGCCCCGCGCGTCGGCGCCGGCCCCTCCGGCGGCATGCGCGACTACGTGGCCGCTCTGCTCCAGCGCGCAGCCGAGCCGGCCGCCCTGGACGCGCCTTTCCACGCCCCTCAGGCCCCCTCCCCGGGCCCTCTCTGAGCCTCGCGCGGGCCCCGTCGGCCGCGGCGCCCTCGCCCCCGCCGCCCGCCCTGGACCGGTCCGCCCGCTCCCCGTCCCCGCCGTCCCGCGCCGAGGCCGCCTCGCCCTCGCCGTCGCCGCCGCCGCCGGTGCCGCCGTTGGCGCTGCCGGGCGCCCCGCCGCCCCTCGACGCCCGCCCGGGCGAGCTCCGCCTCGAGGAGTGGCTCGAGTGGTGCGGCCCCCGCGCCGGGCCCGCATCCCCCGTCAATCCTCACGTACCCCCCTCCCGCGCAGGCTCCCGCAGGGCCCGTCTGTGCTGGCGGCCGCGACGGGCGCCCCGCTCAGCGTCCTCTACTCGGAGGCGGCGCCGGGCGGGCCCCCGCGGGCCCCGACCCCTCCGAGGCCGCGGGGGCCGGCCCTGGCGGAAGCCGCGGGCGGCCCCGTCGGGGTACCGCGGCCTGGAGCTGCTGACGACGGACGGGGCGGCCCAGGCGGGGCGGTCCACGCGGGGCCCGCCAGCTGCCGGAGCTGCGGCCGGTCTCGAAGCAGGTGGGGCCCGGCGGGGGCGGGGGCGGCCGGGGCGGGCCCCAGGGCAGCCGCGAGCGCAAGCTTGACCCGCTCGGGAAGCGGCACGCGCGGCCCCCGCCCAGGGCGCTCCTCCTCAGCGGCTACTAGCCCCGCGCCGCGCCAGTGCGCCCGGGCGCCTCGAACTCGCGCGCCGGCGTGGAGCCCCGCTTCAGTAGTATCGCAGTAGTAGTATTCTTGGCGTGGTATCGTAGTATTGCAGGTAGAT
This sequence comes from Cyanophora paradoxa, assembly GCA_004431415.1. Classification (NCBI taxonomy): domain Eukaryota; class Glaucocystophyceae; order Cyanophorales; family Cyanophoraceae; genus Cyanophora; species Cyanophora paradoxa. The sequence continues at coordinate 213,457 of QPMI01000503.1, forward strand.
TGGAGCCCTATTCTGGTGTGGTATACATTGCTGAGTTTGCACACGTGCCCTGCTCGCCCCGTCCCCCCGCCCTCCCCCGCCCACGCCACGTTCGCGGAGAGAGGATTTCGAACGGGTGGCCCATTTCTTTCGCACGCGCGTGCGCGCAGTGCCTCCGCCCCATCCCGCCCCCGCCCTCACCCTCGCCCCGCCCTCGCCTCGCGGACACAGGAACGGGTGGCCCGTTTCTTTCGCACGCACGCGCGCGCGCGCGGGCGGCTGTACAGGGCGGGGGCCGGTCGCCGGCCCCCGCGGGGCGGAGCGGGGCGGGGAGCGGGGAGGGGGGCGCTCGGATCTAGAGGGCGGCGAACTCGTCGCAGAGCTCCTCGGCGCAGTCGAACTCCGCCTCGACGAACTCGCAGCCGGCGCCCGCCTCCACCGCCAGCTGCCGCCCCGGGGTCCCGCCCGTCGGCGCGGGGGCGGGCGGGGGCCGGCGCGGGCGCCGGGGCGCACCGAGCCGTCGAGCTCCTCGGCCTCGGCGGCGTAGTAGCCGTTGCCGTTGCCGTGGCCGACGCCCTTGCCGACGTTCTGGTTGCTAACGACGTTGCCGCCGAAGTCGCCGCGCGACGCCTCCGAGTGCGTGATCGGCGTGAACTCGTACTGGATCTGCGAAGGCGGCCACCCGCGAGGTCGGCCCCGCGCCGCGCCGCGCCGCCCCGCCCGGCCCGCGACCCGCACCTTGTAGCCGGAGCCGACGCTGCCGTCGTCGTTCGACGAGAACTCGATGAACGAGGCGCCCGCCGGGTGGTACGTCTCGCCTGCGCGCGCCCCCGCTCGGGCCCGGGCGGGCCGAGGGCTGGGGCCCGCGGGGCTCGTGCGCACTGAGCGAGGGCGGGTTCTGCTGGGTGAAGGTGATGCTCTTGCCCGAGAGGCGCGAGTCGCCGTCGTACAGGGTCAGGCTGTCGCCCTGCGCGCCCTCCCCCGCTCAGCTGCGGAAAGGGACGGGGTACAGCGGGCTCGCCTCGCCGAGGTCGAACTCGAGGAACTTGATGGAGGGTACGGTGTTCGGCACGTAGTCGATGGTGGCCTGCGCGAACGCCCCCGCCGGCCCCCGTGAGCCCCCGGGTCCGGCTCGGGGTACGGCGGACGGTGCCCCGCCCGCCCGCCCACCCGCTCGCTCGCTCACCGTGCAGTGCTTCCCCGGGGCGTAGCCGAAGACACCGTCTGAGCGGGGCGGCGGGGGGTAAGGGCGGGGCGAGGGCAGGCGGGGCGCGAGAGGAGGCGGGAGGGCGCGGACCCGAGACGATGCCGGAGGCCGCCTTGTTGCTCTCGTACGGGGGGAGGTCCTCGCAGCTAATGTTCGAAGCCTGCGTGCACCGCGGCGCGGCGCGCGTTCGGGCGGGGCGCCTCCAGCCAGCAGCGGGGCGGCGACGAGCGGGGGCGGCCACGCACGCGGGCGTTGTAGGAGGGGTGGATCTTGGCCTGGCCGATGAAGCCGGTGCCGCTGACGCTGTCGCCGTTGCCGGCGAACTTGAGGAAGACGGCGGCGCCCCTGCGAGCAAAAAGAGGCGAAAAGGAACATGAGCTGAGCCGAGCAGACGAAGAGAAAAAGCCATGCGCACGGAGGGAAGACGATGTCGGGGATGGCGCCATCGTTGCTCGAATCGAAGGAGGCGATGTGCTGCGAAGTAAGTTCAGCGCGGGAGATGTTTGAAGCTGGCAGGTCGACGCATCGCACCTGCTCGTCCGCGGTGGACTTCATGGTGATCTCCATCGAGTCGCCATCGCTGCGCGCGCCGGACCCCACTGTGTCAGAGCGGTGAAAGGAATGTGCCAGATGGCCAGTCCGGCGGCCTGGGAAGGCCGGCTGACGCACGCAAGGTCCACGACGATGCCCTACGAGGAAAAAGACGGTATTCAGCGGTCAGCGGTGGCTGGCGTGGCGCGCCGTTGGGACGCACCTCCAGCGCGACCTGACCGACGCCGCCAGACGTCGGCGGGTAAATGGGAATAACCTTAGTCCCATCGTTGTAGGCGCCTGCGGTTTCGGCCGTCCGGGCCACCGTCAAGAAAGGTCGCCGGCAAAAACGCTCGACTGAAGGGCGGGCCGGTCAAGCCTGGCTAGCAGTCCTCGCTCACCGGGGATGGGGCCAGACGAGGTGATGGGCGTCTCCATCGACATGGCGAACTAGACGATGCCGGGAGCTGGTTTGCCGCGTGTCGGTCTGATGGAGGGAGGGAGGGGGGGCGACTGAAACGGGGGTACAGCCTTCGAGTGCGGGTCCGACATTGGCGGCGGCCCTCAGAGATGTCGAAGCCGCGAGGGAAGGGGCCCGCAGAAGCCGCCCCAAAGCCAACGACCATCTCCACCCTCCCAAGCGGCAGCATCCTCTACGACGGCGACCCGAAGGTACGGACCGCCTCCCAGACGACGCGCGTACAGCTAACCGTACAGTTCAGTACGATTGGAGGGATTACATGTTTCAGGTTTGTGAATGAGCTTAGCAATGACTCGATGGGCGTCATGAGGGGAGCGCGGGGCGCGGGGGGCGCGCGTTCATCTTCCTCCTAATGCCGTCGGCTCAGGCGATCACATCGTTCCGCGAGTACTATGAGCGCTCGCGTATCGATCCTTCCAACATCCCGAAGACGGAGGTGCGCGCTCGCCGCTTGCTGTTTCTTGCTTCCTCCGCCCTGAGGCGGAGCTGACGCCGCGTCCTCCGCTTGGCCTTCCGCAGTACGCAGAATTCAAGCTTCAAGCGAAGACGAAGCGGAGCCCGCAGTGCATGGAGATCCTGCTCTACAACAACCTCATCGCAACCATCTTCCCGACCGAGATTGGTACTCGCCGTCCGTTCCCCCTGGCCGGTTCGCTCGCCGACTCCGCGTTTGCAGCGGTGTACGACGGAGGCTGGCAGTCGCCGCGTACGTGCGAGTGTGCGTCCAGCCGAGCGAAACCTCCGCCAGGTTCCCCGCGCTGGCTTACCGTACGCGCGCCGCAGATCTCAACGAGCTGTGCGCGGCCCTGTCGGAAGCTGTCCGTTTCTTTTCCGTAACTTAGCTTTCCTTCTCTTCTTTGCGCAGCATCTACATGTTGAACGTGGACGCGATGGTTCGATTGTTCGCTCCCGATCTCTTCTCCTAGTTCTGAGACGCCGCCGGCAGATCATCCGCGAGCGGAATCACTTCGAGGCCACCGTTCGCGGCGCTCCCCGCGCCTTCACTAACGGAATGTGCGCCGCGCCCGACCTCCTTCTGCACCTGGGGTCGTGCGCTGATCGCCCCGCAGGCGCTTCCCCCTGAAGGAGCAGCTGTGGACGGACCTGAAGGAGAACGGCCCGGCCGGCAAGCAGAAGGCGGGACCGCCGCCGCCGAGGCCGCAGAACGCGCGCCCCACTGCCGTAGGAGCGGCCCCCGCCCCGGAGCCGGCGGCACCGCCCCCGCCGGCGCCCTCGTCACAGGAGCGTGCCGCTTGGCCGACGCTCGGCGGCGGAGGTCCTAAGGCTCCGCCGGCGGCATCGCAGTCGAAACCCGTCTCCTTTGCTGCGGCCGCGGCGGCGGCGGCGGGCGGCTCTCAGGGGCCGGCCCCGCCCGCGACGCGGCCGCCCGCCGACAAGCCAACGCGGCTGGTCACAGCGGGCCCGCACGCCCCGCGGGCCCCGCCCCGGTCGCGCCCGCGCCCGCCACGGGCGTCTGGGGCGCGGCAGCTTCGTCGAAGCCAGCGGCGGTCGCCCCTTCGAAGCCTGCCGCCGAGCCAGCCGCGCCCCCGGTCCCAGCACCGGCCCGGCCGCGCCCCGGCCCCGGCCCCGGCCGCGCCCCCGGTCCCGGCCCCGACGCCCGCGCCCGAGCAGCCGAAGGCGCCGCGCACGCCGAAGCCCTCGGAGCCCGCCCCGAAGCCGGCGGAGCCGGCCCCGGCCCCGGCGCCGGCCCCGCCGCCCGAGCCGCCCGCCGTGGACGTGCCGAGCGTCGCGGACCAGGCCGCGCGCGTCTACTTCTACTTCGACCCCAAGGGCAACACGCACGGCCCGTTCCCCTTTACCGTCCGCCCCCTCCTCCCCCGCCCGCCGCGAGCCTTCCGGACCCGCTCGAGCAACCCCGCCGGCAGACTCTGAAGCGCTGGTTCGAGGACAAGTTCTTCCCGAGCGACATGCAGGTGCCCCTCCCCCGGCCTCTCTGAGCGCCCGAGACGCCGCGTGCCTAAGATCCGATCCGCCGCAGGTCTTCACGCGGACGGACGGGGCGCCGGACGGCCCCATGGGCGAGTCGTGGACGATCTCGCAACTGGTCCTGCTTGCCGACCGCGACCCCGCCGCCCCGGAGTGGTCCGTCGTCGACGACTCCGGCTCCGTCCTCCTCGAGAACCTCCCGGTACCCCCGCCGCCCTCTTCCCCCCTCCTTCCCGTGTACCCCTGACTCGCGCTCGTACCCCGGCAGCTCCGGGAGCTCGCCCGCCTCCGCGCCTTCCGTACCCTCCCCGACTCCTCCATCGTGAAGGCGTGCCCGTACCCCCGCGGCGCCCCCCCGCGCCAGCGGCTCACCTCAGCGCCCCCGGCAGGCCGCGCACGCCCCCTTCTCGGTTCAGCTGAAGGTCCTGCTCGTCAGGCCGGCCCCGCGCGCCGCCCCGCCCTCGGCGCCGCCGCCCGCCCCAGCCACAGCCGCCGTCTCCCCGGCCCGGGCGCAGTCCCAGGCCAGCTCCCCCGCCGCCTCCGCCGAGCCCAAGCCCGCCGCCCCGTACCGTCCCTTCGCGAACGCGCCCCCCGGCCCTCCGCCTCCACGCCTGGCCCCTCCGCCTCGCCCTCCTCCGCCCCGCGGCCCCGGCGGCCTCCCCCGCCCCGAAGCCCTCACCAGCCCCCGCCACGTCCGCCCCGCCCGCCCCCGCCCGGCCGGCGCGCTCCGGCCCGTCCCCGTCGATCGAGCTGCCGCTCCCGTCGCCCAGCGCCGCGGCGGCCGCCCCCTCGCCCACGCCGCCGCCCTCCTCCCCCGGCGACGCCCAGTGGCTCTACCGCGACCCACGTGCGGCCCGCCCCTCTCGTCCTCCTCCTCGGCCGCTCACGCGGCTTCCCGCTTCAGAAATGGTCCTGCAGGGGCCCTTCTCGCTGCCGCGTCTGCTGGAGTGGCTCCGCGAAGGGTGCGCACCCGCCGAGCGCGCCCCGCGCCGGCGCCGCCGACCTGACCTCCCCCGCCCCCGCCAGGTACCTCCCGCCGGACCTCGGCGTGTGGGCGCCCAACATGCACCCGACGCCCGTGGCCCTCGCGACGTGAGCGCCCCTCTGCCCCGCCGCCCGCGTCGCCCCCGGCCATCGTCGATCCGCCGCGCGCAGCATCCTGGCCCGCAGCGGCCTGCTTCCCGCGAAGGAGCTGCAGGCGAGCGGCCGCCCCCGTCCCGCCCCCCGCGCGGCCGCCGCCTGACCGCGGCCGTAGCAAATGGCGCCTTACAATCCCGACGACCCCGCCGTCTGGTTCTATATGGACCCCATGAACCAGCCCCGCGTGAGCCCAGCCGGTCGGCGCGACAGCCTGGGCCTTCTCTGACCCTTCGCCCCGTCCTGTGCGCCAGGGCCCGTTCACGTGGCAGCAGCTCATCGGGTGGTCCGTCAACATGACCGCCGCCGGGCCCAACGGGACGGTCCGCCACCCCCCCCCCCCCCCTCTTCCCCCCCCGGTTCCCTTCGTGGCGTACCCCGACCCCGCCCGCCCGCAGCCATTCCTGCTCGGCCCTGCCCTCGCCGCGGGCATGTACCCCGCAGCCTCGTACGTGTCTCCGGGGTATGGCGTTCCTGCGGGGTACGGCCCCCCCGCCGGCTACGCGGCGTCGTTCGTTCCCCTGCATCGCGTTGGATCAGCTACACAGGTATACCTCCCTCCCCGTTTCCTTCCCCCGCGTTCGATTCGCCCCTTCTGATACCCTTGGTCCGCTGCAGATGCGAGGCCAGGGTATCCAGATCATCACGGCGAACCAGGGGCAGCAGCGCAGTTACAGGAACCAGAACCGGCGGCGCTCCGGCTCCGACGAGTCCCCGCCCCGCTCCGGCTACGGGCCCATGAGCCCCTCCGCCGCCATCGCGGCCGGCCCCAACGGGCTCGCCGCCCCCTCGAGCTCCGGCTCCTTGTCCAGTGCTTAGAGAAGTCGCAGCTGCAGCGCACAGCGCTAACGTTTCGCCCCGTCCTGGTCGTAGGCCGCAGCCTCTCTTCCCTCACCGAGAGTCGATTAAACTATTTCGTGGTGGACATGTTGTGCTGTTGAACAGGCTGCTGCTTTTTACAGGCTGCTATACAACGTTGACGGAGGGGATAATTATAAGGGCGACGGAGTGGGCGGCTGGGAGAGCAGAGGGGCGTGATGGACGATACAAGGCGTGAGGGGGCACGGGCGTGCACGGGAGGCGCACGGTCTACAAAGCGGGCGGCGAGGGGTACAAGGCGAGGAGGAGAACGAGGGAAGCCTACAGGAGGACGAGGCGGTAGAGCTCATCGGGTACAAGGTCGCACAGGTCGCCGACGATGTACCCGCCCCGGTCCCGCAGCACGCTGCGCATGTTCGAGCCGTCCATCTGCGCGGTACGGGTTCGGAAAAGGAAAAACAAAGGAACAGAAGAGGCGCAGACAAGGATGGAGGCAAGAGGACCGTCAGTGGCCCGCGCGAGGGCAGTTGCAGCGCGCCGAACGACGTCGGGGAATGTGTCGAGCTGCGGGCGAATCAGCGGCGGCGGCGATGACGCGGCTGAGCTCAGGCGCGCCTTGGGGTGGAAAGACACGTTGGCGGTCTCCAGGAGACCCTCGCACTGGACGCGGATGTGCACGCGAGGCGCCATTGCGTCATTGGGGCCCGCCCGCATGAGTCCCGTGGCGCCCAGAATAGCGATCGCTCCCGGCTGCGGGGTTGATCCCCAGGGGTGTTCCGCGCTGTTCGAGCCGATTGCGGAGGCAGCTGAGGCGAGGGTGTTCGGAATCGCGGACGGCGCCGACTGGCGGGACTTCTTGGCTGGCTTCTGTCGATCCTGCTTCGGGGTGTCCCCATCGCGGCGCTTATTCCGCTGCGCACTCTGTGCTGCTATTGCTGCAGCCTTCTCGTTCGCCACTGGATCGGTGAGCTCATGCTTTGCAAGGTGACGCGTGAACGAGCTCGCCGCCTTCGCGGCAAAGCTGAAAAGCTGGTTGTTGCATCCGTCGACCATACACTTAATAAACCTGCGCGCTTGAGATGAGAACGCAGCCAGCAGCAGCAACAGGTTCGAAAAGCAGAACGGACTCCTTCCCGTTCTTCCTGCCGATGCGGGCGTAGTCCCAGTACCACGCGTCAAGATGCTTTCGCCGTTTCTCCCACTCTTCGTCCGTGTAGATAACGAACTCGTCTCCTTCGCCATCAGCATCCTCCGCGTTCTGATCGTGCGGGATCGCTGAGGGCGGGACGGGACAACAATCGGGTCGGGAAAACCGCGAACCGGAAGCGCGGTTGGAAGACCTACAGGGTTGCCCTGTGATTCCGCGTAGCTGGCTTCAGGTATGTAGCTGCTCGACGACATGGCCGGCTTGGTCGGCTCTCGGCGGCTTGCCCTCGATCGACGAGCCTGTTGTGGCTGGGGGGGATACAGGCGCCAATCAGACAGAGCAAGCTGACCCCACAGGTCCACGCCGGGCGTCGCGGAGGCGGAGGATGAAGCTGCTAGCTATAGCTACTTTTCGATGCTCGGGCCCATCGCCGACAGATGAGCAGCGAGCGGGCTCGGCGTTCGCTGTTCCGCTCTGGCAATGCGGCATACAGACTTCAACCAGGTCAAACGCACTGCGTGTGTCTTTTCTGAGCTCAGCGGAGTGCCAGCGGCCGTGGGCGCCCGAGCTTGCGCTCCGCGTCCGCGGCGAGCTAGCTATAGCGCGCGCTCGAGCCGCGGCCGCGGCCGGGCCGGCGCAGTCGCTTGCTTAGCGGCTCGTATCTCGCTCCAGCCTCGTATCCAACATGCTCGGCGGTGTTTGCGAATGCGTCAGGCTGCAGCTGAGCGCCTAGGCCGCGCAGCCACGGCGCACGCGTACGCATGCGCAGGCCGGGCACGAATTCTGAAGGCGCGCGCCTGGCCCGCGGCCGCGGCCGGCGCCGCGGCGCGCCGGCCGGCTCGCGAGCCGGGCCGCCTCGTACGCTTCGAATTCCCGTTTAATTTGTTGCAGGCTATGAACGCTGGAGCTGCAGCTGGACAACAGATCTAGAGCTGAAAGGTGCGCGCGCGCGCGCGCTATAGCTACGCCGCTAGCTGTACTATGATAGTATACATACTAGTGCACGTGCGCATGCTGCGGTCAGTACTAGCCTAGTAGCAGTATCGATCGCTCGCCCGAGGAGCTGCACGCGCATATCTAGTATTCCTCCACAAGGACCGGGGCCCACGTGAGATAGAAATGAAGTACGAAATCAAAAATGCAATTCGCAAGGAGATGATAAAAGGGGGTTGTCGACAGCGGAACGGGAGACGTCGACAGGAAGAGGGATATCGATTGGGGAATGATAGAAGGGAGGCAACTGAGGACGTCCGAAAGAGCGTTAAGGGGGGCAGTGACCATGCAAAATTCGCAAGATGTGGAGAGCACATGGTTATGGGGCGACTGTGGGGATGGCGAGGGGTAGACGGGGAAAGGGCGAGGGTTTAAAGGGTACAAGGCGAGAAGGAGAACGAGGGAAGCCTACAGGAGGACGAGGCGGTAGAGCTCATCGGGTACAAGGTCGCAGAGCGCGCCGACGATGTAGCCGCCCCGGTCCCGCAGCACGTTGCGCATGTTCGAGCCGTCCATCTGCGCAGCACGCACAATTCAAAAGACGCGCTCAAATGGAGGGGGCGGCGCAGACAAGGATCGTAGCCATAGGACCGTCAGTTGCATGCCCGAGGGCGGTCGCCGCGCGTTGGATAAGGTCGGGAAATGTGTCGAGCTGCGGGCAAATTAGCGGCGGCGGCGATGACGCGGTTGAGCGCGCCTTGGGGTGGAAAGACACGTTGGCAGTCTCCAGGAGACCCTCGCACTGGACGCGGATGTGCACGCGAGCCGCCATCGGATCGTTCGAGGCCGCGCGCATTAGACCCGGAGAATTCAGAGTGGTAGCAGGGATCGCTCCAGGCCCGATTCCCGAGGTTATTGCCCACGGAACCGAAGGATATCGATCCGTGCTGGGCGAGCCGACCGAGCTTGAAGCTGCGGGAAAACTGGCGGGCAACGCGGACGGCGCCGACTGTCGGTGCAGCTTAGCTAGCCTGTCGGGCTTCGGCGTGTTCCGGCGCTTATTCGTCCGCTCCGCCGTGTGCGTCGCGGTCATCGCAGCTATCGCCGCTGCCTTCGTCTTTGCTAGGGGATCGCTGAATTCGTGCTTTGCCAAGTGCCGCGTGAACGCGCTTGCCGACTTCGCCGCAAAGTTGAATACGCGGTTGCTGCATCCGTCGACCGTGCACTTAATAAACCTGCGCGCTTGAGATGAGAATGAGCCAGCGGCAGCAGGCGGAAGGCGCAGCGCACTCTTTCCCGTTCTTCCTGCCGATGCGGCCGTACTCCCAGTACCACGCATCGAGCTGCTTTCGCCTCTCCGCCCAGACATCGTCACTGTAGGGCACGAAATCTCCATCCTCATCAGCATCCTCCGCGCCCAGCTCGTTGGAAGCTGACGACGGCCCGGTTGACAGCGGATCGAGGTGGGCCGACGGATTGGCACCACTGCCGTCAAAAGATGCGCCGGAGTGAGATTCCGACGCAATTTCCGCGAAGCCCGAGGCTTCGGCTATGTAGCTGCTCGACGACATGGCCGGCTTGGTCGGCTCCTCGGCGGCTTGCCCCTCGACCAGCCTTTCGTGGCTGGGGGGGATACAGGCGCCAATTAGACAGAGCAAGCTGACCCCTGCATGAAGTCCTCGCCGGGCGTCGCGGAAGTGGCGGAGGACGAAGCTGATAGCTGCGTTTCGATGCTCGGGCACATCGCCGACAGACGAGCTGCGAGCGGGCTCGGCGTTCGCTATTCCGCTCTAGCATTGCGGCATACAGGCTTCCACCAGGTCAAAGGCACTGCGTGTGTCTTTTCTGAGCTCAGCGGAGTGCCAGCGGCACCCGAGCTTGCGCTCTGCGTCTGCGGCGACCGGCACAGTCGCTTGCTTAGCGGCTCGTGTCGCGCTCCAGCCTCGTATCCAGCGCTAGCATGCTCGGTCGCGCTTGCGAATCCGCCAAGCAGGCCGCGCGCGGCGGGCCCCCGTCCGCTTTTGACCATGCACATGGCCAATTGCAAGTTGCAAGGCTTCGCGACTGCGGCGCCCGGCCGGCACCGCGGCCGTCCGCAGTTTGGTTTCGCTATCGTGTGTGCGGGGCGCCCGGCCAGTACCGCCGCGGGCTTCCGCAGTTGGAACGCACCACCGGGAGAAAGGTGCGCGCGCGGGTGTTGCGGCCAGTCGAGCTTGGGCTGATCCCGCCACCCCCCCGCAGATCCAGACTCATCTCCTCTCTTTTCGAATTCTTTCCTCAAACTTGAGCGTGAATAGTTCTCCCTCGAGAATTCGAAGTCGGAGCTCGAGCTCGTCTCCTCTAGCTAGCTTTAGGTAGATCTAGATCCCCTGAACGTCTTCTCTAGATCTAGATCTCTTAGCTTGTCAACGTCTTCGCAAAACTGGGTGCTTCCGCTGATCGAGGTCGATGGTAAGCATGCAGATTCGTGACCTCTCGCGGGCCTAGCATAATCATTTTCGCGTGCCTCGGTGCAGCCGGAGGAGCCAGCCGAAATCGCGAGGAGGCTCCTCCTCGAGACGCAGAGGCGTTTGCTCGGCGGCAGGCAGCCGTCGCAGGGCGCGAATTCGAAGATAAGCAACGCGGCGGCCATCGCTGCGGGAATTGTCCCATGCGCGATTTACCTCCTGCGATTTGATGACAAGCCCAACTTGCAGGCACGTACGATGTCGATACTCTCGATTTCTGGTCGCGTTGCGGCAATTGCGCGGCAGGATTTGAGCGCGCACAGGTGGAGGCCGCCCGCTGGATTTCGGTCTTGACGAACACTTCGTTCGAGGCCACCCGCGCGGTCGCTCACGTGCAGGGCATTCCTCCACTCGTCCGCCTCCTTCGCTCTCCGCACGAGAAAGTGCGCCTCCAGGTGCGAAGTTTCGACGAGTGCTTTACATGTGCGTGCACGCGGGCGAGCATTCGACGGCTGAGCGGCTCCCGCAGGCTCTATGGGCGCTGGGTGGGATCACAGGCGACCTCCCCGCCCACCGAGACGACGTGCTCCGGGCAGGAGCGCTGGCGCCGATCTGCGACCTCGCGGCCGTGTTGGCGTCGCCGCACACCTCGGTCCGCGCCGCCGCCTGGGTCCTCTCGAACATCTGCAGGAACAGACCTAAGCCGCCCCTCTCCTCGGTGCGCTCCCTGGACCCGCTTCGCCGCATCAGCGCGTGCGAGCTCAGCCGCGGGCCCCCGCAGATCCGCGACGCGGTCCCCACCCTCGTCCAGCTCCTCTCGTGTGCCGACGTCGAGGTGGGTCGAAACCCCGGCCGGCGCCCCCACCTCTCTCCCCGCCCCCGAATCCGACCCGGTCGAAAGGTCCTTTCCGACGCTTGCTGGGCCCTCCACGAGGTGCTTGACTCTCAAACCCCGCCCGTCTCCGATCCTCTCTAGATCTTTCCTCCGCCTTACCGGCGGGCCGCGGCCGGGGGGGAAGGTCGCGACGGACGCGTCGTCGGACGCGCCGGCGACGCACGACGCGCTGCAGGCGATCGCCGAGGCGAGCGCCTGCGCGCCCCTCGCCCGCCTCCTCTCGTGCGCCCGGCCCGCCGTGTCGGGATCCCTTCTCGCCCTCCTCACGATTGGGCGTCGCCCCGGCAGGCACCTCGCGATGGCGGTGCGGGAGCCTGCGCTGAAGACCCTCGCGACGATCTGCACCGGCACCAACGAGCTCGCCCAGGCCCGCCCGCCCGCCCGCCCGGACCGGAGCCGAGCCGAGCCGCGGCCCGCTGAACGCGCGCGCGCCCGGGCAGGCGGTTCTGGACGGCGGGGCGCTGCCCGGGCTCCTGGCGTGCCTGGAGAGCGGGGATGCCTCCCTCCGCCGCGAGGCGACGTGGGCCGCTTCCAACATCGCCGCCGGCACCCGCCCCCAAGTCAAGGCGCGCGCATGTGTACCACCCCCCCCCGCCCCTCGCGCCCCCCCCCCCTTCCTGAGCCGAGCCCAGGCCCTGATCGCCGCCGGCTTCCTACCCGCCCTCGTCTCCCTCCTCCGGCGCCCCGACGAGTGCCCGGACGACGCCGCGGTACCCCCCTTCCTTCTCCCCCTCCCTCGGGGGTACATGCTGAGCCGCCCGCGCGCCCCCAGTGGGCCATCTGCAATGCCGTGAGGGGGGGAGGCCCCCACGCGATGCGGTACCTGCCCCGCCCCCGCTCTCCCGCGCCCCTTGCATCTGAGCCGGAGCCGGCGCAGGGCGGCGGCCGAGGCCGGCTGCATAAAGCCGCTGGTGGACCTGCTGAGCCCCGTGCGGGAGCCGCACCTGCTCGCGGCCATCGTGGCGGCGCTGGACGCCTTCGTGCGGGGCGGGGAGGCCTCGGGCCTGCCGGGCTCCAACCCCTACGCCGCCCTCCTCCGCAAGGCCGGCGCCCCCGAGCGCCTCGAGGGCCTCGCCTCCGGCGCCGCCGGCGCGTCCCTCGCCGCCGCCGCAACCGAGCTGCGGGCGCGCCTCGCCTCCTGGCGCGACCGCAAGCGCGAGGCCCGGCGCGGCTCCGGCGGCTCCGGCGCCGGCGCCGGCGCCGGCGGGAGGGACTGCACCCCGACGCCGCCCTCGTCCCCGAGCGCGAGCGGGCCTCCCCGGCGGCCTCCCCGTCCCGCGCGCAGCCGCCGCCAGCTGCAGCGAGCGCGGGCCAGCGCGGCCCGTACGTCTCCTTCCTCCTCGGCTCCGGGCCCCAGCCGTCCGCGGCCTCGGCCGGCTCGCCCTCGCCGCCGCCCAAGCCGGCGGTCCCGCGCGAGCTGGTGCTTGAGGCGCCGGGGCACTGCGACATCACCAGCGCCGACGCCGAGACCGCCGCGTGCCGCGGGTGGGCGGCGGTGTCGGCGCCGGCGCCCGTCGTCCTCGGTCCCTCCAACAGCGTCAACAACCTCAACAACCGCGGCCGGCCCTGACGTGAGCGGCCGAGGTCGACGTCAGGCTGCGCAGGCCTAGGCTGCAGTGGTAGTGGTAGTGTTTTCGTGTTTAGCACCTGGAATCAGACCGTCACACCGCGCCAGCGGCAGCTAGAGCAGCGAGAAGTTGCTGGGGGGCGGAAGGAGGGGGGAAGGCCTAGGATCGGAGGAGGACGCGGGCAGACGAGTCAAGGGGGTACAGGTTATAATTCGGTCTTCAGCTGACTCCTTCCTCGCCGGCCGGCGCAACTAGCTTCTCGCTGCAAGCAGCGCGTGACGTCTTAGCGCATTCTAGGCATCGCAGCATCGAATCGAAACAGCGACAACTCAGCCGACGGCGTCCGCGGACCGAGCGCCGTCCGCTTGTTGCTCGTGGCGGCGGGCACGGTGCGGTGCGCGGCAAGCGAAGATCTCAACTCTGTGATGACACAGAGTTCAGGTGCGCGCTCCCTTGCTCCCTCGCAGCCCCAGATGCACGCTCACTTGCTGGTGCGTTCGCCTGCCGATTACCCGCAGGCGCGCCCTCGCAAGCCGGTGAGAGCTTCGAGCATTTTGTGCGTACATGCGGCCTGCACGAGGCGGACAAGTGCATCGCGCGGCTCAGCGAGGTGCGTTCCGTTCCCGCGCCGGGACGTGCGCGGGCCGGACCGGACCAGGCGAGCTCGCTGCAAGCGAGCGTGCTGAGGCCTCGCAGGCTAACGTGGACTTCGATGTCGCGGAAGACCTCGACCAGAGCGCACTGCAGGGGATGGGCTTCTCCTGGGGTGCGCATGCGAATGCGTTTGCATAGATTCGTGCTGTGCGCCCGCCCGAGCGCTGCTGACGAGCCGCGCAGGGGACGCTCAGCGGCTCATCCGGGGCCTCGTGCGGCGCCAGAGGGAGGCCGAACGGCTCGCGGAGGCGGAGCACGAGCGCCGGCGGCCGCGGCCCGAGGCGGGGGCGGGGCGGCCGGAGCCCGTCGAGGAGGTGCTGGAGGACGGGGCGGCGCCGGAGATGGAGGAGGAGGCGGAGGACGCCGTGGACGGGCTGCAGGACATGATCGACGACACCGAGCAGGAGACGGTCATGGAGGAGATCCGGGCCGACCTGGGGCCCCTCATCCAGCACCTCCGCAGGGGCCGCGCCGACCGCGACCTGCTCGAGCAGGAGCCGCAGCAGGAGCCGCAGCAGCCGCAGCCGCAGCCGCAGCCGAAGGCGGGTCCCAGCCGCCCGCCGCGCCGCCGCGGCCTGGGCGAGACGATCGAGGCGCTGAGGAGAGCTCAGCAGAAGGCGGAGCAGCCGCCGCCGCAGGGTGAGGGCATCGCCGCCGCCCGTGCGCCCCTCCCGCCCTCCGCCCCGCTCCGCGCGCCTCTGACGCGCCTTCCCCCGCCGCAGCGCACGCGGACCCTGCGGCGCCGCTGCAGCTCTGCCCGTCCACGCCCTCCGCCCCGCCGAGCCCCTTCCCGCGTTCGTCTCCGCCGAGCCCCTCCGGTGCGCTCCGTCTCCTCCTTCCCCCTCCCCTTCTCCTCCACTGCGCTCTGACCTGCCGCCGCCGCCGCGCAGTGGGGGCGGGGGAGCCCCGGACGCCCGACACGGTCGCCATGATCACGGACCCCGAGCGGCTCCCCACGCCGCGGCCGGCGCCGCCGCCGCCCGAGTCGGCGAAGTCGGCGCAGAAGGGCGCGGGGCCGAGCGAGCTCGGGGGAGGCTGGCTGGAGGACATGGAGGAGGACATGGCGCTGCCCCCGCCCCTCATCCCGCCCCCCGCGCCCCCGCGCGAGCGGCCGGAGCGCGCCGCCGCCGCCGCCGCCGCCGCCGCCGCGGTTGAGGAGGAGGAGGAGGATGAGGACATGTTCGAGCCGATCCCTCCCTCCGGCGACACTGCCGCCAAGCCGGCGGCTCCTAAAGACGGCGAGCCGTCCACAGGCGCTGCCACAGCCTCGGCGCCGGCGGCTGCGCGGGCGCCGCCGCCGCCGGAGGTGATCGTGCTCGACGATTCGGACGAGGAGGAGAGGGGCCGCGGCCCGCCCCCGGCCCCGCCCGGCACCGCGCCCCCGCCCAAGCGCCGGCCCCGGCCCCGGCTTCAGCTCCGGCGCCGGCGCCGGCGCCGGCGGCGTCGCGGGCCTCGGGCTCGGGCTCGGGCTCGGCGTCGGAGCCGCCGGCGAAGCGGGCGCGGCTCTCGGAGAAGGCGCGGGGGAAGCTGCCCGTCGGGCGCCACGTGCCCATCGACCTCGAGGAGGAGGACGAGGACGAGGAGGGGGAGCGGGAGGAGCGGCTCCGGGGGCCCCCGGCCCCGATGGAGAGGGGCGGGGCGGCGGCCGCCGCCGCCGCGGGCCGCCGCTTGGCGAGCCCCGCCGGCGAGGCGGCTGAGGAGGACGAGGACGACGACGAGGACGAGGAGGACGAGGAGGAGTACCTCCCGGGATCGGTCGGCCGGCTCTTCCGCTCGCCCCTCCCGCTCTCTCTGAACTCCGCGCCGCAGTTCGATCCCGAGGCGAACGCTCGCCCTCGGGCGGCGCCGGCGCCGAAGGGCGAGGGGGAGGCGGAGGCGGAGGCGGAGGGGCGGGGGGGCCCGCGGCGGGGCCGCTCGCGGGGCCTGGCCCCCCAGGACCGCGTCTCGCTTCCTTACACGGGGGAGGAGGAGGGGCTCGCGGGCCCGCCCAGCTCGGTGCGCCTCCGCCGCCCCTCCGTCCCGCTCCTCTCCCTTATGTTCGAGCCGGGGCCGGGGCCGGGGCGAGCGCAGCCGGAGACGCTGACGAGCGACGAGAGCGGCGGGGACGGGGGCGCCGGCTCCGGCTCCGGAGACGAGACGGAGATGGAGGACAAGTCCGAGGAGAGGGACGGGGAGCGGGCCGACCGGGAGGGGGGCGCGCCGACCGCCGGCCCTGGGCGCGGCCGCGGGCGCCGCCGCACGCCCACCCCGACGCCCCCCGAGGTTCGCTGGCCCCCCGTCCCTCCATCCCCTCCCCCCCACCTAACCTTGCGTACCCCCCGCAGGCCGAGCCCTGGGACGGCGTGGAGGTGGACCCCGCCCTCCGCCACGTCGTCCCGGGGTACGAGATGCTCCCCCTCCTTCCCCCCTTCCACGCCTCCTCCTGACGGGCCCTACGCTTCAGGGTGGCGGTGCACAGCGCCGTGGCGCGGCACCTCATGCCCCATCAGGTCCCCATCCCCTTCCTCCCCGCCTTCTCGCGCGCCTCCAACTCTAAGGCCCGCGCAGCTGGAGGCGGTGCGGTTCCTGTGGCGCACGTGCGTGGAGGAGGTCGACGCCCTCGCCGCCCGCGACGCCAAAGGCAAGCGCCGCGCGCGCCGCTCCCCCGCCCGCCGCCTTCCGCCGCCCTCCGCTCACGCGGGGCCGCCGCCGCCGCCCCGCGCGCAGTGCAAATCAGCGGCGGCGTCGTCGCCCACAACATGGTACTGTACCCCCGGCCCCGCCCCCGGCCCCCCGCCCCGCTCCTGCGCCTGACCGCCTCGCCTCACCTCGCCTCGCCTCGCCGCAGGGCCTCGGCAAGACCCTCTCGGTCCTTCCTTGCCCCTACCCCCCCGGCCCCGCCGCTTTGCCTCCCTCTGACGCCCCGCAGACGATCGCGTTCCTGCACACGCGGCACCTGCACCCGGGCTCGCCCCGCCCGCCCTGCTTCCTCATCGTGGCCCCCGTCAACACCACGGAGAACTGGCTCGCGGAGCTGCGGCGCTGGGTACCCCCCAACGCCGATCCCATGCGCATCGAGCCGGCCACCCCGAAGGCCAGGCTCGAGGAGGCGCGCCGCGCCGTACCCCCCTTTCATTCTCGGTCCGGCCTCCTTTCTTACTCTGTGCCCCCGCCAGGTCGTCTCGCGCCTTGAGCGCTGGCGCACCGAGGGCGGCTGCTTCGTCATCGGGTGCGCTGTACCCCCACCCCCCTCCCCCCCGCTTCCTGACCCTTTGCTCCCCTCCCGCCGCAGCTACGAGCGCCTGCGGCAGCTCCTACTCACGAAGGAGCACGCCAACATGGGTACGCATCCTTCTCCGCCTTCAGCTTTCGGCCCGCCTCGCCCCACCTCGCCTCACCAGCCTGGCAGTGGCGAAGGCGATGAAGAGCCAGCGGGGCCGGCGCGGGGCGGTGCGGGCGAACCAGGGGGCCCTGGAGCGCTTCCTGCGGAGGCCCGGCGCCGAGGGCCAGGAGCGCACCGCAGACGAGTTCCTCAAGGTGGCAGCCTCTACTGCTCTCCGCAGTCTCTACTTTAGAGCCCTGACCCGCCCGCCCGCCCGCCGGCAGATGGCGAAGGCGCGCTCGTCGCCCAAGTACAACCGGGAGCTCGCCGACGCGAAGAGGCGAATCGCGCGGGACCCCCTCGACACGCCCGGCCAGGCGCGCCCTCACCTGAGGTTTTCCCCTTGACTTTGGCGAGCTGTACCCCTGATTCCTTCCTTCTCGCCCCCCCCTCCCCCCCCTCCCCCCCTCGCAGGAATTGTTCCGGCGGGCGCGGGCGGCGCTGTGCGGGGCGGCGCGGCCCGGGGGCGAGGCGCCCTTCCCCTGCCCCTTCGACGTCCTCGTCCTCGACGAGGGGCACCGCATCAAGGTGCGAGAGTACCGTACCCCGGCCCCTCCAACCCTTGACCCCTCCGCAGTCGGACGGGAGCCAGCAGACGGTGGCGATGGGCCTGCTCTCGGCCCGCCGGCGGGCCCTGCTCTCGGGGTACCCCCTCCAGAACAACCTCTGGGAGTACTACCACATGCTCGGTCCGCGTTCCTCTGCTGGGGTTATGACATCGGGGGGTACTGACCTTCGGGGGGCGCAGAGTACGCTCGCCCGGGCTGCCTCGGTGCGCCGTACCCCCCTTACCCCTCCCCCTCCCCCGCCCACACCTCTGTACCCCCCGCAGGCACGCAGCGGGCCTTCTGGGGCTCCTTCATCTGGCCCATCGATTTGGGGACCTTCCGGGACTCGAACCCCGACGAGGTCCGCACGATGTACAAGCGCCTCCACGTCCTCCACGAGGTGCCATACCCCCCTCGGGCTCCACCCCCCCCTACACTCTCACACTTCGAGCAGCGCGTGAAGCCGTACGTGGACCGGCGGGACGCCGGAGTGCTCCGCAAAGCCATCGCCGAGCGCAACGACGACCGCCAGGCCCGCCCCGCTCCGAATCATCGTACCCCGCGCATGGCCTTACCCGCTTCGTTCGCAGAAGTTCGAGTTCATCCTGCACGTCCGCCTGGACCCCGTCTCGGTACCCCCCCTGCCCCTCCCCGCGCCGCCCTTGCCTCGGAGCTCTGACCGGCGTGCGGCAGGCGGAGCTGTACGAGAAGCTGGTGGCGGCTGCGCTGGAGGGACGGCTACTGCCCCCGCCGCCCCGCAAGAGCCGGCGTCGAGGGCGCAAGGCGCAGCAGGGCCAGCAGCAGCAGCAGCAGGGCCAGGAGGAGGAGGAAGAGGAGGAGGAGGAGAACGGGGCGGAGGCGGGCGCGGCGGCCGGGGAGGGGGGTGAGGAGGCAGGGGAGGATGCCCCCGCCGGCCCCGCCGGCCCCGCCGGCGGCGGCCGCGGGGCCAAGCGTAAGCGGGGGCAGCCTCGGCCTCAGCCTCAGCCTCAGCAGGAGGAGGGAGGCGAGGGCGGGGCGGCGGGCGGGGCGGAGGGGGCGGGGGCGAGGCCGCCGCGGCGGGGGCGGGGCCGGAGGCCCGGCGTGACCTGCCCGTCCTGATGGCCTACCAGGCCGCCCGCAAGGCGCCCCGCCCCGCCCGCCCGCCCGCAGCGCTTTCCTCTGCTAAACTGAAGCGGCGCAGATCTTCAACACGCCGGAGGTCCTCCGCCGCTTCGTGCAGCGCCTCGCCGCCAGCACCGCCGCCTCCGCCGCCTCCGCCGGGGCGAGCTCGAGTGGCCCGGGCGCGGGGGCGCCGGCGCCGGGGCCGGGGCCGCTGGAGCCGGCGGCCTCCGCCGCCCCCTCGCTCGTCGTCGAGGAGGAGCCCGACGAGGCCAGAGCCGAGGCCGAGGAGGCCGAGGCCGCCCCCGTGCCCCCTTTCCCGCTCTTTCTCGTCGCTGCCCCGGTTCTAAGCCTAGCCCGCGCGCAGGAGAAGGGCGGGAGGGGGAAGCGGGGCGGGGCGAGGGCGCCCGCGCCCGGGAAGGTGCGGCTGGACTACGGGTCGTTCGTGGATCCGTCCTTCGGGGATCGGGCGCCCTTCGCCCCCACAGACTCTAATAAGGTGCGCGCGGCTTAGACGGTTTCCTGAACCTTCAGAGGAGGCTCGGGGCCCGCCCGCCCGCCCGCCCGCCCGACCGGCCGCGGCGCGCAGGTCGCCGTGGCGCTCGAGATCGCGCGCCTCTCCGCCCAGGCCGGCGACAAGGCCCGCCCTCCCCTCTCCCCCCTCGCTGGCACGTCGGCCGCTGAGGCCCCTCCCTCGAGCGCGCGCAGGTGCTGCTCTTCAGCGCCTCGATCGAGACGCTGGACGTCTGCGAGGAGGCCGCCCGCGCCGCCCTCGGGTGCGTGCCCGGGCCCCTGCAGCTCCCGCCGCGCCCGTCTAGCTCCGCCCGCGATCGACGGCGCCGCAGGTACGAGCCCGGGCGGGAGATGTTCCGCATCGACGGGCGCACGAGCGCCCAGAAGCGCCACGAGCTCGTCCAGAGGTGGGTCGCCCGCCCTCCCCTTCGCCGTGCCCCCGAAGAGGCTGGGCCCAGGAAGAGCACGCGTCTGAGAACGCTTGCCCTCGCGCGCGCGCGCAGGTTCAACTCGGACGACGGGGCGCGCCTCTTCGTGATCTCGACGGTGGCGGGCGGTATCGGCATCAACCTCACCTCCGGTGCCCCCGCCCGCCCCCGAGCCCCCCGCCCCGCTCTTCCCTCGCCTGGCCTGCCCTGGCCTGGCCTGGCCTGGCCTGGCTCACGGGGATTCTTCTTCTTCTTCGCAGCGAACCGCGTGATCGTGATGGACGCCTGCTGGAACCCCTGCCACGGTCCGCGCCCCGCCCGGCCCCGCCCCGCCCCGCCCGCGAGAGACCCCGCCCCCGCCCCTCCCTCTGAGCCCGCTCCTTGAGCGCAGACACGCAGGCGCTCTTCCGGGCGTACCGCTTCGGGCAGCGCAAGGACGTCTTCGTCTACCGCCTCGTCGGTCCGCCCGCCCCGCCCCGAGAAGCTTATGATAGAGCGTTAGATCTAGAATACAGATCTAGAGCGGGTCCGATCCCGTGCGTGAGCCTCTGCCGACTCGCGCGCGCGCGCGGCAGCGGCGGGGACGATGGAGTGGCGCGTCTACACGCAGCAGGTCGTCAAGCAGTCCCTCTTCAAGCGCGGTGCGCCGGACCCGAGCCGACGCCCCGCCCCTCTGACTGTACTCGGCGCAGCGGTGGACTGCGCGGCGACCTCGCGGCACGTGGCGCGGCAGGAGGCCGCCGACTACTTCGCGGTGCCCCTCGAGTGGCGCCCGCCCGCCCGCTACGCGCGCTCCTCCGCCCGCGACCCCATCCTCGCCGTGCGCCTCTACGAGGCCCCGCGCCCGCGCCCGCCGCCGTCCCCGGCTAACTAACGAGCTGCTGCCGGCGCAGGAGGTCGTCTCCAAGTTTGCGGGGGCGGCGGATGGCGCGGAGGGGCGAGCGGGGGACGCGGAGGATGAGGAGGAAGAGGAGTGGGAGGAGGAGGAGGAAGGGGGGGGCGACCGGCTCGCCGAAGCCCTGGGCCTCCCGCCCTCCCAGCAGCAGCAGCAGAGGCGGCTGCGGAGGCTGGGCGGTCGGGATCGAACGACGGCGGCGGCGGCGGGGCGGGCGCCGCCAGCGGGGGCGGTGCTGCTGCGCGTCCACGAGCACGAGTCGCTCCTCGCCGACGACGACCCGGGCGCACGGTCCGCCCCACCCCGCCCCGCCCCGCCTTAGGATAGGCCTCAGAGAAGAGCTAGCTCACGCCCCTGGCCCGGCTCGCGCGCGCGCAGGATCTCGGAGGGGGACCGGCGGGCGGCGGCGGGCGAGGTGGCCGAGGAGGAGGCGCGGGAGCGGGCGGAGCGGGCGGAGCGGGGGCGGGGCCGCCCGGGCGGTCGCCGCGGCGTCTTCCTCGACGAGGAGGACGAGGAGGAGGAGCAGGGGCAGGAGGAGGGGGCGGGGGCGGCGGGGGCCGGCGCCGGGGCCGGCGCGTAGACCCGAGGAGCCTGCAGCGGCCGCTGTTCGAACTGGTCAAACAAATCGTAGTCTTCATAGCTGTACAGTCATCGCAGTCATGATCATATAGATCGTATTCGATCGTATTCGCCCACTTATCCCAGAAGCGCTTCATGATCAACCGTACCTCTCCTCCAGCCTTAATTTCTACCAAACTAGAAACGAAACGCATATACCCAAAGCATTGTATTTGTGCATGTACTTCTCCTTCTAGTACAAGGTGTAAAATTAGCTAGTTCTCCTCTGCAATTTTCCGTTTGCTCTGCAATCTATTCGAAATTCCATCATTTCATACGACGCTTGTACATGTCGCAGTGTACATGCACGATCAATTTCAGTTATTGCTGGCAGTGATCGCAATCGAAGATCTTGATCACGAGTAGTGCATGCATGCGCATGCCGTACGCGTGGCCATGATCATGATGGCCCACATTTAGGCCGTGAGGGCCCAGCCCGGCCTTCGATTCGATTCGCAATCGATTATCAATACTCCAATCGCGATTTCGATCGGATTGCAATTTTATGTACAACGCCTTCTGCGCGATCGCCCGCGATAGACTTAGCCTAGCTATAGGCTGGCCCAGTGGCACGCACAAATTTGATGTGCACATTGAATTACGTATACAGCTATTCGAAGTCAATGAGGAGAATTCGAAGGAGAAAGGAATTCGAAAAAGGATCCGGAAGACGAAATTGAAATCAAAAAGCGTGCCACGGTGCAAAGTCGCAATATTCATCATTCCTCAGCCTATATATAGCTAGTCTCATCCGTAGGCCTCGGCCTCCTATTGTGGAGCACACCTATCAAGTTCCTGAGTTACATGTACAGGCTCAGCCTCGCAGTCTCTAATCACGCCAAGTCGAATCTAAGCTGCAAAGGCGAGCCCGCAGTCTCATAAACCTCGATATCTATAGACCTCCAAGAGGGGTCGCCTCGGGCTCAGAGGAGGGGCGAGCCGCTGGCGTCGTGGTCGGCGCCGAGGCCGCTGTACCCGTCGAGGAACGCGTCCGCGAGGCCGGCGCCGCCCGCCTCGCCGCCCTCCGCCCCGACGCCCTCCCCGCCCTCCTCCCTGCGCCCCGGCCCTGAGCGGGGGGGGGGGGGGGGCCGGGGCGGGGGGGGAGGGGGTGCGCACGGCGGCGGCGGCGGCGCCGTCGTCGACGAAGTCGTCGGGCACGGCGTACTGGACCACCTGCCCGGGGGGAGGGGGGGGGGTACGGGGTGAGGCGGAGGACGGCAGGCCGCGGCGGGGGAGGGGAGGAGGGGAGGAGGGGGGGGGAGGGGGGGACCTGGTCCAGATGGGGCCGGGGCGGCTGGAAGACGTTCCGTGCCCCGTTCTGCCTGGCGAAGGGGGGCGGCCCGAGGGGCAGGCTGTCCCGGCCGAGGCCGGCCGCTCCGAAGACCGGCGGTGGCGGCGGCGGGTTGTACGCGCCGTCCCCCCGCGCGAGGACGGGCGGGCCCACCGGCAGGCCGTCCTGGCCCAGAGCGACGTTCCCGAACATGGGAGGGGCCGGCGCCGGGTTGTAGACGGCGTTCGCTCGCACAAGGACGGGCGGGCCGACCGGCAGACCGTCCTGGCCCAGAGCGACGTTCCCGAACATGGGAGGGGGTGGCGGCGGGGCGTGGACGGCGCGGCCGTACACCCCGTCACTCCGGACCAGACGGGGCGGTCCCGGGGGCATGTTGCGATCCATGGGACGAAGAAGCGCGCGCGCTCGAGCAGGTCGGCGCGGACAGAGAGTTCTGGAGAGTTCTGGATCTCTGGCGGCTGCAGCTCAGCCGCTGGCCCACGCAAGCGCGCCGCCGCCTCTGCGTGGGCGCCGAGGAGGTATTGTGAGCACTCGAAGATTTGCTTTGAAGTCCTGCTTAAGCTTATGCCGCCGGCGCGCGAGAAAGGCGAGCTCTGACATAACGCCCGCGTACGCGTCCGCGGCCGGGGGGCCGGGGCGCGCGACGTACGCCGCGGTACGCGTCACGCACCTCTGAGAGAATGGGAGTGAGCTTGAGCTCGAGAAACAGAACGTTTAACCGCCACACAGCGCTGCGAGCGGACGACGAGTACGTTCGTCAGGCCGGCCGCAGCTGCAGTTTGGCCCAAATTTTTAAACGAGCATTTGCGCATGCGATGTTATGGCCGCTGGCCCCTCGCACCGGCTGAGATCGCTCGGCCTGCGAAGCGGAGGCCAGGTCCGCCGGAGGAGCGCTCGATGACACGAGTCGGTGTAACCGTGTAAGAGCCGGACGTTCGCGCGTCACACTACTCGGCGAGTAATTGAGACGTCGACGGTGAGACTTGGGCCGGGCCGGGGGTACCAGCACTTGTACCAGTTGGGGGGTACCACCCTTGGCCTAACCCTGCGGTACCCCCAGGCTGGTTCAAGTGCAAGTACCCCCGGCGCCGGCCCTTGAAACCTCTCGTCTTCTTCAGCCCAAACTTAAAGCTTATCATCAGGTGCGGGGCCCTGCGCGCGGGGTCCGATTGCCGAGTCCAGGCGCATGCGCTGTAGCTGATCATGATATATATATCGATGCTGATCATGATGCTGTCCGTTTCGCCGAGCCGCATGCGCAGGCTGCGACCTGGCCATGGCTAGCGCCAGCGGCATGCTCCCAGAATCGCCGGCGCACGGCGGCAACGCCTCGAGCTCCGCGGCCGCCCCGCCGGCGCCGCCTCCGCTCCCGGCCGCGGGCATGATGCCGCCCGGGCCACCCGGTGTCTATGGTGTCTACAGTGTCCTTGCGCCAGCGGACAGTGTCTCCAGCGCTCCTGACCTGCCGGCGCCGCCGCCCCCTCCAATGTTCGGGAACGTCGACGTCGCGCCCGGCCAGGACAGTCTGCCGCTGGGCCCCCCCGTCCTTGCCCGAGCGGATTCTGTTGCCGCCGCCCCCGCTGATCATGACGCCCCGCTGCCGCCGCCGGAACTCGGCCCGGACGGTCTGCCGTTGGAGCTGCCGGTCATGACCAGGGGGAATGGCATCTTTCAAGGTCTCGGTCCGGAAAACAAGTCCCACTACGTATACGATGTTCAGCCAAAGAATGGTGTCTATGGCACAGTTCGGGAGAGTACAGGCCCTGGTGTCTACAGGCCGGGTACAGTGGGATATTGGTTGCAGAAGATGGGCCGCCTCCATGTAGACGAGGTGCTTCGCTCCATGCCCCGCCCCCCCCCCCCCCCCCCCCTCCCCCCGTCTTCTCCCCTAGGCCTCGTCACCCACCCCCTCAAGCTCCTCCACCCCGGACGTCGCAGCGCTAGCCCCTTACCTTGTACCCCCGCAGGTGGTCCAGTATGCCGTCCCCGACGACTTCGTCGACGACGGCGCCGCCACCGCCGCCGTGCGTACCCCCGCGCCTCCCCCCCCCTTCATATCCCCCCCCCCCCCCCCACCCCCCTCCCCCCCGCTCAGGGCCGGGGCGCAGGGGGAGGAGGGCGGGGAGGGCGTCGGGGCGGAGGGCGGCGAGGCGGGCGGCGCCGGCCTCGCGGACGCGTTCCTCGACGGGTACAGCGGCCTCGGCGCCGACCACGACGCCAGCGGCTCGCCCCTCCTCTGAGCGCGAGGCCGGGCTGCCCTAGGCCTCTTGGAGGTCTATAGATATCAAGGTTTATGAGACTGCGGGCTCGCCTTTGCAGCTTAGATTCGACTTGGCGCCCGGCGTGATTAGAGACTGCGAGGCTGAGCCTGTAACTCAGGAACTTGATAGGTGTGCTCCACAATAGTACCAGTCTGTTCGCCGAGTCGACGTCTTTTCGCGCTCGGCTTCCGAACGCGTTGGCATCGCTCGAGCTTTCTCATTTGCGAGCTTTTCTCCGTAATTTGCGTTTGTGATAATGTTATACAATGAATTTGCAAGTACGCATACGTGGATCAGAATCGGGCCCGGCGGAGCCCCTGAGGAGGCGCGCGCGGAGGCGCCGGGGGGCCGGCGCGGGGGGGCCGGGCCGGGGGCCGGGGGCCCGACTCGACGATCGCGACTCTATGGCGAGCTCGAAGCGCCTTTCGAATTAAATATTCATTTTTTTTTGGTGAATTACCGGCCACAGTCTCTAGACACCAGCACTGCGGGGGCTGCCCAGGGGGCATAAAGACAAAAAAGCAAAATAACTAAGACAAGAGCACGAAGAAAGATAAGACAAAGAGCCAAAATCGACAATAAAAAAGAAAAGACACAGAGCTCGAGACAGATCGAGAAGAGACGAGAAATCGAGCAGATCTAGGGACAGAGGATGACTGACACGAAGAAGAGCCAGAGCTAGAGATACCATCAATATCGGAAGGAATTACATCACTAAGAAGCGGAGGACAAATTTGAGAAAGATAAATAACAGGAAGCAGACAAGTAAGAGGAACAACAAGACGACGCGGAGGCGGAGGCGAAGCAGGACGACGCGAAAGGGCAGAGCTACGGCACGAGGTCGAGGAGGACACAGGAGGCGGAGCAGGCGGATCAAGAGCAGGCAAAAGGACAGTCAAAGGAATCACTAAAGCCGGCCGGGGTCGAGGCGGGCAGTCGAACTGCAAACGACGGCGAACAACAGGTCGAGCACGAGAACTATAGCTAGTATTGAAACTAACTCTAGCATCAACACTACGATCAGAATCCGAACTAGACCGAACTAAACTATAAGACGAAGTACGCCGGCGCCGGCGGGATACGACCAGCGAAGCAGAAGACGAAGGCAAAGGCGGCGGTCCGGTATCAAGAACAAAGGCCGGAGGGTCCGGCCCGGCAAACCGCCGGAGGGAAGTAGAAGGAGACGCAGGCACGGCAAGCCGGCGACGGGTACGACCACGAGTCCGGGAGGAGATCGGGGAAGCCGGTCCCGGAGCTGAGGGCCCAGGAGCAGAGCCAGGAGATCTAGAAGGTAAGCCCGGCGAGAAATCTGACCCGGAGCCGGAACCCAGCGAACGACGACGACGAAGAGGCCCCCGAGGAGCCACGACGGGGGAGCTACCGAGCAAAGTACTGACAGCCGGCGCCGAACACGGTGGCGGAGGTACCCCGCAGACAGTGGCAGGCGGAGAGTCCAGGGTCGACCGAGAGATCCGCCGACGGGAACGCGGCGGAGGCCTACGAGACGGAAGAGGCGAGGAGGGAGCCGAGGAAGGGTCGGATCCGGAGGCAGGGGAAGGGCCGCGAACAGGTGATGGGGATCGCTGCCGGCGCCGAAGAGAGGGCAGCGAAGCAGGAGAAAGGTCAGGTGGCGCCGGCTCAGATGACACGGGGGTCATGGGCGGCGCAGAGAGAGACGAGCTCGAGTGCGCAAGGGCCCGACGAGGGCGCCGGCGGCGAATCTCACGAGCGCCAGGAAGCGGGATAGGACCCGCAGATGGGACCCGAGGCGCCGAAGGGGGAGCAGGGAGCCGGAATGACGGGGAGACCGAAAAGAGGACAGTCTCGCCAACACTCGGAAGCGGAGCAGAGGCCGAGGACCCGGAGCTCGAGGGGGGGAGGGAGGGCGGAGGAGGAGAGAGAAGGCGGCTATTCGAAGGGTATGGAGAATCGAGAGCGGAGGCGAGGGAGGCCGAAGTGATGGCGAGCTCTGGAGGCGAGGGGCCTGCAAGCGGACCCGGAAAGTGGATGCAGACGCAAAGAGACCGGGGACGTAGTGGCGGGAGGGGCATGCAAAAAGATAGTGCCGCCCGGCGTCACAGTTGCAGAAGCGGGGGCAAGAAGGATGGGCTGAAGAGGAGGCTGAACCAGGAGGACGTCAGAAAGAGGGCCACGCGGGGGCGGAAGTGGAGGAGCAAGGGGAAGAGGTAAGAAGGGGTACGGAGCTGCAAGATGACCAGGGACCTGCCGGGGAACAGGCAAGTGAAGAGGCCCCGTGACAGCAAGTTGTAAGGAGGGAGGAGGTAGAGGCGGGGCCAGCGGGCCAAGGAGCACAGGGATCGGGACCGCAGGGAATGGGGGAAAAGGAGCGTCGAGAGGGGCAGCGAGAGCAGGAATAGGAACGGGCCCAAGGGTCACTACAGGGGCCAGAGCAGGAGGGGACGGCGCAGGAGGCGGGCGACCACCAGGGATCCCCAACGGGACATTCCCACGAACGGCAAACTCCGCAGGATTCCGGAGGACAGAATCGATGTCACGCGAAGAGACGAGGTTGTCAGCACCGCCCGAAGAAGGAGGGTCGGGCGAGTCAGAATCAGAGCTTGAACTAGAACGATGAGAACAAATATTCACCTTCATGATCATCGGATATAGATCATGATCCGATCGGTGATCATGATCAAACGCGCTGCGCATGCGGCGCTACGTATACGTGGCAGGCAGCTGCAGGTACCGGCCGGTTCACCTTCATGATCATGATCATCGGATCGGATATAGATCATCGGATCTAGATATCGATCATGATCGCATGCGGCGCTAGCTCATGATCAGCGGCAATATTTATTTTTAATAGCTAGCGCCGCGGCTATAGGTGGCAGGCAGCCGATTGTACGGTACTCCCAGGCTGGTTCAAGTGCGAGTACCCCCGGCCCGGCCCTGATCCTCAGAGTCTTCTCATTTATATAATTATCAATTCCTTATCATCAGGTGCGAAGCCCTGCGCATGCGCATGCGGGCGGCGTCCGATGGCCGAGTCCAGGACTCCAGGCCGACTCGTGCATCGAGCCCGCATGCGCATGCGCAGCTGCAGCTGACGCTGATGCTGATGCTGTCCATTTCGCCGAGCCGCAGGCTGCGACCCGGCTGCAGGCTGCAGCTGCAGGTTTACTTCGCTGGTGCGCATGCATTTGCGCCGCGGCGAATATCAATGACCGCCCGCGGTCGTACGATGCTTTAGCTGATAAGGCAGCTAATAAGCCTGAAGTGTTCGCGCGGGTTTGACCGGTACCGACGCATGCGCATGCATATGCACATCTGCGCAGCGCGTATTTCGGAGCGCGCGGCGAATCGGGGGCATCCTTCAAGGCTTCCCCGCCCTCTTGATCTGAGGTGCGCTCAGCGGCCGCCGGGCGACTCCTTAATTGAGCCTCGGAGCTTTGATCATAACCGTTGACGTTAACTGCGCGGTCGCCCGCCTGCTCACTGACTGCTCACCGTGGCACGCGTACGGAACATGTACGTGTACAGCCTCGTGAGCCAGCTGAATTCGAAGCTCTTTCGTACGTCGCGATCGACCCATGGATCCTCGCATGCCTTCGAATCCCGGGTCGCCCGGCTTTGGGGGGCCGAGTGCCTCCTACGGAGCAGCCATTCCTACTCCATATCCCAACGTCGGCCAGGCTGGGATGCAGCCCGGGCCGCCCCGGGTGTTCGTCTCGCAGGCCCCTAGTCCTTTCGGGATCGCCAGGCAGACTGGGGTCCTGATCGCGCCCCAGCTGGACCAGGTCTCCCTATCCTCCCCCCCCTTCCCCCCTCCCCTCCTCCCCCTCCCTCCTCCCTTCCTCACCGCATCCCCCGCCTCCCCGTACCCCCCCCCCCCCCCCGGGCAGGTGATCCAGTACGCCGTCCCCGACGACTTCGTCGACGACGGCGCCGCCGCCGCCGCCGTGCGCACCCCCCTCCCCCCCCGCCCCCGCCCCCCCCCCCCCCCCGCTCAGGGCCGGGGCGCAGGGGGAGGAGGGCGGGGAGGGCGTCGGGGCGGAGGGCGGCGAGGCGGGCGGCGCCGGCCTCGCGGACGCGTTCCTCGACGGGTACAGCGGCCTCGGCGCCGACCACGACGCCAGCGGCTCGCCCCTCCTCTGAGCTCGCTGTTCGAACATGTAGCTCGCTGTTCGTGGATTTGCTTGCACATGCCTTGTACGGATGTGCTAGCATGCACACTTCGTGACTAATTGATGTGACTAATGGCATGATGATGTGATAGCGCGTGCTCGTCTACCGCTCAGCCCACGGCACACGGCGTGCGGCCTGCATGCGCAGTGGAAAGATGGGAGGTGCATGAAACGAATTACAAGGACGGGGCAGGGGTGCGAGGAGAGGAGGGGGAAGAGGAGAGAGAGAGGGCCGGGCTGAGGCGGGGGCGCCGCCGGCCGCCGGCCCGGCCCGTTCGCCATCGCTGGGCCCTCACGCGTCGAAGTCGTCGAAGTCGTCAGCCTCGGCGAGCTCCTCCAGGGAGTAGGCGCGGCTCGCCACGCTCCCCGCCGACGCCCGCGCCTCCTCCCCCCGCCGCGTCCCCGCCGCCGGCGCGGGGCCGCCGCCGCCGGCCCCCCGAGGCCCGCCGCGAGCTCGCGAAGTCCGCGAGGACGTACCCCGCCGCCTCCTCCGGGGCCGGCTCGGGCTCGGGCGGGGGCGGCGGGCCCCGCGGCCGCCGCGTCAGGGGCTCCAGCGTCCCCGGCGCGAAGCTGGAGCGCTGCCGAACGTCGGCGCCTCGGCGGGGCCGGCGGGGGCGGCGGCGGCAGGCGGTGCGAGAGAGGGTTGGCGGCCGAGCCGCGGCTCTGCGGGCTGGAGGCGCCGGAGGAAGCGACGGAGGGGGCCGCGCCGGTGCCGGACCGCCGGACGCGTTCGGGAGAGGAGGTGGAGGGGGCGGGGCGGGGGCCGGGGCCGGCGCGGCGCCGGCGCGCGGGGGCGGGCGGCGGGGAGGGACGGGGCCGGGGTCTGCGGGGTGGCCGGGGTGCGGAGGGCGGAGGGCATGTCGACGCCGCGGCGCTGGCGCTCGGCCTCGAACTCGCCGCGCAGGCGCTCGACCTCGGCGGCCTGCGCGGCGAGCTGCCGCCGGGCCTCGTCGCGCTCGGCCTCCGCCTTCTCGCACTGGGCGCGGGCGGCGCCGAGCTGCTCGAGCATCGTCTTCTGCAGGAGGCTCTTGCCCCGCGTGACGCCCTCCAGCTGCTCCCGCAGGTGCTCCACCTCCCGCTCCATGTTCTGCTGCGAGGCCACCGCCGCCGCCGTCTTGTTCACGCTCTCCGAGATGTGGAACCTGCGCCCAGCCGGCTCAGCCGGCCGGCTCGGCTGACTCGGCGGGGCGGGGCGCGGCCTGCTCACTTGAGGTGCTCGCGCTCGTCGACGGCGGCGCTGAGCTCGCCCATGAGGCTCTCGACCTTCTCCTGGAGGGCCCGCTCCCGCCCCGCCGCCTCCCGCCCCGCCCGCCCCGCCTCCCCCCGCAGCGCCTCGTTCTCCCGCGTCAGCTCCTCGATCGAGCGCCCGATCTCGTGCTGGTACTTCGCAAGGCTCCCCTGCAGCTTCTCCAGCTCCCCCTGCAGCGCCCCTGCGCGCGCGAGAGAGAGGAGCGGCGGTCAGCCCCGCCCGGGGTCGTTCGCCGCGCGGGCGGGCGCACGCTTCTCGGCGCGCTCGACCTCGAGCGCGGCGGCGATCTCGCCCTCGGACTCCTCGCCGGCGCGCCGCGCGTCCTCGGCCTCGCCCAGGGCCCCCTCCCGCTCCCGCTCGGCGCGCTCGGCCCGCTGCCGCTCCGCCTCGAGGGCCCGCTCCAGCTCCGCCACGCGCGCCGCCCGCGCCGTCAGCTCCTTCTGCTTCATCTCCACCACGCGGCTCAGGTTCTCGCTCTTCTCCGCCTCCCGCCGGCGCGCCGCCTCCGCCTCCGCCTCCGCCCGCTCGCACCGCTCCGACATCGCCGCGTGCTCACTCCTCAGCTGCGCCCTGCGAAGGCCATCAGCGCCTGAACAACTTCGAGCGGCCCCTCTTCCTTCGAGCGCACTCGGTGCGGGCGGACTCGTCGCGGGCGGCGGTCGACTCGGCCTGGAGGCGCGCGTACTTCTCGGCCTCCTCCTGGACGTACTCGAGGATGACCTGCCGCTCCACCGCCATGTCCGCGCTCGTCTTCGTCGCCGCCAGCAGCTCGCTCTGCGCGTCCGCCAGCTGCGCGCCGGGCGGAGGCGTCAGCCGCCGGCCCGCGGCAGCCTGCCGCCCGCGCTGCGCTGCGCGGGGGGCCCGCCTTGCGCTCGAGGTCGGAGATGTCGTCTCGCTGCCTCTCGCATGTCGCCTGCAGCTCCCCGGCGCGCGTCCTCAGCGCCTCGTTCTCCCGCCTGCGCGGGCCGGCGGCCGCGAGAACCGTCACGGCCGGCGTTCCTTTCCGCTCCTTTTCCGGAGCGGCGCACCGCAGGGCCTCGATGAGCTTCCGCATCTCGGCGCCCTCCGCCTCCCGCTCCTCTTTCTCCTGCCTCGCGTGGGCCAGGTCGTACAGCAGGACGCTCTGTGGGCGGGGCGGCGGCCCTCAGCGGGGGCGATCCGCGGGTCGAGCGGGGCGCAGCGCACTTTGATATCCGAGTCGATGCCGAGCTCGTCGGCGTGTATGTCCAGGGCGCGCGTGAGGACCTGCAAGGAACGCGGCGCAGGCGGGTCGACGTCGTGGACGCGCGGAGGGCCGCGCCGCGTCACGATGCGCGGCGCACCTTTATTTCGTTACGCATCTTCGAAATCTCTTCCTCCTGCGCCAGAATAAGCGACTCCTGGCCCCGCTTCGCGTCCTGCGAACGCCTGGGAGTCAGCGGGACCGCGGCTTCCGCGAGCCGAGGGGCGGACCTGGAGCTTCTCGAGCTTCTGCGTGAGCGTAACGTTCTTCTGCAGCAGCCCGAGCCCCTTCGCGCCGGCCACGAGCTTCGTCTCCAGCCTCCGGACAAGGTCCTTGTCCTCCCGCGACTGCTCCGCTAGCTCATGCCGCTCCAGCATCAGCCGCTCGATGTTCTTTCTTGCCGCGATGAGCTCGCGCTCCGTGGCCTCCACCAGCGCCCGCAGGCGCTTCACCTCGGACAACGCATCGGCGCACTGCAGCTAGCACGTCAGGGCCAACGGCGGCGTCGGAGAAGGAGCAGCCGCACCCGTCCG
This sequence comes from Cyanophora paradoxa, assembly GCA_004431415.1. Classification (NCBI taxonomy): domain Eukaryota; class Glaucocystophyceae; order Cyanophorales; family Cyanophoraceae; genus Cyanophora; species Cyanophora paradoxa. Next base: position 245,367 of record QPMI01000503.1, read on the forward strand.
GAAGCCTGCTGATACTCGCGCTCGAGAACTGCGATCCTGGCGCGGTAGTCCGCGAGCTCTTTGCGGAAGGAGGCCTGGCTGGAGAGGAGGTGCGTCTGGATGCTCGCCGTGCCCGGCTTCGGGGGCGATACGGACACCATTGATCTCTGCGAGGGGGCATCGGGCCTTAGCTAAAGGCGCGGGGCGGCCCTCGTGCGCGGTTGGGATACGCACGGCTAGCGGCGTCGGGGAAGCTGGCCGGGAGCCAAAACGCGCTGGGCTTGCTGGCCTGGAGCTTCTCGCAGTGCCCCCGCCTATGTCGGGCATCGTGTTCTGGGGCGAGCCGTTGATGGCGGGCAGGCGACTGTACCCCGGACGGAGGCCGCGCCAAATTCCGAGGTCCCCGCGCCGCGCCAGCCATCAGGTCCGACTCGAAGCGTTCACAGCTAACGAAAGGCGTGCTGTCCTGCTCCGGCGCCGACCTGTCGTAGAAACCAGTGCGGACTTCTGCGCAGGCGAAGCGAAGCTGCGCAGGCGAAGCAAAGCTGCGCAGCGAACCAGAGAGCGCCGTCGGCGCCGAATTGTTTTAGAACCAGACTCTAGCAGCGCGCCGCGGCAGGCGCCGGCAATGGACGTTCCCGTCAGCCGCGCGGCGGCCGCGCTGGTGCTCGCAACTTTCGCGGCGCGCCGCGGCTACAAGAAGCGCAGCCTGGACCTCTCGGGCGCGGTCGGAGCGTTCATCGTCGGCCTGGTCTCCTTCGTGGCGAGCGTCCGCTTCGGAGTCGCGCTCCTCGCGTTCTTCTTCTCGGCGTCGAAGGCGACGCGCGTGGGGGCCGAGCGGAAGAAGAAGCTTGACGCCGAGTACAAGGAGGGCGGCCAGCGCAACTGGGTCCAGGTGCCTCAGCGCCGCAGCGCCCCCAGACTCGAGCGCCGCGGTCCGACTCGGCGCGCGCCGCAGGTCCTCGCGAATAGCTTCGCGGCCACTGCGGCGTCTCTGGCGTATCTTTACGTCACCGGCGGCCGCGACTCACCGCTGCTCGAGTTCGGGCCCGGCGCCAACCCCCTCCCCTCCCTCCTCGCCCTTGTCCGGCCTCCTCTGCCGCCGCCGCCGCCCGCGCCGGCGCCGCCCCGGCCCGCGCCTGAGCGGAGCGCAGGCGGTGCTGGGCCACTACGCTTGCTGCTGCGGGGACACGTACAGCTCCGAGCTCGGCATACTGAGCCGGGGAAGCCCGCGCCTCGTCACGACCTGGCGCCGTGTGCCGCCCGGCACGAACGGCGGCGTGACGGTCGCCGGCACCCTCGCCGCCGCCGGCGGCGGCCTCATCGTCGGCGTCTCCTTCTACCTCGCCGCGATCTTCTCGTGCGCCGTACCCCCCGCCAACCGGCCCCGGCCGAGCGTACCCCCAACGCGCCGCGGCAGCTGCGCCGCGGGGGCGGACTGCAGCGCGGCGGCGGCGGCGGTCCAGTGGCAGGTACCCCTCCTCGGGCTCGCCGGCGGCCTCTTGGGCTCCTTCGTGCGCTCCTTCGCGTCGTACCCCCCCCCCCCCACCGCCCCTCACGGAGTTCCCCCCAGATCGACAGCTTGCTCGGTGCGACGTTCCAGTACAGCGGCTGGGACGAGAAGGCCGGGTACGCCCCTCCCGTACCCCCTCTCCGACGCCCGCCTCACTGCGTACCCCCGGCAGGCGCGTCGTCAACTCGCCCGCGCACGCGACGAAGCGCCTCTGCGGGTACAACATCCTGGACAACCACCAGGCCCGCCCAGCCCCCCTCACCCGGCCCCAGGCCTCGGACCTTCCCGCCCCGCCCCGCCTGACGTACACGAACCCCCCGCAGGTCAACTTCGTGAGCTCCGTGCTCACATGCGGCCTCATCGCCCGCATCGGCGCCCACGTCCTCTAGCTGCCTTCTGGCGAGGGCCGAGGACCCTGCTCTAGTTCTACATCTAGCCTTAGTATGCGTTGTTGCGTTGTAAAGCCATCCGTCCTGCTTCCAATGTAAACCGGGTCTGCTTCCCGGCCCTCCCGCCCAGAGATCCCTCGCGCACCAGCACCCCCCGACAGGAACGCGTAGCTAGATACGGCGATTCGACACAGAACAAGCAGGCGCCGGCGGCCCCGGCGACTATCGCTTGCTCCACTGCTTGCCGCGGCGGGCCTTCTTGTGGGCAACCTTCTTCGACTCCACCATGCGGTCGTCGCGCGTCAGGTGCCCCTCTGCGCGCACGTGCGCGTGCGCGCCCCGTCAGCGGCTGCTGGGCGGCCGCTGGGGCGGGGCGGGGCGGGGCGGGGCGGGGCGGGGCGGGGCGGGGCGCACCGGGCTTCATGAGGGGCCGCAGCGACGGGTCAAAGTTCTGCAGGGCGCGCGCCACACCGAGCCGGATCGCGTCCGCCTGGCCTGCGCCCCGCGCTCGCGCTCGCGCCGGGCGCGCGGGCGGCGGGCGGGCGCGGGAGCGCACCGGCGGAGCCGCCGCCCTTGGCCGTGCACCACACGTCGAACTTGTCTATGGCGTCGACGGAGAGGAGGGGCGAGACCATGCGGTGCCGCAGGAAGAGGCGCGAGAAGTACTCCGTGTGCAGCATCCCGTTGACGAGGAAGATGCCCGTGCCGGGCTTGATCCACACCCGCGCCACGCTCGTCTTCCGACGGCCCGTCCCGTAGGCGCGGTTGAACTCGTCGACCTGCCGTTCCCGGACGATGACCTCGACGGTCCTCTCCTTCTCGGCGGCGACGACCTCCTCTTCCTGGACCTCCTCCGCCGCCAGCATCTCTTCCACCAGCGCCCGCTTCGCAAGCTCCCGCAGCTCCTCCTCGCTCAGGTTCTCCTTCTGCCACAGCTCGCTGTCCAGGACTGTCACGCCGCCGCCCGTCCGCTCGCGCAGCTCGGCGAGGGACTCGCCCTCGTTGGCGGCGAGTGCTGCGCGAGTTGCGCGAATCGCCGTTGCTACTGCTGAAATGTAGCGCGAAACCAGGCCTCCGTGCCGCTCGGCGGGCGCGTGATGCCGGACGATGGCGGCGGCCGGGGCTGCGAGGCCGTGCGCCTGGAGCCTCGCCGCGCGTGCCCCCGCCGCCGCCAGCGGCCTGATCGCTCCCCGCAGAAGCATTTCGCGGTTCGGGGTACACTGCCCGATACGGCAGGGTACACGTGCAGCCAGTTCAACCGGGCGCGGGAAGGCGGGATGGAGGTCCCCGCGGAGAAGCTGCGAGCGCTGGACGCACGGATGACACTGGGCGGCTCGGGCGACAGCAACGGCGGCTTCGAGGATGTCGTCGGCCTCGTTTCGGTTCTGTCGCCGGCGGGCGCGACGCCCCTGGATGTGCAGTTCCGCGTAGAGCACAGGCCACCGGGTGATGACGATGAGGAGGACTCCAGCTCCAGCCTTGAGGAGCAGGTTCGTCTTTTCCCGCGCTGGCTTCCCGCGCTGGGCACCCGCGCGGCGCTGGCCTGTGCGCCATGCACGCGCGTTCATCCGAACCGACCGTACGCGCTTTTGCAGAACGTGGAGGCGCTGGAGACTCCCGCGCCGGCAAACCGCGACCCCAAGGAGGTCTCGCCCGTCATTCCGAAGCAGGAGCGAGGCGGAGAGAACAGCAACGACGGAGTCACGCCCCGGAAGCGCAAGATGTTCACGCGCGACGAGGACGAGAGGATCCTGCAGGTGCGCCGTGGCGGGAGCGTTCCCGCGCTTGACCGCAGTAAGCGCTGACCCGACGCGAACGCTCCCATCCGCAGGGCGTCACAAAGTACGGCAAGCAGAGTTGGGATGAGATAGTGCGATGGAGCGGCCTCTCGCGCACCGTCGATCAGGTGCCGCCCTTCGGCCCGAGCCAACAAGCGCGCGGTTGGGTGCGGCGGGCGCTCACGCGCGCCCCCTTCCGCAGGTGCGCAAGCGGTACAAGCGCCTGGAGAAGAAGCAGGAGAAGGAAAGGCAGGCGGGCGCCGCCGGCGGCGTTCCCGCCACCGGCGCAGTTCCCGCCAACACCTCGCCCCTCCGGCCCCTGCCCGAGGCCGCCAACACCCCGCCCGCCACGCACCCCACCGCCTCCGTGGGCGGCGTGAGCCCCGTCCCCGCCGTCGGGCTCGCACCCCAGCTCGACGCGGCATCCTCCGCCCCCGCCGCCCCCTCTATCCCCCCCTCGAAGCCCACCCGTACCCTGGACCACTACTTCGGCAGGGTGCGACCCGCTCTTTTTCGAGCCCCGCGGCTTCGCCTGACGCGTCCGGCAGCCCGCGGGGGCCGCCGACGAGCGCTCGCGAACATCCGGCGCCGGATCCAGCGCGCCGCGCGCCCAGGCCTCGCGCCCCGCCCGCACCTCGGTCCGCCCCGCCCGCCGCGAACCGCCCCCGCCCCGCGCCGCTCCGCTAACGCCTCGCGCCGCCTCAGGACGCGTCGGAGCCGCCGGCGCCGCCGGCCTTTGTGGACCTGGAGGCGCGGGAGCGCGAGGGGTCGCTGGCGGCAGAGGTTGCGAGGCTGCAGCAGGAGCTGCGCGAGCGGGACGCGCGCCTCGCGCGGTTCGAGGCCGACGCGCGCTCGGCGGCTGGCCTCGCGGCGCACGTCGCGGCGCTCGAGAAGGAGCTCGCCGAGGCCCAGCGGAAGCAGGCGGAACAGGAGACGACGGTGCGGGCGGCCATGGAGGAGGCCCTGCGCAAGGCGGCCCGGTACGAGCGGCGGGAGGCGCGGGAGTCGATGCTGCGGGAGGGGGTGCGGCTGGGGCGGCTGGCGTACCAGCGGACGGGGACGGGCGCGCAAGAGGTCTGGGAGGAGGGCAGCGCCTTCAGGGAGCTGCAGGAACGCGTGGAGAAGCTCAACGAGGAGAAGGAGTGCCTCGAGCGCGCCAAGAAGGCCCTCACCCGCAAGCGCCTGCCCCCGCCCGGCGAGGCCGCCGCACCCCCGGGGCCCGACGGCTCCGCCCCCCCCTCCGCCGAGGACCTGGCCGAGGCCGAGGAGTTCACGAAGGTACGCGTACCCCCCGCCGATCCCGTGCACCGCCCCTTTGCTGCCGCCGCTGAGGCCCGCCCCAGGTCCGGCTGCTGGCCATCCGCTCGGAGATCCAGTACCTCATCGAGGAGAAGGACCGCCTGGAGGCACGCCGGCGCCCGCCCGCCCCCGCCTCGCCCCGCCTCTCTGACCGCGCCCCGCCCCGCCCCGCAGCGAGAGAAGGCGCTTGCGGTGCGCGAGGCCCGGCGGCAGCGCGACGAGGACGCATCCCGGTCCGTACCCCCCGGCGCGTTCGTCGCGCTGTACCCCCCTGAGGCGTCGGCCGGCAGGTGGTCGAACCACCCGCTGTTGCACCAGAGGTACCTCCTCCTCAAGCTCCTCGGCCGGGGCGGCTTCTCCCAGGTGCCCCAGCACTCGATCCGAGCTCCCGCAGCCTTCTCCAACTTGCTGTCTAACCACCTGCCTTCAGGTGTTCCTCGCGTACGACCTGAAGGAGCTGCGGCACGTCGCGTGCAAGATCCACGAGCTCGCCCAGCACTGGAGCGAGGAGAAGAAGGCGCGCCGGCCTTCCCTTCCTTGCCCGCCTCCGAGTCCGCGTCGCTCGCTCACGCCCCCCGCAGCACAACTACATCAAGCACGCCACGCGCGAGTACAACATCCACCGCTCCCTCTGCCACCCGTGCGCCTCTACCCCGGCTTCCTTCCCTCCGCCCCTCACCCGTTCTTACCGTACCCCTCCCCGCAGGCGCGTCGTGCAGCTCTTCGACGTCTTCGAGATCGACAACAACTCCTTCTGCACGGTGCCCACCCCTCGCACCCCCTCCCCCACCACCCACCCCCCCACCCCCCTCACCGCGTACCCCCGGCAGGTGCTGGAGCACTGCGACGGGGGGGACCTGGACCTCTACCTCAAGAACCAGAAGACACTACCCGAGCGCGAGGTCCGCTTAGAGCAGCGATGCTTAGAACAGCAGAGACGGAGACGCTGCGCCTCGCTCGCACGCTCGCTCGCGCCGCTGGCTGACGCCTGCGCCCCCGGCAGGCGCGGTGCATCATCCACCAGGTCTTCTCGGGGCTCAAGTACCTGAACAGCCAGAAGAAGAAGATCATCCACTACGACCTCAAGCCCGGCAACATCCTCTTCCACAAGTCCGCATCCTCCTTTCTTTCACATAGAATACAACTAGATAGTTCCTCGCCTGACCGACCCTCCTCTCTTTCTGCCTGCAGGGGCGAGGCGAAGATCACGGACTTCGGCCTCTCGAAGATCCTGGAGGACGGCCAGGAGTCCCTCGACCTCACCTCCCAGGTCCGAACAGAGGGTGGGGGGAGGGGGTACGCGACGTCGCTCGTGGCTGAAGCGTACCCCCTCGCCAGGGCGCCGGCACCTACTGGTACCTCCCTCCGGAGTGCTTCATGAACGGGGCGCCCCGCATCTCCTCCAAGGTGCCGCGTACCCCCCGTTCCGGTGTCGGCGGCGTGCCCCCGCCGACGCCCCGTCTCGCTCTGTGCAGGTGGACGTGTGGTCGGCGGGTGTGATCCTGTACCAGATGCTGTACGGGCGGAAGCCGTTCGGGCACGACCAGTCCCAGGAGCGCATCCTCACCGAGCAGACGATCCTCAAGGCCCAGGGCGTCGAGTTCCCCGCCAAGCCCGCCACCACGGACGCCTGCAAGGCCCGCCCCCTCTGTTGTTTCGAGCTGTACCCCCGCCCGCCCGCCCTTCCTGACGCGCGCGCGCGCCCCGCAGGACTTTATCCGGCGCTGCCTCACGCGGAGGCAGGACGAGCGCCCCGACGTCTTCCAGGTCTTCAAGTGCGTGCCCCCGGCCAGCTCGCTCGCTCCGCCCCTGTACCCCCCCTCCCGCCCCGCTGACCCTCGCCCCCCCCCCCCCCCTCCCCCCGCAGCGAGCCTTTCCTGCGCCAGACGCCGGACGCGGCCCGGGGCGGGAAGCGCGCGCGGCGGCGGCGGCGGCGACCGGCGCGCCGGCCGCGGGCCCGGCGCCCCCCGTGCCCACCTTCTCGGGTGTGGCGGCCGCCGGGCCCACCTCCTCCCTCCTAGGAGGGGCCCCGCTCTGAGGCCCCGCGATCGGATCCGGCGCCCCCCCTTTTTCTAGCGTAGGCCGAGCCCCTCATCAGCTCGCGCAGTCGCAATTGTGTGTTTCAAGTTCCCTTTGGTTTCCAGCAGAGCTTGAATCGGCAGCGCCCCTTTTTCCGCGCGCGATCTCTTTTTCCGCCTCGCTTCAATTTGTCAGATAACTTTTTTCGCCCCCAGTGCCAGTGCTATAGCTAGGTATCGTTGTTTCGCAAGCGTGTGCGTCCAATGGAGCCGCCACCCATTTGTGATTCTAACCCCTGAAGCCTTGAGCAGCACTACTCAGCGTTCTGCTTGAAGGGCCTGATCATGAATTCGAATTGATCATGATCATGATCATGATCATGAACATGAACATGAAATCATGAACTCAAATGAGGCGGGGGCCGGCTCGATCGCGACAGCGGACTCAGCGGAGTGGCTCTATATATATAGCTATAACTTAGTAAATAGAGGCGCCGGCGCTTGGCGTGCACCATATGGCGCAGGCATTGGGCTACTTGCGCTGGCCATGCCATGATGGCTTCGGCTCTGGATCCGCCTCCCGGAAAAGTTAGGCGATGCCAGCGCCAATCCCTTCCCCCCCCCCTCCCCCCCACCCACCCCCCCTCACTCGCCGGGCTCGCTGCAGCTAGCCGGTCTAAATTCGGGCCGGGCTCTTTGGCCGGGCTACTAGGCTAAATTCGTCATGGTGCACTGGGGTAGACAGGTATAGATAGAAAATGGGGTACCGGTAAGACTAAATTTACACTATTTGCAGGGGCAAGAATCGAAAGAACTGCTCAGCACCTACTGGACGCCGACTCCGCCCCCGCGGCTCCTGCGGTACCGGCGTCTGCACGGCGCGCACCTCTCGCGGCGGATTGCAAGACGCGAAGGGACGCACGGGGAACGGTCGAGCACTCGTCCAGACCTCGTCCAGATCTCGTCCCCCTCTCCCTCTCCCTCGCGGACCTGCGGGGCCCGGCCGTCAGGTGGGGCGACCTTCTCGCACTCGAACGAGGACAGAAGGCGTCGATGGGCACCTCGATGCGCCTGCGCGTTACGCGCTCGTTGGGGCGGGCATCCGCCCTCTCCTCGTTTCGCAACTCCTGCACCCGCCGGCGCCGCATCGCCGCCTCCAGCTGCGCTACCGCCTCCTCGCCCTCGAAAAAGGCTAGCCGGGCCTGCAGCGCCGCCGCCCGCTCCCGCTGCCCCGCTGCCGCCGCAAGGGCCCGCCGGAGCGCCGCATTCTCTGCCTCCAGCGCCGCCGCCCGCTCGGGCTGCCCTGCTGCCGCCGCAAGGGCCCGCCGGAGCGCCGCATTCTCTGCCTCCAGCGCCGCCGCCCGCTCGGGCTGCCCTGCTGCCGCCGCAAGGGCCCGCCGGAGCGCCGCATTCTCTGTTTCCAGCGCCGCCGCCTGCCCCGCTGCCGCCGCAATGGCCCGCCGGAGCGCCGCATTCTCTGCCTCCAGCGCCGCCGCCCGCTCGGGCTGCCCCGCTGCCGCCGCAAGGGCCCGCCGGAGCGCCGCATTCTCTGTTTCCAGCGCCGCCGCCCGCTCGGGCCGCCCTGCTGCCGCCGCAAGGCCCCGCCGGAGCGCCGCATTCTCTGCCTCCAGCTGTTGCAGCTGACTGGCAGCGGCTGTGTCGCGGCTGGCAGCACCGCCCTCCACCTGTCCCGTCGACATCCGCTGCGCTTCAGTAATATAAGCGAAAAATGGCGGCGGCGCAGTATACACGAAGGCACGTGCGCATGCAGGCACCGGAGCTGCTACGGAGCTGGAGCTCGAGCCGGCAGCATGCGCAGGCCCTGCGGCTGCACCTGCCGCTGCAGCGCCGACGCCGATCTGCAAAAACAAATGATATATATCGATCATGATCCGGAGTGCGGATCCGGAAAACATGTACATGATGGAATCCGAAATGGAGTCCGTGCTCACAGAATTCGAACTAGTACCGGCACGAAGGGCGAGAGAGTGCAGATATTCCAGGGGTGATTGTCTCAAATTGAGCACTCGCAGACCAGCGAGTCCCCCGATCTCCGCAGGAAGCGCCGTCAGCTTGGTGCCTCTCAATTCCAGCACTCGTAAGCCAGCGAGCTGCCCGATGTCCGGTGGAAGGGCCGTCAGCTCGTTATAGCTGACGTCAAGCTGTTGCAGAGACGCGAGCCGCCAAATTTCCAACGGCAGCGTCGTCAGCAAGTTATTGTGAGCGATTATAATCTGCAAGTTCACAAGCCGCCCGATCTCCGGCGGCAGGCTCGTCAGACGGTTGCCCCATACAAGAAGCTCGCGGAGATTCGTCAGCTTCGCGAGCTCTTCTCCCGGAATGCTCGTGATCGAATTCATGCTGAGGTCCAAGATCCGGATGTTCGATGGACCCGCGCGCTCGATCACCGTCGTCGGCCAGACGTTCCACCCGGTTCCCTTGAGCTCGAGCTTCCCTTCCATGGCGTTCCAGCTTCTCGACGCGTACGTCATGGCGCTGCGCGCAAATCATGCAAGAACGAGAATTGCGCATTTCATCCTCGATCGCGAGCTCACTTCGCTTCGACGCGCGGATCTGGATCTGAACTTGGTGAAAGGCCCTGATCGAATTGCGAATTCGAAGCGCGCTGCCACTCTAGATCTGCCATCGATCGGGAGTAAGCACCGAGCTCGACGGCAATACATACATGGGGAATTATCGCACCTGATCGAGTCCGCGAAATCGCCGCCGCCGCGAAGAAATCCGCGTAAAGCGATCGATCGCGAGCCAAAGTGTACGTATACCCCCTCCAAGGTGTACCCGGTCCGAGGGCCCTCGGGGAGGATTATTGCGCGCTTCTTTAATTTGCTCCTTCAAGGCTTTTCGCAGCTTTTTCGCAGCTTTTCGCAGGCCTGCAGGATAGCTCAGCGGCTGGCCTGCGCATGCACCCGCGGCCGTCGGCCCCCGCGGCCCCATCGCCACTGGGGCCATGGCTGACTTGGCTCTCGATCTTCACCAGATCGATATCAGTCTGCCAGGTCATCAGGGCCATCGCGAACTGCTGAAGTTGATGAAATGCGTATATTCAAGTACTCAACACTGCCAGAGAGAACAGCTGAAAACTAAGCGGACTAATGCTAGGCAGACCGGCCTCGGGGGCCGTGCATGCATACACATCTTGAAACAGAAGAGGGGACTGCCCAGCGGGCTCACTTGCCCTTGCCCTTGCCCTTGGCGGCCGGGGCGGGGAACTTGCGCCCCTTCTTCTCCTTCGCCTCGATCTGCTTCTGCAGGAGCACCTGCGCGCGGTGCCGCGATCGGGCGGGTCAAAGAGATCAAATGTGGGGAGGGGCCCCGGCCGGGCGGACCTTGAGGAGCTCGAGGAGGGTGCGGCAGCGGCGGGCGTCCGGGTGGGACTCCTCGCGCGCCGCCCCCTGCGCCGCCTCCAGCAGCGACGCCGCCGTCGCCTGCGCGCGAGGCGGCTCGGGCAAGGCAAGGGAAGGGCGGGGGCGGGGGGCGCGGCACGCACGGCGGGGGCGGGGAGGGGACTTGAGGGAGGGGAGGGCGGAGCCGCGGCGGCCGGCGGGGGCGGGGAGGCGGTGGAGCCGCGGCGGGAGCCCGGGCCGGCCGAGGAGGCCCGCCTCGAGCCGGCCGAGGTCGACCCGCGGCGCCCGCCGGCCGCCGAGCCGCGGCGGTTGCCGGGGGGACGGGGCCGGCGGGGAGGAGCTGACCCCGGGATGGCGAAGGCACCCCGGCGGGATGGGGCCCCCGCGGCCGACGGGGGCCGCGAGCCGCCGGCGGCGGAGGGCGGGCGGGGGGAGGAGGGGGAGCCCGGGGGGGGCGGGGGCGGGGCGAGGGCGGAGGCGAGGGAGTTTGTGATGGTGGGGACGGCGGCCGTCTGGTGCAGGATGGCCAGCGCGCGCTCCAGCAGCGCCACGCCGTCCGCGTAGCGCCGCTTGGAGCGCAGGCACCGGGCCACGTCGTAGAGGCGGGCGGCGACGGCCGGGTGCGGGCCGGCGCCGGGGGCCCCCTGCGTGGCCCTCTCCGTGAGGCGGAGGGCCCGCTCGAAGCAGGGGTACGCCTCGTCCACGCGGTCCCGCCGGAGCAGCGCGTCCCCGAGGGCGCAGAGCAGCGGCGTCAGGTCCTCCTGCAGCGGCCCGAACGCCTGCGGCCGAGAAGCCTCAGAACAGCCTTTCAGGAGACCGGAGAAGACTGTCCGACCGTCTCGCGGATCTGGAGGGCGCGCTGCATGAGCTTGACGGGCTCGTCGGCGCCGCCGGCGTTGGCGTTCTGCAGCTCCTTCTCCTTGTCCTTGTCGCCCTGCGCGAGGACGCGCACGCGGGCGACGAGCAGCTCCGCCAGGCTGAAGAGCGTCCCCGCCACGTCCGGCGCCTCCGGGCCCAGCACCTGCAAGAACACGCTGAGAAGAAGCTTTAGAACAAAGGAGAGATTAGTTAAGGACCTGCTCCTGGAGGGCGACGGCGCGGCGGTAGAGGATCTCGGCGTCCTCGAGGCGGTGGGCCGCCTCGGGGCCCTGGCGCCCCTTGAAGGCGTGGATCCACGCCACCGCCTTCATGAGCGACGCGAGGGCGAGCTGCACGTCGGGCCCCGCCGCCGAGGCCCCCGAGCGGGCCCGCACGGCCCGCACGTGCGCCTCGCCGATGTCGAGGGCGCGCTGGTAGTAGGGCAGCGCGTGGTCGTAGTGCCCCAGGGAGAAGTGGTGGTCGGCGAGGGCGACGAGGCGCTCGCCCACGGCGGGGTGGTGCGGGCCCAGCACGCGCTCCAGGATGCGCTGCGAGGCGAGGTACAGCGGGAGCGCCGCCTCCACGCGCCCCGTCGCGCGGTAGAGATCGGCGATGAGCTGCAGCGTCTCGCCCGAGCGGCCGTGCTCCTGGCCCAGCGCGCGCTGCCGGATGCGGAGGGCGCGTTCGAGGAGCGGCTGGGCCCCCTCCGGGTCCCCGCACCAGATCGTGAGCTGGCCCATCGTGTGCAGCGTGTCGCCCACGCCTGCGTGGCCCGGCCCCGAGGACTCCTCCTGGATGGCGAGGGCGCGGCGGTAGACGCCGAGGGCGCGGCGGAGCTGGCCGGTCTCGCGGTAGACGCGGGCGACCGCGAGGAGGCGGAGGGCGACCTTGCGGTGCTTGGGTCCGTAGAGCTTCTCGGTGATGTCGACGGCCTTCATGTGCTGGATGAAGGCCTGGCTGAGGTTGCCCTTGGCGCGGTACGAGCGCGCCACCGAGTCGAGCGCGTCGGCGATCGCCTCGTGCTCGACGCCGAGCGCCGAGACGCGCAGGTCCAGCGAGCGCTCGCTGGCGGCCAGCGCGTCGTCCCCGCGCGGCGGCCGCAGCTCCCGCGGCGACCGGAACGCCGTCGCCGGCGTCGCCGGCACGGGCGGCGGGGCGCCGCGGGGCCCCCGACGGCGAGGCGGGCCCCGCGGCCGCGGCGCCGTCCCCGGCGGCGGCGGGGGCGGGGCCGGGCCGGGGGCGGGGCGGCGGGGCGGCGGGGAGGCGGCGGCGACGGCGCACTCGGCGAGGTAGCCCCCCGCTAGGGCGAGGAACGAGGCGGCGACGGGGAGCGCCGTCGGCCCGAAGGCCCGCGTCCGCAGCGCCACGGCCCGCTCCAGCAGCCGCGAGGCCGCCGCCGCCGCCGCCTTCGGGCTGAAGACCGCCGCCGCCAGCCCCGAGGCCGCCGCCGGGCGCGGCGGCCGCGAGGTCGACGGGCGCTTCTCGCCGCCCTCCTCGTCGTCCACCGTCGGGCGGGGCGGGTGCACGGCCGGCGGGAGGAACGCCGGCGCGGCGCGGAGGCCGCAGCCGGGGGCGAGCTCGGGCTCGGTGCCCGCGTGCTCGCCGGCGGGGAGCAGCGGGTCGTCGGCGGCGGCCGGCGGGCGGAAGGCGATGAGGAACGCCGCGACGCGCTCCGCCGCGTGCGCCGCCTCCACGTCGAAGTGCGACGCCGCGTACCCCTCCAGGGCCGGGGGGTACGCCCGCGCCGGGTCCACGTCGGCCTCCGTAAGCGGCCGCGCCTCATCCGTCGTCGTGTCGAAGGAGAGCGTGGGGGCGGCCCCGGCGGCCCCCGCCTTGGAGGAGGCGAAGCTGGCGAGGAGGGCGCGCCAGTGGACGGAGAGCTCGTCCCGCCGGAGGCCGTGCTCCCAGAGGGAGCCGAAGACGTCCGGGTCGGCCAGCGCCGCCGCGAGGCGCCGCCAGCTCCCGATCTGCGCGAGGTGGAAGGGCAGGTCGCGTCGCCACGCGCCCCGCGGGCCGGCCGCCCACGCCGCCGCCCGCGAGAGGGCGCCCTCCAGCGAGTTGGCCGCCGGCCCGTCCCCGGCGCCTCGCCCCAGGCCCCGCTCGCCGTGCCCCGGGGAACCCGCCCCCCGGCGTCCCCGCCCGCGACATCACGTGCGAGTGCGACGACATGGCCGTCGCCCGGCCGTCCCCGGAGGGCGGCGGGGCGCCCCCGGGCCCGGGCCCCGCCGCGGCCGCGCGCTCTGCCTTGAGCTGCTGCTCGTAGCGGGCGGCGATGTCGTCGTGGACCTTGGCGACGGGCGGCGGCTCGTCGGTCGCCCCCGGCTCGGGCGTCAGGTACCGCCGCACGACGGCCTCGCGGAGCAGCGGCTCGCCGATGTAGAGGGCGCCGCGGTGCGCGAAGGCGAACTCGCGCAGGGCGTGCGAGAAGGGCGCCCAGACGAGGCCCCGCAGCTGCGCGATCTCCAGGATGTCCCACTCGGGCAGGCCCACCAGCGAGGTCGCCATGAGCGTCAGGCTGATCTGGACGGTCGTGAGGCCGTACTCGCGCTCCCAGCGGGCCAGGAGGGCGTCCAGGAGGGCCGGCGCGTCCTTGGCCGGGGCCATCTCGTCCAGCGCCGACTCGACCTCGCGCCCGCGCCGCCGCCGGCACTCCCGCGTCAGCATGGAGAGCCAGGCCGCCCCCGCCGCGCCGGAGGCGGCGGGGCTGTCCATCGCCATCAGCCGCTCCCGCGCGCGGTTGTCCGCCTCGTCCGCCGCCGCGTCGATCGGGCCCATCAACTGCGCCCGGCCGCGGGGGCTCACAGAGAGGCGCGCATCGGGGGCGGCGGCGGGGGGTACGCCTCTCGCACCCTGTCGACGAGCGAGATGCGCTGCTGGGGGTGGAGGGGCCCCAGCCCGACCGAGAGCCAGCCGCCGGCGCGCGCGGCCGCCTCGGGGGCGGTGCCCGGGCGCGCGGAGAGGACTATGTAGACGTTGGAGGGGAAGGCCTCGGGGATCCAGCGGAGGTCGGAGCCGACGCCGCCCTCCAGCAGATCCACCGAGTCCACCACGAGGACGAGCTTGCCCCGCAGCTTGCGCCCCGCCAGCGCGCCCCGCGCCCCGCCCGAGCCGTGGCTCGTCGCCGGGCGCGCGGGGGGCGCCTGCGGCGGCACGGCGTTGCCGCAGCGCTGGAGGAGCTCGGTGAACTTGGCCGAGGCGTCCTCGGGGGTACTAGAAAGGCGCTCCTCGTCCCACTCGCTGCGCGCGAGCTCGCCGGCCTCCTGGCGGGCGCGGCGCGCGGCGGCCGCCCCCGCCCCGAACTCGACCATCTCCTCCGCGAGGCGCCGCAGGAGCGGCACGAGCGAGGCCGCCGAGGGCGTGGCCGTGCAGTCGCAGTGGTGCATCACCACCGCTGCCCGCCCGCCCCCGCCGCGTCGCTGGAGGGCGGGGGAGGGGGAGGGGGCTGGCTTCGTTCGCACCGTCGTCCGGGGTGGAGCGCAGCTGCCGCCAGCGGGCCGCCCAGTTCGCCAGCGTCGCCGTCTTCCCGGAGCCTGCCCCGCGGCGCCCGTCGGCGCCCGCCGCCGCCGGGCTCCGAGCCGGCCGCGGGGGGCACGCGCACCGCGGGCGCCGAGGAGGAGGAAGGGCTTGCCGTTGGAGGGCGCCTCGACGTACCCCTCCAGGAGCCCCTCCACGTCCCGCGGTACGTAGTGCGGGCCCACGCGGAACTGCGCGCACCGCGTCACCTCCGGGGGGTACGGGATTTCTTTTGGGGGGGGGCGGGGGTACGGGCGCACCGCGCCGTAGGCCTCGTGGCAGGCGCGCTCCTCCTCCGCCCAGCCCCGGGGTACCTCCTCCGGAAAGTCCGCCAGGATCGCCTGCGGGGGGAAGGGGGGCGGCTCGGGCGGGGGGTACGGCGCCATTCCGGCGGAAGAAAGGGCATCGCGCACCCGCTCGAGGTCGGCGTAGGCCTTGTCGGCGAGCTCGTTGGTGTTCACGTAGAGATTTTTGATGGCGTACCCCGCCGTCAAGACGCCCTGCTTCAGCGCCTCCTGCCGCTGGCCCGCCGCCGGGCTCTCCGCGTCCGACGGGCGGCCCGCCCCCGCCCTCCGTACCCCGTGGCCCTGCGGCGCGGCGCGGTGGGGCGGCGACCCGGGCGGATGGAGCCGCGGGGGGGTACCGTGGGCCCGGAGGAGGAGCTGGACATCGTGACGCTGGTCTCGCTCGGGGCCGGCAGCGTCCGGCAGACCTCCGGCGAGCGAACGTAGAAGAACGTTCGCTTCACGTCCTTGTGTCGCCTCGCCAGCGCCCCGTACAGGATCTCCATCTACCCCCCACGGGTCACCACGCGGACGTACCCCGATGCCCCCAGCCCCCCGCACCTCGGCCAGGGATCGGTCCTTGAAGGAGTGTACCCAGGGGAACCGGGTACCCGCCGTGTCGAACGTGTCCATCAGCGCCGGGTCCACCGCCGCATCCGGGTTCGCTGCGGAGGGGGGTACGGGATCAGGGGGGCGGGGTAGCGGGGCCCGGGGCGGGGGGTACGCGCGCACAGAGGTCGTTGAAGTGGCCGTACATGTTTCCCATGAGGGCCATGAAGTAGGGGCGCGAGTTGGAGATCTCCCGCAGCCGCAGCAGGAGCGTCTGCGCCGGCCGGCCGTCAGTCGGCGCCTTTGGGGGTAGAGAGGGAGCAGGGGGGTACCTGGCGGTTCTGGTCCTTCTCACTGAAGGGGGACACGTCGACCGGGAGGAAGCTGTATCCCCTCGAGCGGCAGAGGTTTGCGAGCCGCGGGAAGGTAGTCTGCGCGGGGGGCCTCGGCCGGGGCGGGGAGGGGCCGGAGCGGAGGGGGTAGACGGGACCTTGAAGAGGGCGTCGCGGTCGGGCCCGAAGTCGCGGGGGGGTAGGGCCACGTAGACGCGGATGACGCGTGACTCGCGGCAGCGGGCGATGTACTCCTCCGGCGGCTGCTCCTCTGCCGTCATCTCTGCCCGCACTGCGAAGGCGGCTCGGATTTTGAGGGGCGGGCGCGGGGGCGCGCGCGGCGCGGCGCAGCGCGGACGCACCGCGCGGGTCGATGGGCTTGGCGTTGGGCGGGATGTCCGGCACGGCGGCGGCGACGCTGCCGGCCTTGCCCAGGCCGGCGCTGCCCCGAGCCACTCCCTGGGCCGGGCGGCCACCGGGCCGGGCCGTCGCCTTGGGGGCGCCGGTGCGGGCCGTGTGCTCGGCCCCCTCGACGGCGACAGTCAGCTCCTTCCCCGCCGGGTTGCGGGAGGCGGCGGCGGAGCCCGGGCGCTGGATGGGCGGGGGCGCCGGCCGCTTTCCTGAAGACGGCTCGCCCCAGGCCTTCGCGACGCCGCGCGACGTGCCGTGCGTCCGCGAGGATGGGGCCACCTCACTGGGGACGTCCGCCACGAGGTACTTGCCGCTCTCATCGGCATCCCCCTGGTGCTGCGCGGGCTTCGAAGCCGGCTGCGCGAGCTTCGGGAGCTTCGGCGGCGCTTTGCCGCCGACTTTCGCGCTCTCGGCGGTCTTCGGACGGATGTCCCTTGTTACGGACCGCATCGCTGCGCCTTGGGACTGCAGGCGGCAGCTGAAAAGTGGAAAGCTACCAACGCGAGCTCGCTGGGGCACTTGGCCTCAAGCCTGAGCCCGGCTGGCCTGTCCACTGTTTGACCGAGCCAGCTTGCGATCGGGGACGCGCTGCGTGCGACTATTCTGTGCAGGCTACTGCTGCAGGTCGTGCCGCCACTCTGGGTCCGGGCGGGTGGCTTAGTTCGGGCCCAGCCTTTTCGGTCAGAGACTTGTACCCGTCAGAGAAGATGGCAGCGGTGCCTCCCGGCTTCCCGGACGCCCGCATCCGCTAGCTACGTGCTCTGTGCAATCGCTAACGTGTATACGACGCGCAGAAGCAGCAGTCGCTGCACGAGGTGCTTCCGAAGGCGGGCCTGGTGTATTCGGAGAAAGGGAACCTCAGCGAGGTGCTGTGCAAACCGAAGATCATGCCCATCAAGTCAGTCACGCTGCAGCAACTCGAGTCCATCGAAGTGCGTCCACCAAAGTCCGCTCGAATGGAATGTTCGCCGCCCTGACGCACGCCGCCACGCAGAAACAAGCCGTAGCTATCGGCCAGCAGCGCGCTCAGACTGCTGCCGCCGAGCGTGCCGGCATGCGATGGTGCGGCCTGTTTTGCGCACCGCCATCGCTCCTCGGCCGCTCACCGCTCTGCAGATCCGTTCGACGGACTTCGCTCTTTACTCTCATCGACGCGAGCAGCGCAAGATCCATGCAGTCATGCGCCAGAGCTCCGCCGTGCATGGCATGAGCGCCCAGGGTCGCGGCCCGCCCTATCCGCCACCTCCACTCGCAGCTCCTAGC
Source organism: Cyanophora paradoxa (assembly GCA_004431415.1). NCBI lineage: Eukaryota > Glaucocystophyceae > Cyanophorales > Cyanophoraceae > Cyanophora > Cyanophora paradoxa. The sequence continues at coordinate 262,918 of QPMI01000503.1, forward strand.
TGGCCTTTTCCAAGGCCGTGCCGAACCCTTCGGCAGGACGCGCGGTGCTGCAGGCCAGTGGTAGGAATATAGGTTGTTTGAGAAACAATAAGCGACAACATTTGCAGCATCTGTACAGCACTAGAGCTTTAAAGGGCACTAGTTCTAAAAGAGAGTGGAGCATCGGAAAACACGAAGGCTGCCGGGCGACGACAAGGCCCCTAGACAGCAAGTAACACTACATACAGCGGGCGGGCCTGAGAGCGCGCCCGGCACTGTACAACGCGGCTTCCGGGCGGCGCTGGCTCGCTCGCTCAGCGGACGTCGACGAGCTCCCAGCCCTCCTCCACCTCGAACCGGGCCGGCGCCGCCGCCGCCGAAGAAGCCGGCTTGGCGGCCGCAGCGACCGCGGCCGGCGCCGCGCGGGGCGAGCCCGAGGCGGCTTCGGCGGGGGCGGGGGCCGGCGCCGGCTGCGGGGCGGCGGAGGGCGTGGCGGGCCGCGGGGACTCCCCCGGAGCCTCCTCCTCCTCCTCCTCCTCCTCGGGCCCCCCCTCGGGGCCTCCTCGTGGGGCGGCTCGGGTACGGCGAAGAGAGGGCGCCCGTCGTCCTCCCCGAGCCCGCCCCGGCCCCGCCTCCGGCCCCGCCTCCGGCTCCGGCTCCGCGGGCGCGGGCGCCGGCGCGGGGTCCGCCTCCGGAGCGCTGTCGGCCGCGGGCGGCTCCCCGGCGCTCTCCTCGCGCGCATCGTCTCCCTCCAGCTCGAACGCGGGGGCCGGCGCCCCACGCTGCCCGGCCCCGGACGGCTGCTGCTGCTGCTGCTGCTGCTGCGCCGCCATCGGGAGCGGGTCCCGGCACGTGTCGCAGAGCACCGCGCCGGGCCTGCTCATCGCGCGGCAGCGCTGGCACCACAGCGTCGGCTGCCGTCGCGCGTGAGCGGCGCGGAAGGCGCGGGCGGCGAGGCGCGGGTCCGCACCGAGGCGGGGACCGCCTGCCACTGCTGGTTCAGGAGGTACTCGTGCGGCATCTTCCTGCGAGGCCGTCGGCACGGGAGGCGCTCGGAAGCACGGAAAGGACTGAGCGCACTTCGTCCAGAGGATGAGGCCCGGGCCGACGCCCTCGCAGATGTCGGCGCAGCGGTTCAAGTTGCCGAGGCTGGACACGAGGAAGCCCTCTTCAGTAAAGAACCAGCGCTGGTTAGCGCTGCCGAGAGGCCGGTACGCGATGAGCTTCGCCCCCTCCGGAATGTAGCGACCCTCGCAAACGTCCATCACAAGCCCGGTCGCCAGATGCTGGACAAAGCCATCTTCTGTGATCGCCCAAGCTGCGCGAGGCGCGTTTCAGACGGGGGGCGCGTGTGCGATTGTTAAGCGACGAACTATGCAGCGCGGGGTCGGACGGCTCTTCCACCGTGAGCTGCGTGTTGAAGCCCCTGCGGTCAGCGGTCAGCGTCCCGCCAGAGCAGTATTGCGAAGCGCAGTCACAGACCTGCACGTCAGAACCCGCCCGTCCTGTGCGCTCTTGATGAAGACGGACACGTGTGGCTTGTGAAACAGGGCGGGCATCGCCGTGAGCGAGTCGACGACATCCTTGCCTATCGTCCCCGCGATTCGGGCGCTCTTCAAGAGTGCGCTCTTTGCCGCGGCCTTCAGATCCTCGAACGCCATGGCAGCCGGCCTTTGCGGCGGCCTTCGCGGCGGCCTTCAGGGGCGTAAGCCCGCTTCAAGGCGCTCAGCGAGGGCTGCGCTTGCCGGATGAACTATGAGGTCGGCGCAGGTCGGCTGAGGTCGCTTGGACTGGGGTACGCGCAACTAGCGAACCCAGTGCGCTGCGGTGAGTCGTAGCTACAGATGCCGGAGTTCACGGCGGTCATACTAGCGGGCGGAAGCGGCACGCGGTTGCTCCCGTTCACAGAGGAGCTGCCGAAGTCGCTCCTGCCGGTCGCGAATAAGCCGATCCTCGCGTACCAGCTCGAGTTCTTGGAGCACTCCGGATTCAGCGGTGAGCGCCGCACCGCGCCGGGAGCGCCGCGCGCTTGCCGCGCCGCCTTCCGCGCGCCCCGCTCTCAAGCCCAGCCCGCGCAGACGTCGTTGTCGTCGCGTCGAAGAACTCGCATGGAGCGAAGATCAAAAGCTATATCGAGACCTACCGCGGCAAGCTCAGGATAGACCTGGAGTTCGTCAGCGAGGATGTGGAGGAGACGGCCGACGCGCTGCGGGCAGTGAGGCACAAGATCAAGGCGCGTGCCATGCCTGCAGCCGCCCCGGCGGAGCGCGGCCGCTCGCCTGCGCTGGCGCGGGCGCGGCGGCTGAGGCGGCGCGGGCGCGGACGCAGGGTGACTTCGTGGTAATGAGCGGGGACCTCATCACGGACGTGCCGATGCACCACATTCTGGACGTGCACAGGGTGAACGACGCGGCGCTCACGGTGCTCCTGCGGCAGCTGCCCCCGCGCTCCGCGGACAAGGCCGCCAAGCCCTCCAAGGCGCGACCTCCCGCCGGCCCGCCCCGCCCGCGCGCCCCCGGCTTATGCCGCCCGCAGGAGGAGGTCGGCCTGCAGGACTTCGTGGCTCTGGACGAGGCGCGCTCGCGGCTGCTGCTGATGGCCTCCTCGTCGGACCTCGACGAGGAGTCGATGCTGGCGGTCCGGCGCTCGCTCGTGCGGCGCTGCGGGGCCGTGCACGTCTCGTCGGCGTGGCAGGACGTCCACCTCTACGTCTTCGCGCACTGGGTCCTCGACCTGCTCGACACCCCGGAGGCCAAGCGCCTCTCCTCCGTCAAGTCCGAGCTCGTACCCTACCTCGTCAAGCGCCAGTTCAACTCCAGTCGCGCCCCCTTTTACACCCCATCCGCCCCGCCGGCCGCCGCCTGACTGGCCGCGCGCCGCGCGCAGAGTTCCCTGTACCCGTCCCCGAGAGCACGCAGGCGGCGGCGCAGGCTCTCTCGCACAACGCGAGGCACAACGCGGCACGCGGGCGGGCGGAGCTCTACCGCTGCCACGCCGTCCTCCTCCCCGCCGAGGCGGGGTACACCGCGCGCGCCTACACCGTCCCCGCCTACTTCGACATGAACATGCAGGCGAGACGCCCCTACCCCCCAGCCCCCGCCCCCCGCCCCACCGAGCGCTTATCTTCCCCCGGGCAGATCTCTAGGGGGGTACACAGCCAGCAGCCGGAGGAGCCGGCGAGCAACGGGCGGTTCGTGCACCCGTCGGCGTCAATCGACGCGAAGGCGACCGTCGGCGCCGAGTGCATCCTCGGCGCCAGCTCCCGCGTCGCTGAGAAGACGTGCGTACCCCGCGACTCCCCCCCGCCCCCGGGCGCCGCGAACCGTACCCCCAGGAACGTGAAGCGGTCGGTGATCGGGAAGCACTGCGCGATCGGCGCCGGCGCGAAGATCGCCAACTCGATCCTCATGGACTACGTCGTCGTTGCGGACGGGTACGCGCGGCGGCCTTCGGAGGGGGGTACGCGGTCGTCCCGGCTTAGGGGGGTACGCGCGCGCAGGGCGAGCCTGGAGAAGTGCGTGGTGGGGAGCAACGCGGAGGTGCGCCAAGGCGCCCGCCTCGACGACTGCCTCGTCGGCTTCGCCTGCCCCGTACCCCAGAACAGTGCGCGGTACCCCGCGCGCCCCGGGGGCCCGCCCCCGCCTTACCCCGCCGGGCCCGCCCCGCCGCGTGCGCAGGCAAGCTGAAGGGGGAGGTGCTGACCAAAGACCGGGATTAGCTGTAGGCGCTCACTAGGACCCGCGGCCGGCGCGGGCTAGTGGCGGACCACTGACGGTCGCCGTTTTGATTTTGAATTCGAATTTCGAAGGCGCGGCGCGCGGCGCGGCGCGGCGCGGCTACTAGTAGTACTGCGAGTCTGCGAGTCATGCTCAGCCTACGGGCCTCGAGCTAAGGTCTTTGGCCAGTCATCGTGTCATGGCCCCGACTCATGGTGCCACGGTGACATGGGCCTCGAGCTCATCCAGCTACCGTAGTAGTAGTACTGTAGTACCCCCGGGCCCCGGTAGCGATGCTGGGCATTGCTGGCAGGCTGTGGCCCTGTGGGCCTGTGGCAGCCTGGCAGGAGCCTGCTGCTTAAAGTCGCCGGTCCAGTCGTACCCTCCGCAAGGCTCTCCAGTACCATCCGGACCAAAAAAGGCGCCGGCGTACGTTAAAAGAGGTCTAGGTCTCCACGGTCTCCTTCGAATAAAAAAAGACAAAAAAAGACGTTAAGAGGTACCTGGGTATCTTTCGGATGAAAAAAAGACCAACTCCCGCAACGGCCGGCCGATCTGATCCTCGGGCCGGCTTCAGCAGCTCGAGCTCAGCTTGCCTGCAGCTGCGCGCAGACCGCGCAACGGGCGTCATTCTCGCTCCGCCTAGGCCTTAAGCGCCTTCGATCAGCTCGCTTTCCTTCCTTCCTTTCCTCGATCAACCGAGAATGCCCAAGGGCTGCTGGAAGGGTGGACGCAAGTGCCGGCTGGTGAGCGCAAGTTCTCCCGCCCCGCCACGGCGCGCGCGCGCGCGCGCGCGGCGCGCGCGGCCGCCCTTTGAATTTTAACCGACGGTGCGCGCGCGCCTCGGCAGGACGATGAGAAGCAGGAGGTGGAGGTGACGGCGCAGGACCTCGCGGACGCCGCCCTCGTCGCCGCCTTCGACGGCGCGGAGGCCGCGCCGGCCCTCCCCGACGGCCTCTTCGCCGAGGGCGGGGCCGAGCTCCTCGAGGCCGAGGCCGACGAGCTCCTCCTCGCCGAGGTGCGCCTCCGCCGCGAATTTAAACTTCGGAACGGAATTTCGCGCGCATGCACGCGCGGTCGCATCGATGTCACAGTGTCGTACGCGTACGTGATCATGACGCGGGGCCCCTCCTCAGGTCGTCTACACCTCCGACAAGGAGATGTAAGCGAGACGAACTGGCATGCATATGGATGATCACGTATCGGATTATAGTTATCGATATCGGATTACCCGGGCCCGGAGTGCTAGCATTCACGTTCACGTTCGCGATCGACGCTCCGCCACGTCGTCTGCAATGTAGATTCTGCTGTAAACCGTTGAACGTTGTATATAATCCAGGCGCACGGATCTTCAGCTTCGAAAATTCGGCATGCACGTGGCCTAGGTGGATATAGGCATGCCATGATGCTAGTACTCCGTTGAAAACACGCAGCTGCACTGCACTGCACTTTACAGAAATGGTATAGGCCTCTTCAAAAACGTAAGGATTTAATAACCCCAGCCCCCAGCTGCGCTATGAAATGGACAACTGATGTACAGGGAAGGACCGGCCGACGTGCCGAAGCCGGAAAGCTCACGCAGCGCCGGCGGCCGAAGGCTTGGTGCGGGCCGGGGCCGGCTGCGCGGGCTCAGAAGGCGGCGCCGACGCACGCGGGGCCGCCTCGAAGCGAGAGAGGAGATCGGCCGCCTCCCCCGCGGCGCCGGCGGGCCCTGGGCCGCGTACGAGCCCAGCGGCCAGGTCGGGCCCGAGCCCAGGACCCCCAGCGCCGCCGCCGCCGCCGCCGGCGGGGCCGGCGAGGGCGAGGGCAGCCCGCAGGTCGGATACAGCCGCCTCGAGGGCGGAGACGCGGGCGGCGAGGAGGGCGACGGCGGGGTCGGGCGGCCCCCCGGGCCGGCGCGGGCGGCCGGGGCGCCGGGGCGAGAGGAGGGCGGGGAGGGCGAAGGCGAGGGCGAGGAGGAGGGCGAGGAGGCGAGGAGGGCCGAGGGGAGCGGAGGAGCCCAGAGCCTCCCCTGCCATCGCCCAGAGCACCGCCTGGGGCGCCGCCTGCGCCCCGGCCGCGGGCCCGCCGCCTGCTCCCCCGCCCCCGCCCGGCGAGCGCTGCCGCCGCTGCGGGGGCGGCCGCCTCCTCGGGGGCGGGGGCGCCGACCCGGCGGCGCGCCTCCTGGATCCACACGTCCGTCGTCTCCCGCGTGTTCTTCGCCACTGCGGGGCGAGCGGGGCCCGTCAGACGGGGCCGGGCAGGGGCGAGCGGGAAGCGGGGGGGCGGGGGCCGCCGGGCGCACCGCTCTCCTCGATCTTGCCCTTCATGAGGACGAACTTGAGGAACTTGGTCTCGAGGGAGACGCGCAGCCGGACGGCCGTGGGCGGCAGCCGGGGCGAGGGCGTCTGCGGGGAGGTCTGGCCCCCGGAGGCCGGCGCCGCCGACGCCGCCGCCGCGACGTCCTCGGCCTCGGTCCGGGGGGAGATGGGCGGGGTGGTCAGGGGCGTGGTGGTCGCGCCTGGAGGCGCCGTGGGGCCCAGGGCCGGCGTGGGCGGGGCCGTCCCTGTGCCAGACGCCGCGGCCGCGTCGGTCCCTCGGCCGGCAGCGGGCGCGGGGCGGCGGCGGCGGCGGGTGCGGCGGGCGCGGCGGCGGCGGCGGCGGCGGCGGCGGGGGTGGGAATAGGGCCTGGCGCGCGTCGGGCTGAGCGGGCGGGCGCGGGCGGGGGGAGGGCGAGGGGCGGCCTTGGGGACACGGCGATGAGGGCCGGGGGCGGGGTCATGCGGGGCGGGGCGGAGACGGAGGGCGGCAGGGGCGGCATCGGCGGGAGCGAGGCCGCGGCGGCCGCGCCGCCGGCGCCGGGGACGGCCGCGATGCTCCAGAGCATTTCCATGGAGAAGGCGTCGGCGAAGGGCACGTCGAGGTTGGAGGCGGTGGAGCGGAGGAGGGCGCCGCGCCCGTCGGGCGCCGCCCTGTAGTGCTGCTGCTCGGCGACCCGCGTCGACTTGGGCCCCATCAGCTGGCCCTTGATCGGGGTGCGGTATAGCACGCGGCGCTGGAGGCCGGCCCCGTCCCCCCGCGGCTCCCACCGCGTCACCTCGATCTCCGAGTGCCCACACGCCCGGTGCCAGTCCGCCACGAAGCCAGACTCGTCCGACAGGAAGAGCGCGAAGAAGCGCTGCGGGGGGCGTGAGAAGGGGGGGGGGGGGAGGAGGAGGAGGGGGGAAAATCCGGGGGGGTACGCGGCGCGCCTGGACGTCCATGTTGGGGAAGGTCGCGTCGGCGATCTGCTGCGCCGCGGCGCCCATCTCTGCAGGCGGCCGGCGTGAGGGGGCGGGCGCGGTGCCGGCCCGTGCGCGGGGCGGCTCGGGCGGGGCGCAGCGTACGGAGGCCCGCCCAGAGGAGGGGCGCCGGGTCGAAGGGGGCGGCGGCGGCGGGCCCCGCTGGAAGGGAGGCGGCCATGGCCAGAGGCAGAGCCGCGGGGCCCGCGGCGCTGGTGCCGACGCCCACTCCGGCTCCGACGGGGGGTACCGGGTGCACGGATCCGTCCGGAGCTGCCGTGATCTCGGGCGGCGGCGCCTGCCCCAGAGCCGCTTTCCACGCCCCCTGCGCGCCGCGCTCGCCGGGGACCGGGGGTACGGGGGGGCGGGGCGGGGGGTAGGGGTACCACGATGACGCGGAAGGCCTCGTCGCGGTACAGGAAGCTGCCAAAGAAGACCTAGGGGGGAGGGATCAGGGGCGAGGGTGGGTACGGCGCGCCTTCGGCAGCGGGTGTTGGGGTGGGGGAGGAGGGGAGTGGGCGTGCGGGGAAGGGCGGACGGGGGGTACCTTGTCTCCCTTGGTAGTCGTCACCTCGATGGCGTTGGGAAGGACGAAGGCCTGTGGGGGTACCGGAGATTAGTATCGGGGCGGGGGGGGGAGCCGGAGGGGGGTACGGCACCGTGTTCTTCTTCTGGATGTCGGCGACCTCGGCGAGGGCGATGCACTCGCGGGTCTCGATGCCGAACATGCTCGTGAGGGCCGACTTAAAGCAGATGTGCTGCGAGAAGAGGAACAGCCGCCCCTGCAGCAGGATCTTGCGCTGGATCGCGCAGGAGTAGTCTGCGCGGCGCGACGGCGGCAGCGTGAGCGCCGGCGCTCTGCTCGGCGCCCAGCGGCGGCGGCGGCGGCGGCGGGCGGCGGCGCACTGGTGATGAGGAACTCCGAAGCGGGGAGCCCGAACTCCTCGTGCACGTTCTGCTGCGGGGCAGTGTGAGCAGCGGCCATGCGCCCGGCGCCGGCCGCGCCACAGCAGTGACGAACCACGGGCGTCGCCGACGTAGCAGGCGGGGCCGGCGTCGTGCTCGTCGCTCGCCCCTCCGCGGCGGCGGCGACAGCGGCGGGTCCAAAGGATGCCGATCTCACGAGGTGCGCACTTGGGGCTGCGCCCGGCGTCGGAATTCCGTTCTCGGCCTGCATACGCAGGAGCCGGGTCAGCGGTGCGGGGCGCGTGCGCCGGGCGGGATTCGATCTGGCTCGCCTGCAGCTCGTCTAGCATCTTGCCGGGGACCTGCAGCATCCCAAGTACGTCCCTCGACATGCTCCGGAGCGATCGCTCGAACATTCCGAAAGCCGAGGAGCTGCGGTCGATGTCCTCTATCCTGGAGACCAGGTCCGTGATCGATCCAGCTACGGACGTCCCGCTCTTCCTCGTGCTTCCGCCTTCCAATCCCCCCGCTGTCGAAGATCGCGCCTGTGCAGGAGGTCCGACGGTCAAAACTAGAACGGCGTCGGCAGCTCCTTTGAGGACCACAGGGCACTCGCACGCTGCTCAGCGGACAAGGTGCGAACGTTCACATTGAAGACTATAGCTAGCGCATTGCGACCCCGCCAAATGGATTCGCGCATGAGGGGGTGGGAGAGCACGCGGACCGAGAAACTTGGGACTCGACTCGTGGGCGCAGGCCTCGCAGGGGTCGCGGGCGTAGATGAGCTCATTCTCTGGCTGGAGCTCTCCGGCTCTGGATCGGCGGACGTTGCAAGGCTGGGGCTCGGGGCGGTGGTCGACGACGATGGGCCAAGAGAATTCTCGACCGGAGGCGGCGCCGGACTCGCTGCGGGCGCGATCGCCGGCGAAGAAGGCGCCACGGAGTCCTCCCACTCATCGGCGTCCGCGACGGCTGCTTCCACAGCCGTCGCCATGGTTCAGGTTTCTGCGTACCCCCCTGCGGATGAGCCGATGCGAGTGCGAATCGATATCGCAGCTGGCGCTTTGCGGCACGGCGCCTCGTGCGTGCGATCGGAGCCTCAGAGGCTAGCGAGCGCTTGCACTTGAGCCGCTGGTACGTACTAGTACTGGGCCACGCGCCCGCGGCCAGCGCCGGCGGCGCCCGGCCGGGATCAATTCGGAGTGATCATGAACGCGCGCGTACGTTCGATGTTGAGCCCCAGCGCTAGCGCGCGCTAGCTATAGCATGCGCAACGCCGTGACGCCTATAGCTAGCTATAGGCGGCTCAATCAAGGCGGCCTCGGGCGCAAAAGCGGGCCGGGCGGGCGTTGGCCCAAGCCGATGAGGATCGACGGCGTCTAGTTTTTAGAGTATACGAATGTACACGTGTAGAGAAGACACAGACACAAGATTACAAAAGCGCTAAAAACGGATCCTGTCATGCGCAGGCCCGGGTATTATTACTGCTGCCTGCTGCTGTCTGCCGATGAACGGGGACTTCACTTCAAAACTGGATTATGAAATGAACTCAGTGACTACACGATGGTGGTGTGGATGAGATGCGGACGGGCGGGGAACTATCACAGTAAGGCACACGACTGGATTATGAAATCGACTCTGTTCCTCTCTGACTACGAGAGAAATAAAAGAGGATGCCTACGCGAAAATCTAGCTAATGATTGGCGCCCGGCAAAGAACTCGAGGCGGGCGCCATCGCCATCGGTCCTCCAGGCGGGGCGGGGCCCGGGGCTCAGGCGAGGCGGGCGGAGGCGACCCCGTGGGCCTGCGAGGCGCTCCCGCCGATGTTGTCCCCGCTCCGCTTCTCGTACAGCGCCCTGCCCCGCCGCCCCCGCCTCTCAGAGGTGGGGGCAGGGGGGAGAGGAAGGGGATGGGGTACCGGATCTTCATGCCGAGGATGACCTGGAAGAGGCCTGTACCCGTGAGGCTCCCGGGGAAGTCCGGGTTCTTGAGCAGCTGCTCCGTCAGCTCGCCGTGGTGCCTGGGGTGCGCGGGTTCAGTGGGGGGGGGGGATCGAAGAGGGGGTACGACGCACTTGGTGGAGGTGTTCTTCAGGTGAGCCTCGACGTACGAGAGCTCCTCGAGGTTCTCGTACGCCCCGTCCACCTGGGGGGTACGCCGCTGAGCGGCGGGACCCCAGGGCGGCGCCCTCGGGGGTACAGACCTCGATCAGGGACACGTCGTTGCCCATGAAGGTGTCCGGCCCGTACCTGCGCGGGGGTAAGGAGAACCGCAGGGGTACCGCGAAGAGGAGAGGGGCCGGGGTACCAGAACTTGATGCCCGGGTAGGAGCAGGTGAGCTTGCGGCCGCAGGGGATCCACATGCTGCGCGGCGGGCCGGCCGGTTGGTCGGGCGGGGAGAGAGGGTGGCGGGCTCGGGGGTCCGGCCGGGGGGGTACGCACATGGTGGAGCCCTCGTCGTAGAGGTACGTGGGCTCGAAGGCGGGTACGCCCTCTTTCTGGATCATCCGCACCCGCAGCACCTTGTGCTCCTGCGCCCAGGCCGGTCGGTCTAGAGGGGCGGGTCTAGAGGGGGGAGCGGGCGTGGGGGCGGGCCTTGTCGTTGGGGATGAGGTTGGTGGGGAGGATCTGGAGGACAACGTCGGCGAGGGCCTTCTGCGGGTCCACGTACGCCTTGAAGTCCGGCTGCGGCCGCGGGCGAGGTCAGGGCGAAGAGGGGGCGGGGGGGTCGGGGAGTAGGGGCCCCGCGCCTTGCGCTGCTCGATGGCCTTGATCACGTCCTGGAGGGTGTGCCCGCGCTCCGCGATGTCGCGCTGCGCCTTCCACGCGAACCTGGCGCGGGGCGGCCGGGGCTCGGACAGCGCCGAGGCGGCGGCGACGAGGTGGACTCTAGTGCCGCGCTTGCTGCGGCGCCGGCCGCGCCGCGCCCCGGCGCACTTGATCTTGTCGGAGAGGTCGAGGTAGATGGAGAAGTCGAGCAGCTCGCGGACCCGCGGGTCGTACATCGGGTGCAGGCCCTCCACCTGCGGGTACGAGGTCAGGGGGACCGGGGCGGGGGGGGACACGGCTGGCCGGTTGGGGCGGTGCGCGGTGGCCTGGCTCGGCTTGGACGGCGGGTTGGGCGGGCGGGCTAGGCTTGGACGGATAGGCAGTGGTCTGGCTAGGCAAGCAGACCCCGGGGCCCGGCCGGAGACTCGGCGGGGCGGGGCGGGGCGGGGCGGGGCGGGGCGGGGGCGCACGACGATGATGTGGTTGGGGTCGATGCGCTCGGGCGGGTCCAGCGTCCCGTGCGTGTGGTTGTACACCGGCTTCATCACCGACTCCCCCCGCTTCAGCGCCGCGATCTAGGGGAGGGGGGGGGAGTCAGTGGGGGGCGGGGGGGGCTGGAGGGGGGTACCGCGGACGGCGCGCCTGCTCGGCCATGAGGTCGAAGTTGTTGGCGACGGGGTTGAGCGCCGTGACGCCGGCCTTGTTGCGCCCCTCTCGATCCAGCGTGTGGTAGTCGTCCAGGCAGATCACCTACCGGGTTCGAATTCGAACTCGAAGTTCAAAATTTGAACTCCGAGGGTCGGAGGGAGGGTACGCGCGCGCACGGTCATGAGGTCGCCGACGGGGGTATGGGCGCCCTCGGGGACCTCCGTCCCGAAGATGTCGTAGAGGCGCCGCAGAAACGTGGTCTTCCCGCACCCCGAGTCCCCTGGATCAAATTTGAGCTCGGATCAAATTCGAACTGAAAGGAGGGGCGGGCCGAGCGGGGCGCGGGCGCACCGCCCACGCCGATGATCAGCGGGCTCGCGCGCTCCTTGTCAGCTGCGCGAGGCGTCGGCGAGGCGGGGCCGGGGAGGGAGGGAGGGCGGCGGCGCACCGGGGCCCCAGGCCTGGCAGAAGAAGACCGCCGGCCGGAAGCGCGTGCGCGAGGGCCGCGCCGCCGCAGCGCTCGGCGCCCGACCGACGGAGAGGCCCTGGAAGCTCGACGAGGCGGCTCCAAGCCGCGCCGCCCGCTGGGGAGCGGCGGCCGAGGCGACGGAGGGGCGGGCCGCGGAGAGGGCGCGCGGGGCGGGCGCCGGGATCCCGACGAACAGGGTCGCCATAGTGCTGGCCGGTGTCTCTAGTGCCGAATGTGAGCGGCTGCGCTGCGGCCTGGCGATCGACCTCGGAATGGCTCGCTGGCTGGCTGCGCTCGGGACGGATCGGGCCGCCTGCGACGCCCGCGTCAGGCGCTCACCGGCGCGCAGCGGAGCGCGGAGCGCGATCATCGGATGGGCGGGCGCCCGGAAGCCGCCTCTATCCCGCCGCGAGCCTCGGAGCCGCACACGTGCGTGCTCGGCTCGCGAGTCGCGAGTCGCCATGGTTGGAAAGGCGGTTGCAGCGGCGATCTTCGCCACCGCCTCTCGCGGGACGCCTTATCCCCAAGAAGCGAGCGGCTACGCACCGAGCCGGAGTAATGCTGTGGCGAGCTAGAGGCTGCTGGCTGCTCGGCGTTCGCTGAACCAGGCGCTGAGATCTAGAGCCGCGGCTGCTCTGCTCAGGCCGGGCGCGTCAGACTGGCTAAGGTGCGCGTGCGGGATGGCGTGGGCCACGCGAACCTCGAGACGGTCCTCCTTAGCTTGTGAAGCAACTTCATGCCCAAAACCGCGGGGTCACGATTTTCGGCCGTTGAACACCGTGGGCTTGACGCCATTGACGGACTCGCGTCACGGCGTTCTCCTGAACCGCCTTTAGCGGGCCCGTCACCAGAGGGCGGGCTCGCCTCGGCCGAGAAGAGCATCAGAGAGCGACTCCCGAGTCTATGGCGCGAGCGCCCGGCGCGATCGCAGGGAGCAGTGCTTTGAGCATCGGAGGGGTACAGTCACACTGAGTCGTTGCGGCGAAGCTCGGGCGGTTCGTTCGCAGGCGAACGAGCTGCTGGAACATGGAGGAGGAGCCGGATGCTCCAGCGGCTTCGGCGGGGGCGTCGCTGCTGGACCTGCCGGAGGACGTTCTGCAGCTCATCCTGCACCTCGTCGGCTTCGCTTCGGCATGGCCCGCGCGTCAGACGTGCCGCCGCATCCGCCACGCCGTGGAGGGCGTTCGCGCGGGCGAGCTGCGGGCTGCGGCGGACGACCCCGCGGCGCTTGAGCGGCTGGCGGCGCTCGTGCGGGCGGGGCGGTTGCGGGCAGATGCCGTGAGTATCACGCTGGAGCGTGGACGGCGCCGCGCGACGCGAGGCGCGCTGCTGCGGCTGTGTCGGGCGGCGGCGGCCGTGGCGGAGGCCTGCGCGGCGGCGGCGAACGCGGCGGGCGCGGCGCCGGGCTTTACGGCAGAGCTGACCTTGGAGAACAAGCTCCTGGATGCCGACCTGCTTCACCAGTGGCTGTGGGACGCTGGCCCCAGCCAGTCGCCGCGGCCGCGGCCGGGGCGCCTCCTGACCGGCCTGCACCTGCCGCCCTCGATGGAGGTCCACGGGGGCGCTGCGCAGTACCTGGGCCGGTGGTGTCCGCGGCTCCGGCGGCTCAGCTTCACCGTCTCGTGGCGCGCCTGCCACGAGTTCGGGGGCCTGCGGCAGGCCCTGGCGCACCTCTCCGGCCTGCCGCTGGAGGAGCTCGCGGTCCGCCCCAGCCTGCCCCGCTCCAGCATCGCGGGCGGACACCTCCTCGGCCTCGTCGACACCCCCGCCGGCCGCTCCCTCCGCTCCCTGTACCTCGGGTCGCCCCCCCCCCCCGCGCGTACCCCCCCCCCGGAGAATCTGATCCTCGTACCCCCGGCCCCAGGGACGAGCTGGACCTGTACTCCGAGTTGGCGGCGGCGCTCCTCTCCTTCCCCAGGCTCGAGCGCATCGCCTCCAGGCTGCTCGTCCGGTACCCCCCGCCCGCCCCCCTGCCCGCCGCGCTGTACCCCCCACCCGGCTCCGCAGCTCGGAGGCGGGGGCGGCGCTGCTGGAGCGGCTCCTGCAGCACGGGCCGCTGCGCGAGGTGGCGCTGGCGCTGGAGGAGGACCGGCGGGGGGGCCTCCTGGCGGGGCTCGGGGCGGCGACGCCCTCCGCAGCGCCCTCCTCGCCGTCCGCCGCGCCCTCGCCCGCCGGCCCTCGCCCCTCTCCGCCCTCGACCTCGACATCACCGCCGGTACCGCCCCGCCCCGCCCCGCCCCCGCCCCGCCCCGCCCCGCCCCGCCCGACCCGTCTCGCGCAGGGTCCACGGGGGCGACCTCGCGCCCCTGCTGGAGGCCGCCGGGCCCGTCCTCCGGACCCTCCGCCTCCGCCTGGACGCGCCGCCCTCCCGTGCGAGCTCGCGGCCCTCGCCGCCTGCGCCTCCGCCGGCGGGCCCGCGCCGGCGCCCCGCCTCGAGTCCGTGCTCCTCTCCCACCCAATCCCCGGGGACGTCGAGGCCGAGGGCGCGCCGCCCGGGTACGAGTCCCTCGCGGCCCTCGGCGACCGCCTCGAGGTACGGGCGCTGCCCTAAATGTAGACGCGCGGCGCGCCGTCCTGCTTTGACCTCTTCTCCCCGCAGGTCTGGCTCGTGGCGGGACGGGGCCCGCGGCCCACGGCGACGCCGGGGCGGCCCGGGGCCCTCGGCGCGGTCCAGCGGCTCCTGCCCGCGGCCCGCGTGCGCGTGCATCCCGCCGCCGAGCCGGATGGTCCCTGTTCGGATGACGATGTCAATTAGAATATTCCTAGCTCGATGCAGCATTCCTAGCGCCATCATTGCCGCCCCTCGGACCCTTGTCATCGTTGCGGATTTCGAATGAATTATTATTGTTATTGCTATTACGATATCGATAATGTTTTCCACACACACATGCCCGCACGCGCATCACGTCGCCATCCACGCCGGTGTGCTCACGCGCACGTGCCGCGCGCGCAGGCGACGAGCCCGACCTCGTGTACACGACGGGCGCCGACGGCATCACCCGCGCCCTCCCGTGGTGCGTGCCGCGCGGCATGGGATCGGGGGCCCCGCTCGTGGCAGTGTTAACGTTGCTACGTATACGCATACTCTTGCTAATGTCGGTAATCTTCGAATTCTGTGCGCAGGCAAGAAGGGGTCACGCCCGGCTTCGAGATCGTCCCGATCAAGCAGGTCGTACTCTCCACCGAGAGGACGGTTACTGGCAAGGGCGGCAAGGCCATGCCCGTTCCGGTCAAGCTGAAGGTGTACGAGGGGGCCGGCGAGGAGACGGAGAACGCGGACAGCGGGGACGACGACGAGGGCGACGGGATCGAGCACATCGGCGACGCTGAGCCCAAGCCCGAGGTCGCGGGCACCGAGGCCCTTGAGGAGTCGGAGACGGTCGATCTTGCCACCGAGGTCGCCGTCGCGGATTCGCTGGACATCTCTGCGGACGGCCCTCCGGAAGTGACCGGGGGCGACGGCATCGCGGTCCCGCCGACCGACGAGAGCCTGCAGTCCATGCCAGCGCAGTCCGACGCGTTCGGCCAGCCTGTGAGCCATGAGCTCGAGGATGCGGATGGCGGCGCGGCCTTGGACGACGAGGTGCGGCGCAGCGGCTCTGGACGAGTAGATTAAATGCTCGGTGCCGGCCAGCTGCGCAACTGACCCCGCGGCCGACGGGCGCGCAGGTCCTTGAGTCGATGGAGAACGCGGCCGCAGAGGAGGCGGGCTGGGCGGCCGCCCAGCAGGCCCTCGACGATGCCTCCCTCTAAATGCATTTCCCTGCCGCCTTCTTCATCGTCGTGGTGGCCGTGCACGTGTACATGTGATGTGATGCGCGTGCGGGCATGTGTGTGTGGAAAACATTATCGTAATAGCAATAATAATAATAATTCATCCGAAATCCGCAACGATATCGATGATAAGGGTCCGAGGGGCGGCAATGATGGCGCTAGAAATGCTGCATTAAGCTAGGAATATTCTTATCGATATCGCCATCCGAACAATTGCAAGGACCAGGGCCCCCTTGCAACAAGGACCAGGGCCTGTCCGGCTCGGCGGTACGGTGGGGCGCCTGTGTGTTCGGAATGCGCAACATTATATATTTAGCAAATAACAAGCGAGTCCCTGCGGAGCAGGAGTGGCCTTGGGTCTTGGGGCTTCAAGGCGTGAGGGTGGCAGCTCTTTGTTTTAAAAACGGGGGACCGCAACCGGTACCGCGCGCGGTTACGGGGGAGGGGGGAGGAGAAACAGGGGGGTCCACTCGGCAAGGGTCACACTCAAGTGAGAGGGTACATAATTAATATATTGCCGCAAGGGTACAGATATCAATGCGGGGCACAATCGGCCGCAATTGTACCGAGTACAGGCCCCGAGGGGCCCATTGGTCGTCTCAGCTGAATGGAAACGACTTTCGGCGCTTTTTGGAGGTGGTTAATAATTATCTATGAATCATTTGAATGTAATTCGCAGTAATAAGGCTCTGTCTAAATTGTTTATTTTGATAATCTTTCAACTAACGCATCAAGTATATTTAAAACCCACCTCGTGGCACACAACGACCCTGACTCATACAAATTTGCTGGCCGGCCACGTGGCGCTCCGTTAATTTGGAAACTATTTCCTAGCGAATGGGGTGCGGTCTTTTGAAATTAATAATTTTCAGATTTCGACTTTGAGGACCAATGTGATTTGCGCTTTCTATTTTTTTCCGGGAAAATGCTTTTCTGTGCTTTTCGACGTGCTGTTACTGCCCATTAGAGGCCTCTCATAGGAAAACGGGCCGGACCATCGTGCTCCCCAGGGTCTAAAATGGGGTAGTAGGTGTCCTCAAATATACGAATTTCGCTTTCTAAAATTTGTGACAAGATACCAACAGACCTAAGGGCCTCTCCTTTCCCCAAGGCCGATAATACATCATTCGTTGTTGTATACATTTCATTCGCGACGATGGCAATTGCAAGCGTCCGAGGGGCACGGAATTCGAATGACGGCGATCGCGATTGGGATTTTGACCGTTGGCAATCAGCGGCTGGATCGGGCTAGAAATAGTTTCGAAATTCATTGATACCATGATCATCTACCGGACAAGGACCAGGGCATGCGTATGTCCAGCGCAAGCTTGCAATTTAGGGCGGCGCACGCGGACCCTGCATGCGCATTCATGCGCTATCTGACATATTCTCGAGCTCCATCATGGCATAATCACGTGTAGATTCACAGAAACTGACTCTACAGAAACTGCGGCAATTGCATCTAAGAGTCATCTATATATGCAGTGCATCTGCATATGCAGTACTTTGAACCCGTATGTATACTTCCATTGTGGCTGATCATCGGATGGAGACGGATTGGGGTTAATATTTGACTGAGCTCACAGCGGAGCGTCGACGTCGAGCAGCGGGCAGAAAAGACAAGTACTACCAGGAGCTAGGTCTACATATACGTATACCCGGTCAGTTCTACCCCTTAGAATAACGCTGCTTACGCTGCAGCACAGTGTTGAGCGTAGAATGTACATGTGTAGGCACAATGAAAACCTAGCTGCGTCGGCCTAGGGTGTATAACCAGCTGTATGCGAAAAACCTTGAGAGTCATGATCGCAAATTAAGCGCTCACTCCAATACTCAATCTAATGCGCCAAGTACGGGGCTCGATTTAGACCTTGCCAGCTTTCTGCTTGTTTAAGTCCGGATCCCGATCTCGATCGGATCTCGAATCTGGGCGCCGCTGGTTGTTTCGCCAGCCATGGCGGAGAAGGAAGAGGCTCGCAACGCCGACAACGACCGTCGCGAGGAGGGTCAGCGAGCTCACAAGCCCCGCAAAGACGAGCTGCGCGCGAAGGCATTCAGCTGTACAGAGCGGTCGTGGTTTTCAACACGGCGCTAGCGCTTTCGCACCTTGTCGTCCGTCCAAGAAGGGGAATTCAGCGAGCCGGCCCCGCCCATGCCGGAGCGCTCGGCCGCCTCCTCTGACGGGACGCCCCGCGTAACGAACGTCGCCTCGAGCTCGCCCGTTTGAACCAGGGCGCCCTGCGAGCTGCTCGGATCCGTCCCTCCGCTCTGCTGGCCGGCGCCACCCCCGCCGCCTGCAGATTGCCGGAGCGCTCGGCCGCCTCCTCTGACGGGACGCCCCGCGTAACGAACGTCGCCTCGAGCTCGCCCGTTTGAACCAGGGCGCCCTGCGAGCTGCTCGGATCCGTCCCTCCGCTCTGCTGGCCGGCGCCACCCCCGCCGCCTGCAGATGCCGATCCTCTCGATCCCAAAGCCTGCAAGGGAATTAAGCACGACAAAGAAGAGCGAAACGCGCAATTGCGGAGGGCGCACGTCGACGAGGACGACCGGGGGGAAGGTTCCGCGGCGGGACTCGATCCGCAGGCTGAACGCGCGCGCCACCTGCGCCTGCGCCAGCGCCCGCCGCGCCGCGCCCACCGCCGGCATCCCTGCGGCGTTGTCGGCGGCTGCAACGGCGACGGTGACGGGCGGCGGGGCGGGGCGGACGGAAGCGGATGCCCTCGGGGGCGACGTGAGCCTCGGGGGCCTCGAGGGCGGCGCCGTCTGGGGCGACGAGGACGACGCGCACAGGGTCGCCGGCGAGGGGCCCGAACGCGTCGCCCGCCGCCCCGATCGTCACCCACTCGCCCTCCTGCGCGGAGTCTCATGGCGGGCGGGGAAGGATGGGCGGGCGGGGCAGGCGCACAGGCAGGGCGGCGAGGAGGGGCCGGGGCAGCACCATTCGCACAACAGCATCGGATGCCTTCACGCGGCGGGCGCTGACCGTCACGCCCCCGACGGTTACTCGCGACAACGACATCGCCAGAGCGAAAGGCTCCTGCCGGCGGCGTTCGGATGTCAGGACGAGAGAACTGCAGGACTAAGGAGAGTTCCAGAGGGCGAGCTCGAGGCGAACTGCGGACCAGCGTCGGGGCCGCGTCGACGGTGGGCGTGGGGGACGCTAGAGGCGGTGTCGGGGACGGCAGCGCGGAGGGGCTTGCAGTGGGCGACGGCACGGCGAGAGGAGTCGCGGAGGCGGTCGGAGATGGGAGAGGCGAGGGGCAGGGCGATGGGCTGGCGGAGGGCGTGGCCGACGCGGAGGGCGTGGGCGGGGCGGTGGGGGAGGCGCTGGGCGTGGCGGAGGCGGTGGCCGAGGCGGTGGGCGAGGGGGATGCGGAAGGTGATGGGTACGCCATTGCGGTGGGGGAGGGGCTGGCGGTCGCGCTCAAGGAGGGCGAGGGGCTCGGGGAGGGCGAGGGGCTGGCGCTCGGGGTGGGCGAGGCGCTCGGCGAGGGGGTGGGCGAGGCAGAGGGCGAAGCGGAGGGGGAAGGGGTGGCGGGCGTGATGGGCTCGGGCCACGGCAGCTGCTGCCCGAGCGGGTCGCGGTTCGTCTCTGGCGCGGGGTCAGCGGCGAGGCAGAAGAGCCCAGGGAGGGCCGCGCGGACCGATCTTGAGGACGGCCCAGCGTTCGGCTTCCGTTTCGTCCGTCGTGTTTCCAGATTTTGCCGATCCCGCCACGTACGCGCCACACCGGCCGCGGAGCTTTGCGGCTTGAGCGAAGCGCCCCCCGGGCACGCCAGTAGCCACCATCGAGAACGCCACTGTTTGCAGGGAACGATGCTTGAATTGCGGGAAACAAGCAGAAGCGCTAGCTAGCGCGGGAGACATGTGCAGCGCGCAAACGAACCGGGGACCTCAGTCAGGTTGGCGACTACAATTGTGTGGTCGAGCTCGCTGCTGTACCCGCCGCCAGGCAATAGCTCGGCGGGGCGCGCCTCCCCCCGCACCAAGAACAGCAGAGGTCCACAAGTCCAGGATGCGCCGTTCAGGCGCCGGGGCGGGATTGATGAGGTCACATCCAAAGTTTTCCATTCGGAAATGAAGACGTTTAGATCAGCGGAGTAGAGGGCGTGCGCTCCTTGTCTGTCTTGCACCTACAAGATAGTGAGCGACGAACACGCAAAGGATAGCAGGCAAACGCGCAACGGGGATGTAGTAGTAGAATCGTGCATCTGCGACCGTGCATGCACAAACCGACAAAGACGCGTGAGTGCATGCATATTAATTCTGTTCATGCCGCGTGATGCTTATGAGCGAAAGCAAAGGCACCGAAGATGCCACCGTATCCAGAAGGGAAAGCATCGCGTTCGTTGTGGGGGACGATTGCGCGCCAGCGGCTATTCACGGCGGCCGTCGGGTTGTACACTCTGCAACACAAGTGATTCAAAGCGGACGAAAAGTGATCCAAATCCTGCGACGCACACAAGTGACGCCGTTGGTCGGGAGATCCCGCCAGCGTCCACGAACGCACCGCCAGCCGTATAGAACTGCGACAGGCACTCGTATTCAGCGCTCGAAATCGAACGCTGACCGTTGTGCCGACGCACGCGGCCAGCAAAGCTTGCAGACACAGAGCCCACGCGCCGCCGGAAGACTATTTCTGATGGCGTGACCTCGATGCAACGGTCAGCGCCGTCTGCGCGCGCCTCAGCTTCGGAGAAAGCAACCATGACCAAAACAAGCTGAGAGCTTTCGAACCCCAATGCAGGTACTTGGAGGCGTCAGTGCCGGCGTGCGCCACGAAGAAGCGATGCGAGGGCGAGGCACCGACGTCGTCAAAGAGGCGTTCGGCGCGGCTCAGGCCGACCTCGCAGGCGCCCCGCCCGAACTCGTTCCACACGCCCGTCGCGGGGTTGAACGTGGCTGGGCGGCCTACCGCCAACACCGCCGACCCGTCGAAATTCGTACCTATCGTTGCCGTTGCATACCCGATGAGATAGATCCCGGCTGCAGAGAGGCGTTAGCATATACAATCTGACCCGAGCATAGGCAGCTTTACTGGATTCTTAGGCGCACTTGCAACGAGATGCCCCGTCGACTGCTCGAGAGCCATGCCGCCAGAAGGGGAGCCAGCGAGCTTTGGAATGGGAATGCGTCGGGAGAGGATGGACGAGCCCGGGAGCAGAGTCACGTTCAGCTGCAGCTTCTCCAGTGAAGGCGGTGCTGGCAAGGACGGCAGAGGTGCGGCCGGGGTAGCAGCGGATGAGGCGTTGAACGGGCCAGTTGAGCCTGGGTCAGACCAGCCAACTTCGTTGCTGACTAAAGCGGAGCAGACGAGGAGGGCGCCCGGCCGCAGGCCAACCGCCTCGAAGCGCGCAAAGGTTGCGCCAGGCGGAACGGAGGCGACTTCGCCCCAGAGGGGCTGCCCGCCTCCCGCAGGCCCACAGGTCGCTGCGACGCGGGTGATAAACGACCCTCCATTGAAGACGCTGCCGCTGCGGAGCTCGCCGAGAGTGACGTTCTGAAAAGTGACGCGAAGAGAGGCGCCGCCCGGATACAAGTCGATGGCAGCGACGGTAGGCGGGTACGGAGGGCGCTGCATTGCCGTAAATGGAAGCGTGGTGTGACTGGGAGACTCGCCCGTGCAGCAACGGCCCTGCATGAAGTTGGACCAGCTCGCTGAGCAAGTGTAGGTTGTGTTCCGCACGAGTCCGGGTAACCAGATCAACATTTCAGGGGAAGACCCTTGGTCATACACAGAACGCTCAGCTGTCAATGTTTGCACAGCACTTAAGGTTTCGGCTTCCACTGGTGAGCACAAGGCGAGGGCTTTCTGTAGAGGATATCCGCCGTCGTCGCCTCTGGTGATGGAGAGGATGAGAGCTATGCCATCAGCGTCGCCGTCGTCAGCGTACTCGATGGTGACTGTAGGCGGGGGCCCGGGGCGATCATACATGGTGTCAAAGTAACGGGATAACGCAGATCCCCGCCCGCCGCTGTTGGTCGCATAGACAACGCATGCGTACAGATAGGTAGCAGGAGCCAGGCCGCTGACATTGAGTGTGACAGACGTCGCGCCCGCAGAAACTGGACCTCCGCCAATCCAATAGCGTGTGTAAGAATATATTTCGTCCTTGTAACATTCCCCCTCCACTTTCGTGACGGGCGCGACAACATCCGCGCGAAACGAAATGGCCAGTGTAGCAGTGCGCGGCGCGAGGTTCTTGATCTCGACGGTTGGTGAGGGGGGGTCGGCCAGCGACGTGAACGCAAACGAGCGCGACTCTGCCGACCACCCGACCACGTTTCTCACTTTGCCGTAGCACTCGTACGGCACGCCTGCTCGCAATCCAGATATCACGAAATCAACAGAAGCTGCTCCCTCGGGGACGGGGAGATTCGCTTCCCAGTCCGATGAATTGCTCTCGTGCGGCCAGCGCGGCCAGCAGCCCACATAAGCGTCGGTGGAGGTCGCGCCTCCGTCAAACGACGGAAGTTTCAGTGTGAGCTTGGCGCCTTGGGGAGATATTCCACCGTACAGAGAGGACCGCGGCGGCCTCACTGCGCCATGCTCAGATGAATTCATGGCCACGAGCCACCGCCGATTGAGTGCGAACCTTGCGTCAAGTAAATTTTGTCATCCCAGGATGCAAGCCTGCGACAAGAGGCCGTTGTTTCAGCAATAACAAATACTATACGTGCACAATCGGTACTTGCATTGAGCAGTATAAACCGCTGACAGCAGACCCATACGCGGCGTCTGATCTCCAGCGGATCCATCCTAAATCTTCGACCTCAGACCCGTCTGACCATATTGTAATTGACATGAACATCAGCAAAAGCAGTGCAAATGAAATTATCAAAGTGCACCAGTCGGGTCGAGCAGGAAAAAACCCAGAGTTTCGGTCCATTGCCAGTCGGAGTAGTAAGTGAGGGCCGCGACGTACAGAAGGAGCGTGCCACAGGTGACCAGAGCGCGTCCAGATCGATAATTTCCCGAGTTCAACAACCGGAAGTTTCGTGGCGCGCTTCCAGCGAGGTCGACCTCACTGAAATACACTCAGGGTCCTGGTGTTTTGCTAAAAAAGCTGTAAACGCACTATAGAGGCGAATGCATGGACAACGGAAGGCCTCCAGTGATGTACCACCTACTTGTGATGCGTGCACAGGCGGGCGAGATTCGCGCTGGCATGGAGCTGCTTTCTTGCGAAATCTCAGTGACCCACTCCGCAACTCCCGCAATTGACCAGCTGCAATGCGAGTGAGCTGCACATGTGCTTCGAATTCTTCTTACTCACGGCAACGCGGCAAACCGAATAAGGTCAGAGCGCGGTGCAGAGCCGTCACTTCCAGCCACGACCTGGACACCCTCAATAAAAACTTGGGCGTAATTGTAATCGCAGAATATGCATTATATGACAAACCCAAATGCTGCCGTTGAAAACGGTCGTGCAGTGCGAATGGCGCGGCGTCGGCATGGATGGCAAATCGATCCGTACATTCAACAAGACAGGCAGCATCCAGAACGCATGCAAAGGTGTCCCTCCATGCATAAGTCCACCTGCAAGCGTTTTGCAAGATACTCATAATCGAGTCTTCAGTGATCATGAGCATGCATAATTGTACGGACCATTGCAGTAGAGATAACCGGAGATGTCCTCATCCCATGCGCAGGCGACATTCTTTGCAGGAAACGGGAGCCTGGCTGAGGCAACCACCCACTCACTTGTTTCTGCAGACGATTCAAAATTAAATCGAGTGAAATGTGTTATGACAAGCGAACTAAAGTTCTTTTAACGAACTTGGACAGCTTTTACTGGACATGTACGGATAGCTGTCGAGACATGCTCGTAACTTGAGACACAATACAAGGTCTGACTCATTACCGTTGATAAGACCACCTGCAGATAGCAGACGCAAGCCGCCCTCGTAGCCGCTGCGAAAAACTGCGCCAGCGGCAAAGAGCTGACGCATACGTGGGCCATCTATACGCCATCCTGAATAGTAGCCAGTAAGCTCTTGCTTGTCAGAAGAATAAACACCAAAATCTGCGAAAGGCAATGTTTCCTATTGAATGAATGAAATCATACTGCGAAAAAATACATTCAGGGTCATAGCGAAGACTTGTGATTGATTCCAAGCTGGGCGCCGAAGGGGGCTCCCGTGCGATAAAAGGGTCAGAAGCCGTCGTTAAAGACGTCCCCCTGGCGTTGGTGGCTGTCGATGTACAAATGTAGGAGTTGGCAGGCTGGAGACCGGTTACTGTCAATTCCGCTGCAGGCACATCGTCGAACCCGAGCCCGGAGAAGGCGTGGTGCCCAGTCCAGTCCGCCCCGCAGGCCGCGTCGACGCGCGTGACCCAGGACCCGCCATGAAATCCCAGTTCTACATACAACTTTGCCGAGCGAGCCGTAACCTCATCAATGAGAACGCTTAGTGGCGCTCCAGGCGGCTCTGTCGTCAGGAACGACTCCGAGAGCGTGTTGGGAGAGGTTCCGATGCCGTTGCTCACGTTTGCCGAGCAGACGTACGTGGTGTTCACGGAAAGGCCGGTTGCGTGGAAGCGGGCCTGGTCGCCATCGAAAGTGGAGGTGGTCCCGGTCCAGCCGGTAATGCCGGAAACTGCCTCCGCGCAACTTGCGTCGGCGCGGTGTATCGACGCCCCTCCGTTGTATCCAAATATGACAATAAAGGAACCGGTAAAGGCTGACGACCCGGTGATGGTGACTGCTGAAGGTGCTTGTGGAGCCTCCGCTTCAGTCGTGAAACCCGAAGTTGTCGATGGCGAGAGGCCGGCAGAGTTCTGGACGTAGGCTGAGCACGTGTATGCGGTGCTGGGCATGAAGCCTGCGAAGTCGATGGAAACCGAAGAGTCACCAGGCAAGACAGACGCCGTTCGGACGGACTGCCAGGGCGGCGAAGAAGTATCAACCTGGTTGCAGGCTGCGGTCGCGTTCTCGATCCAGGCACCGCCATGATACCCGAAAGTCAAAACGACGCGCGCAGCTCTCGCTGTAACCAGTGTGAAACCGATTTCTTGAGGGGCAGCCGGGGCCTCCGCTTGCGTGAGAAAGGGGTCGGATGTTGTCAGCGCAGATGTGCCTAGCGAATTAGTACTGTTGCCGGAGCACGTGTACGTGCTGTTCGGCTCGAGCCCAGATACGTCCAGGAGCACATCGGATGCACCAACCGACGCAGACGACGAGCCACACCACGCGATTCGGGTGGAATCGGATTCAGAGCAACACGCCGCGGCCCGCGATATCCACAATCCGCCATTGAACCCGAAGACGATGCGCACACGGGCAGAGCGAGCCGAGAGTGCCACGGGAAGAACCGCTGCGGGAGGGCTCGGTGCCTCGATTGTGAGAAAAGGAAGAGATCCCGTGGTCTCAGACTGTCCGGCAACATTTGCGACGGAAGCTGCACATTGGTACGTGGAGTTCGGCTGAAGGCGCGTGATTGAAACGATCGCAAAAACCGCGCCCTCTATCACGTGCATGGTTACGTTCTGGCTGAAGGATTCGCTGGAGCCGTCCACCCGCGCCCTGCAGTCCACCATCGCTCGCGTGATCCATGCCCCCCCATGAAAACCGAAGGTGATATTCACGGTGGCGCTTCGTGCGAGTACTGCAGTCACAATAACCGCAGCAGGTGACGCCGGGGGCTCCGCTGCTGTTTGAGTGTCGACAGGTTTGAGGCTCTCCGATGTGCCAACGACATTAGTTGCATTTGCTGTGCAAGCATACGTCGTGTTGGGCAGCAATCCGTCAAAGTCAAGGACTGCCTCGGTTGATCTGTAGCCTGCCGGCAGCGACACGGACCGCCAGAGTTTCGCTCCTGACGGGGAGACGCACGCCCCGCCGATACGAGTAATCCACGCCCCGCCGTTGAAACCGAGCTCGACTCTGAGGCGAAAAGAGCGCGCATCGACGACAGCTGCCGACAGCGAGATTGGGCGTGCCGGACGCTCGGCGAGGGTTCGGAAAGGCTCGGAAAACGAGTCTGGCGAGCTGCCGACCCTGCTCACAATCGTACAAGCAACGCGTAAGATTTTGAAGCTGTATCCAGGTATGCAAACGCGAAACCGGTGTATGACTCACGAGTTCGTCACATTTGCAGCGCATTGGTACGTAGTGTTCGGCTGAAGGGTAGATACGTTCAACCTGACTGATAACAGTGCCTGGGCGACGGAGACTGAGCCATTCCAGGCCATGGCGACCATACTAGATCCTTCGACCAAAGGCCAACATGTTCCTGTCGCGTTCGTTACCCAGCTTCCTCCATTGCTCCCGAAGACCAATTCAAGAACGGCCCCGCGGGAAGCGATGCTGCTAGAGATAACAGCGACCGACACTGGGGCTGCGGGAGGCTGAAGAGCAGTGGAAAAGACAACAGAAACAGATGGCGATGTGCCGATTACATTGCTGACATTCACGCTGCACGCAACTGTCGAGGCAGGTGGAAGGTTTGTCGGGTAAATACGCCCAGAGGTGGCACCGGAGTCGGCGGCGACGGTGCCAGTCCACAGAGTCGCAAGTCCACCACTTGCTACTAGCACGCACGAGCCTGATATGCGGCTGATGTTTGCACCACCCGAGAAGCCGAAGACGACAAGGAGCGTGACCGAGTCAGCTTGTAGGTTTCCGAAAGTCACTGATGCGGGAGCTGCCGGCGCCTCCGGAGGAGTGGCGAATTCCAAGCTTGGCGTCGCGTCGGAGGAACCGATCGGATTGGAGGCGACCGACAAGCAGGCGTACCGGCTGGCAGGCGACAAGCCCCACACGAGCACACGAACGAGTACGGCTGAAGCAGAAACGGGAGCAGTCGCGCTCCAGGCCGGGGCGCCGCCCGATGCAGGAGAGCAGGTGACAGTGATCGTGGACGCCTGCAGGCCATCCTGGGCGAGAAACACGCTCACAGTGGCGTTGCGGGAGGAGGTGACGTTCACGCGGACGTCCGTGGGAGCCGACGGTCTATCAGTGACGGTTGTAAATGGCGGCGATGCGGTGCTGGCGGAGGTCGCAGTTGCGGTCGATACTGAAGCTTTGCAAACGTGCGCCACTCCCGGAAGCAAACCGGATACGCTGATTGTTGCGGACTGTGAGCCGGGCTGCACACTCGAACTCCCCGACCAAAGCGCATCGCTGCCGCTGTTCAGGCTGCAGATTGCAGCGACGCGGATGACGCTCGACTGAAGAAAGCTAACAACAAGAGTCGCAGTAGTGGACCCGATGTTCGTGGCTGCCACAGACGTCGGGGCCGCGAGCGTAATACAGCTTGCCGTTCCAATGGACACAAAGCTGAGCGTATTTGCAGGTGTGGGGCTCGCTAGCCCGGGTGAAAGGTCGTTTGCGGTCGGCGATACGTCATTCTATCGGCCAGCGGGTCAGCCAGCTCAAGCAACCAGAACAAGACTCGAACAACGCACAAAGGAATCGGCAAGCGGATAATACAACGCGAGATCCGGTGTCGTAGAGGCGACTGTCTTCTGGTAGAAAGCGGCGATCTCTTCGGGCGATCGCTCTCTACTCCAAACGCGAAACTCTGGAAAAGAAAAAGGGCGGAGGGGGAGGAGGGGGGGAGGGGGAGAAGAGGCGATACGTCAAGTTCAATTCACAATTATGCAACTGCACGCACACCTGCAATCTGCGCGTTTTGAAGGGTTTTCTCGTGACCGCGAACAAAGCCCCCGGCACCTAGATTGAACCAGTTGCGAATACCAGAATGCATTGACGAGCACGGAAAGGTGAACGCAAAGAGGGCGTTAAAGTACAGGGAGCAATTGGATTGCAAAAGATCCACCGGTCGTCCCACAATCTGATAGTCGCTCACAATCTTATAGTTGCTCACGGCGCCGCCGCGCGACCAAAATCTCCATCCTGTGGCGCTGTAACGCCACTCGACATTGTTGCTCGCAGACACGGTGAGTGCAACATGCGTCATTGCGTTTTTCTTCAGATGCAGTCATTTACACTGGTCAGCAAGCAAAGAAAGCAAACGACGCACGGGAAAGAAGTAGTTAAAGAAGTGCATCTTGTCACCCAACTGCCATGGATCTCCATGTCTCTGCCAGTTCCCGTAGGCGCTGTTAATGAACAAGCCAATGATCCCTGCGGACAGTTCCATATTACGATCATGTGATACAACTACGTTCTCTGCTCGTTGATATCGTGCAATCAAATACATCGCACAATTGTGTTCCAGCTGAAGTCCGATTCGCTTCAGCGAAGTTTGCAGGTCGTAGGCGACCGCAGCGGCATTGTCGTGAAACTCAAAGAGCCGCTCGGGGCCGTAGCCAGAAGCCGACTCTAGAGCGCAGTTGAGCCAGAATTCGACCGTCCATCCTCCTGATGCGTTCAGGTATGTGGGGAAGGTCGAGCGCAAGAATGCCCCGTTCATCCACTGATTAATATCAGCAATTCTTGAAAACGAAAGGGCTGCGCGCGCGCGCGCGCATAAGCAGATTCACTGATGAGTACATGGCCAGCGACCTCGAAGGGGTGTGCACGGCGCCAGCGCACCTCTGCCCCGAGGAGGTCCCGATGTGCTCGTGCACGACTGGCTCGCTACCGCGCGGTCAACGGACGACGCGGAAGTGAACGCGACAGTCTGTGAAGTAGAGACACCGACAGCGTTCTTTGCCCAGACGGTACACGTGTATCGGGTTCCAGGCTGAAGATCAGATAGAAATATGCGCTCAGATGATGCGGCAACGCGAACAGATGCGGAAAAGACAATTTTTGCATTTCTTGGTGCCGCAACAAGGCTGCAGCTGGCCGAAACGGATGAAACCCAGGCCGATCCGTGACTGCCGAGCTTGATGTCGATTACGGCGGAGCGGGGGCCGATTCCACCCACGGAAGCAGAAGCAAGCGCTCCCGGAACCGTCGGAGGGACGGGAGTTGAGGCGTTTGATACTAGAAATATCATGTTTGTTCTCAACAGTGTCGAGTTGAGCGGCTCGAAAGGGCGGTGCCCAAAAACTGCAACTCTGCGGGAGGCGACAAAATCGCGGTCTTTTTAATTAATTCAGATTTCGCATCAAATTTTACAGGAAGTGCGCACGTTGTGCAAGTTGCGCTGTCAGTCGCAAAAGACGGTCCGGCGAGGGGAAAGACAAGGCCCGTGTTGCTTTCCACCTCGACCGTCGCCCCAGCTGCGCGCACAGGAACTCGCAAAATAACAAGTAAATGTGTGCGGAAACGAAAGCTTACTATCCGGGTCGATGACGACGGGCATGAAGCTCTGCCCGATCTGCAGAAGGAGATTTCCGCAGGCGCCGAGGACATTGTACATGCCACCCGCCGTCGCATCTTCGTTCAAAATTGTAACAAGTTTGAAAGACTTGGTCTGCACAGAAAGATCTACAGCGCTGCCATTCACCAGATCAGACATTTGCAATGCAAATGTGCAGGCCACGTAGCGCACTAGAGAAAGGTCGACCCAGCTTTAGTCCACCATTCTTCGGGAGAATTCGAGCTACCAGAAACAAAGAATTTGCTACCTGGATTGCCGGAAAATATTAAGGCGAAACTAGAGAAATTGCAGCATATGCAGCTAAAGCGATTCGCGACTCCGTACCAATGCGAGCGCAGCTGACGCCAAACCAGTTTTGATTCGGAAAAGAAGTCCTGGAGAGCGGAATCTCGGTCGTCCAAGACGAGGAGCCGATTGTCCAGCTGCACTTGAGTGAATCATTTAATCGCAACTCTGAGCAATAACTCTCGTTGATCATGACACTTGGAATCACCGAATTAACGGATCGGGAGGAGGCGGGCTGGAGGGAGTGTCCCCGGGGTACATGAAAAAGATACCCCCACCAGCAGCAATCTGCGCCGCAAACAAGTATGCCGTGCTTCAATTTACATTATTTGTGGAATCCATCCGTTCAATTGCAGGTGCGAAAGCTCACGTAGACGCTCCCCGCATATTCAGTAGCACCTTCGAACGTGCGCAGGATTACTTGTGGTTATGCGAATGACGCTTAAGCTTATCAATTGTAAACGCACAGTGCTGCCATCGGTCCTGCGGAAGCGGGGCATTGGCGATTGTAGTGACAGAGCTGAGGGAAGTTGGGTAGCTCCAGAAAGTCGTAGACCCAGACGCTGAGCAATAGATGAGCCCCGACGGGTTCTGGCGCCGAATTCAGAAAGTTGCTCTCATGCAAGAGTGTGCCAACAAAGAAAACCAATGTACCCCGTCCCAGGCACAGGCGTGGCCATCTTGACTTTGAACTGGGGCAGACACCGACGCGGTCGACCAGGTGGTTGTATCTGGCGCCTTGTGAGCTCTATCGGCAAAGTACTACTGCAGGCTGCTGGAGTCCGCACCGAGGTCTAGAAAAACAACGCTCGACCCGGCGCCCTCGCCACCGCTGAGGAGGAGTCTCCAGCCGCTGGAGGGGGTCCGAAACAGAACGGCGCCCGTCCTGCCGCGCCAGGAAGTCGGGGCAGCCGAGAGAAGGTTCGTCGTGATGTTCACTGCGCGCGGACCGGAGACGGCGGTCAGTCTATGGCTTACTAATAGGCTACACTATGATAGCTAGGGGAATTCAAACAGGGCTCGCGAGCGCCTTCTATATATTATAGAAATTAGGGGGGCCTATAGCGACGGCGGGGCAAGGATTTATATATAGGTAGATGTATATTTAAATGTAGAGGGACTTCAGTGGCTAGAGGCGCACGCGAAGAGGCTCCATCGACGCAGCTGATGCATATGGCGGCAAGCTGCGCGCAGACAAGAACGATGCAGAGGGTTTTGCCGGCTTCGCAGAAACGGCTCGCGGGGGACGCTTGTTGCAACTGGAGCTTCTTCATATTTGCAGGTCGCGGTCGTCGCCTGCGGCGCGCGGAAGCCGCCACTGCAACGTAATTCAAATCCGCGGACCGCTAATTACAATGCGGCTGCAGCTGTAGCTGCGTGTACATGTGGGAGCAAAGCTGATTTTCTTTTAAAGCTGATATCGATGCACGGGCCGGCATATACACGCTTTGCCGTGCAGCTCTTCCCGATTGCGCGAGTGCCGGTCGGCCGCGGGGCGCCGCGCTGCTTGAATCCAGAATCCGCGCACTGCCCGCGCCGCGGCCGCGCCGGCTGCAGGCTGCAGCTGCCGGTGCCGCCTGCCAGGCTGCCCCGGCCAACTGAGTCGCCGCGTCGACGCCGGCGCGAACCCGCGGCCGCCGGCCGGCGCCGGCCCGCTCTGGCCCCGGCCCGCAGCGCTAGCGGCGCAGCCTCAACCCTCGAGCTCGCGCGCAGGCCGCAAGCCGCAGCCTAGGCCTAGCGCTAGCTATAGGCTGGCCAAGGCTGCAGCCGAGTCTGATTATCGATATCTCCGATGATCGCGCGTCGCGCGATCGGCGATCGGCGCGCGCGCCGCGCGCCGCGCGACTCGGCGAGTCTCGCAGATGAAGCCTAGGCCTAGTAGATCAGGTCCGGTGCGGACCGTGCGGGCCCGTGCGGCCCGCCGCACAGCCTAGAAAGCTATCGCTACCGTATAAGTATACGTACGGTCCGCAGCCGGTGTGACCGTAGCTATATAGGCTACGGTCCCCTGCCAGGCTGCCCCGGCCCCCGAGCTTTGCCGATCGCACCGTCGCGGCACCGATGCGAGGGAAGCCTGCGAAGGTTGTTCACTGCTTCAAAGTTCAAAGGCTTGTGCCGCGCGCAGTGTGACGAACGCGAGGTCCGCACTAGGGCTGGGCCGGTGGCGGCCGGTGGCAGTGGCAACCTCCCACCGACCGACCGGGTGGAAAATCTGGCCCACCGCCATACAACGCCCGGTACCATACAAATTAAAATTCTAGGGGGGTAGGCTCGCAAAAATGTCATATTCTCGCGCGCGAAAGTTTCATATTCCGTACTCACCCAGCAAAGTGCTGCTTAGTTCATCTTCCTCCGCTCCTGCCTTGCAATCGTGAATGACGTCGGAGCCCAAGGAAGCTGACGTCGACGCCATCGATATCGATATCCCGTACCCCGCCTGAGCACCAACCACCCCGGCCTCCCCCACAACTGGCTTGAACCCGCCCCAAAGCACTCGCTTTATAATAATTTAGATAGTAGGCGCTTAGCGCCTTGAAGCTGTGCAGAATTTAGCGTATTTCCTGTCAATTTTCACGCACTGTAGCACGTACCCCCACCTCCACCGACCGCCACCGGTGGGTAACAGTCAGCGGGCCCACCGACCCGGTGGGGGAAAACTCGGACTGTGCCCAGCCCTAGTCCGCACTGACTCCGCAGTACTACGGTACTCCGTAGTAGTAGAGTCGGTACTACGGTAGGACCGTCGGACTCGGTACTACCGCAGTCTACCGGTATATACTTAGTCAGCCTCTGGTCTCAATTCTGACCGAAGGGAAGAAGAGACCAGAGGCTCTAGTATCCACTTTTGATCCACAAATCGAGGTTCCTCTCGAGGTTTTGGGTATTAGGTATGCTATGGATCGCTGTTAAAGATTCCGTGATGTCATTATGATGTCATTATGACAATGACCTATTGTTAAAAGATTCGGAGATGTCACTATGACGATCAATAGGTGTTAATAGATTCTGTCAGCTGACTGTGGTAGGGTACGGTGATATTGTGAAGTTCTGCAGCCTCTTACTGGGCTTGGTGGTGAACAGGCGGCATCGCTGGCCGGCGGTCGCGATCGTTCGCGATCGCGCATCGGGTTCATTAGAAATACGTATCCCACATTGCCGTCCGCCACATACCCCTCTGCGCTTGTCATCTTGCAGCTGAGGTGCTCTGCCGCTTCAACTGTTGCGCGCGTGTCGCCGACGCTTGCCATCGCTTTCCCGGTATCGATGGCATCGTCGGAACGGCCGGCAAGTCGGGAAGTGCCGGCAGTTCCCGTGCTGTGTGGGTGCCGGCCCGGGGCTGGCGTTCAATGCGCCCCTTGCGTGGGCCGCATCCTGCAGCAGACGTTCCCGAAGGCGCCGCTACACCCGTCGATGACCTCGTTGCCGGGCTGTATCGGAGCGCGGTTCGTCCTGTCAGTGTTTTGCGCCGTCGTACGCGCGCGTTTCCTCCGTAATCGTATACGTATTTCGTGCCGCAGTTAGTGCTCGCACGCGATGATCAGAGCCGCGTCGTTGAGTGGCCAGTGGCCGACTCTGCGCTCCTCTTACTGTGCCACGCCGTCACTTGTATCTCTGCCCTTTCAGCGGAGGATCGGGCGAAAGTCATCGCTTTGGCTGCCGCGGACCAGGTGCATTCCGCCCGTTCGTCTCTCTTTGGAGATGGCACGGCCTGATCGAGAGCGTGGTTACTGATTTGCAGCGGATTTCTAGGATGCTCACCGCCGCTAACATCGATCTCGCGAATATCGATGTCGACGAAATGGGGCAGAGATATGAGGTGTGCATGTACGATTGCCTTTTCATAGATCTGCGGCCAGCCATATCATGATACCTGCCTCTCTGATGTCACAGAGCGAGTTGACGGAGTTTGCAAGTGCTGATTCCGCCGCCCGGATGGCCCTTGATCCTGGTCAAATCTATGAACATTGCCAGTTTCTGGCTGAGGTCCAGCTAACGCGGTACAACTTCAAGAGCGCGGGGAATGTCGCACTGGTGGGTTTTTTGTGCCTGTTATTTGCGCATTCGTCCCCCTCGTTCTCTGTTGATCGCCTGAACCTTGCAGGTTGGCATGTCCTTTCAGCAGACGATCCTCAAGCTGAATTCAAGCATTCCGTCGTACCCCGTTCTTCATTATACCCTGGCGCTGTCCGGCTGGAGCAGGGGATATCTCCGGTGCTACGTATTGGGCTGAGGCGCGGGGAAGCTGCTTGCTCTGTCTTTCGCGTGGCGCGTTACTAGTTGCTGACTTAGAGCGTGCAGGCCGCATTCAAGCTTATCAGGGACACCGACGCGACCGAAAGCAAGCGCTGCTGTGTATGGGATCACTTGTTCATTAAGGTAGAGTGCCTGATCCGGCGACTGGCACTTTTGTCTGATGAGGTTCTCCGCTATTGCGAGGTTAGTAACCTCTCTATTCGCTATCTAGAATATGCATTCCCTCCCTAGGATATGCATTGTTGATTAACCGGCAGCTGCTGTGGTGGATCTCTGAGCGGTGTTGCGGGTCCTGCCTACTGTCGCAATACCGTCTCGAGCGAGCTGCTTCCACTCTTGGCACTATGTTCATGTGGGTGGACCGGTCGAGCGACGCAAGCAACGTCTACCAAGTTAGTGTGGCTCACGTGCATTGCTTTCGCTTCTTCTTTGACACGGGCTGATTTGCAGAAATTCGTGATGCTCACCGAGGAGAAAATCGGCAAGCATACTGTGCACTATGTAAGGGCACTCATGCATGGTGCTGCTTTCAACGAGAAGGTTCTCAAGCGCATCGACAGAGCCCAGTCGCTTACCAAGGTGCATAATTGCCTTGGCTGATGTAGTCGGGGCGTGCAATGTGGCTGTAATTGAACTCGTGCAGATAGCGATACTGATCGCAGCGACGTCGACCGGAACCTGTTAACCTTCCGCGAGAACGGACGGGTGTGTCACGGCGCTCTCGCGATAATAACGTGCCTCGTTCGCTGATGTTGCCTTGCCATGGATATTCTCACTGTGTCTATCTGGTAGATTGCGCGACTCTACGTGAACCTTTCGGATTACAATCTTCTACCGGTCGAACAAGTTCGTCGCCGTCAGGGCAGTGCCCCCTGTATAGGTCATACATAGGGTTCAGGAGTGCATCGACTGTCCTCTTTCTTCCCCACTTCCCTGAACTGGGCTTGTTTTTATATGCTGTCCATTGAATGGACGTGATTGAGCGTCTGTATGTGCTCGTGTACAGCAGTTCGCTGAATTTAGGGACTTTTGCATCCAGTGACGTTAGCTGGTTGCCTCTGGTTCGCCCTCCGGGTCCCTGCCTCGTTGTTCGAGTGCCTACTGTGCTTTCCGCGTCCCGCCTCGCGTTCGATGGTGGTGCCGCTATCCTGCTTCCATCCGGGCAATGAACGGTCGTTTGTCTCGTGCGGCATCTACGGCATGCAGACACGCTGAATGCTGCAATGAGCTCACGCGTATACGTATGTATACGCGAATGCGGGGAACCGACTTGATTATCTGTGTACCCGGCACTTCGTTCACCGGCCCTCCTTGTCACTGTTCGGCGCTCGTTGTCCGTTTTTGAGCCGCTGCTGGTTGATGCGATCGGGCGGGCGCTTCTTCACCATCTGCCGTATTGTCCCTGCCGTGTGATGCCTCCAAGAGAAGGTGTGTAACCGTAGCGGTTTCAAGCACTTTCGTCAAAGTGATCTGATCGCCGAGCCGTAGCTCATCTGTTTTGAACTCGGCCGGACGCGAGGCTGCCGTCTCTGTTCCGGCTGAGGGCTACGGGGCAACTGACGAGCATGTTGACGTGTGTCCCTTTTTGCGTCTGCGCTGGGTGTCTTTATTCTTGACGCACGTTTGCCTAGGGGATGGAGAATGCGCGTGGAACTCCAATTGGGAAGCGCGGCAAGGGAATCAAGCGCGGCAGAGGACGATCAGCCGGCCGCATTCAGAACAGACAGTCCCATCCTCCAAGGATTGGCTAACGGTGAAAGCGTAATGATTGCGTTGGTTATGGTTTTTCTAGCTTCGTGTGCTGACATGAGACGCGCAGGACGTTCACGTTGCATGCACGACATCTGGGGCTCTCAAGTCCAAGAAGTACAATCACTTGCTTCAGCGCGTGATGCTCGCGTACCCGATGCACGAGCAGCTGCTCCTGCAGTCTCTACGCAGCCTGAGTACTCCAGATAGAGCGGCGAACCTTATGTTGAATGGTGGTAGTGCTGTGTGCTTTTCGTGTCCTGTTACTACAGGGACAACGTTGATCCCGCGGATTTGGAGAGCATTTTTGCCTGATGTCCGTAATGAAGGAGTTGAAGCAAATTCGCTGGTTCGATTCGAAAGGAGACGGCATGCCGGAAGAGCTAGAGGTAGAGCTACATCGTCTTTTCCCAGATTATATCTGCACTCTTGCAGTTCCACCTGGCTTCAAGCTGCAGACTGGAGTGATTAATTGCGGCGATTGGGTTTGTGTCTGCTTCGAAGCTACTTTGGAGGAGCTTGATATTGGCATGAGCTCGCCTGTCTGGCCTGCTGCAGTCGATTGGATTGCCCTCGATATTGCGAACTTCAGCGTTGAGGAGATGACGAAGGTCATGACGATATCAAGATCGAACCACACTTTATTTCGCGCAAACGCAAGACTTCCATCGCTCTGATGGAGGAGCAAGTTATGAAGTCCACGGACCAAGTCCTGCGTTGGACTTTTCTGCATGTTCGTCCTGCCTATAGCGGTATATGTCTACTTTCCTGTTATCCCTTGGATGATGTTTTCATTGCGGCAGGTGTGATGCCCTCCACTATTTTTTCGTCGGACTAAACTTCTGGAAGCTTAAGGTCTGTGGCTGCATGACTGCCAGCGCCGCGGCGCTGCTCTCACTTCTGAGAAGCCAGCTAGTATTACACTTGTATTCGTACAATTTAGTTTGTCGGCCGCGGGGCGGGGCGTGGCGGGCGGGCGGGCGGGCGGGTCAGGGCGGCCACGGGGCAGGCGGACGCTGGTGGGGCGGGGCGGCCGCTGGCGGGCCTGTGGGGTGGCCGGTGCGGATAGTCCCGGCCGTCCGGTCCAGCCGCGAAAGCGCCTCGAGTTGGGTTGCCTGCGCTCACCTAGTCGCGCGGGCGCGGCGTCGAAGGGCGGGGAGGTGCGCACGAAGCGAGAGATGAGCCGCCGCTATGCCCGGCCGCCGCCGGCGCGAGGACGCTGCGAGTTCACCTCCCTGTGCCCGCCCCGTCGCGCGAGGCGTGGACGCGGAGAGCACAGTATGCACCCGCTGCGTCCGGGCCGCGCCCGCCGCGAAGGCGCCGCGACTCGGTGAGCGAGCTACCTGCGCCGTCCGGTCGCACAGGGCGCGGCGTGGAAGGGCGGGGAGGGCCGCACCAAGCGAGACATGGGCCGCCGCTGCACCCCGGCCGCCACGGCCCTGACGCGAATTGAAGGCGCCGCGAGTTGGGTCGCCTGCGTTCACCTCGTCGCGCGGGGCGCGGCGCTGAAGGTCGGGGAGGCGCGCACTAAGCAAGAGATGGGCCGCCGCTGCGTTCCGGCCGCCCCCGCCGCGCGGGCGTCGTGAGTCGAGACCCCTGCACCCGCCCCGTCGCGCGAGGCGCGGCGCCGAAGTGCTTGGAGGCCCGCACCAAGTAAGAGATGGTCCGCCGCTAGCACTGCGCCCTGCGAGGCGGGTCGACTGCGCTCGGCTTGTCGCGCGGGGCGCGGCGGTGAATGGCGGGGAGGCGCGCACGAAGCTATAGATGGGCCGCCGCTGCGTCCCGGTCGCCCCCGCCGCGAAGGCACCGCGAGTAGAGCTACCTGCGCCCGCTCCGTCGCGCAGGGCGCGGCTGGGAAGGGCGGGGAGGTTCGCACCAAGCGAGACATGGCCCGCCGCTGCACCCCGGGCGCCCCGGCCTGGCGCGAAGGCGCTGCGGGTCGGGTCGCCTGCCCTCACCTCGTCGCGCGGGGCGCGGCGCTTAAGGGCGGGAGGCGCGCACCAAGCGAGAGATGGTCCGCCGCTGCGTTCCGGCCACCCATGCCGCGCGGGCGTCTTGAGTCGAGATCCATGCGCCCGCTCCGTCGCGCGAGCGCGGCGCCGCAGTGCGGGGAGGCCCGCACCAAGTAAGAGATGGGCTGCCGCTGCGCCCTGCGAGTGGGTTGCCTGCGCTCTGCTTGTCGCGCGGGGCGCGGTGGCGAAGGTTGGGAGGCGCGCACCATGCGAGAGATGACCCGCCGCTGCGCTCCAGGCGGCTTACTATATTCTAGTCCATGTCCTAGCTAACGAACTTCGTACCGTGGACTGAAAGCAAGATGGCGAATAAGACCACTCCCTGGATTCGAACCAGGGTCTATGCGATGTGAGCAGCCGTTCCGGACGGCTGGTCTAGATCTTCGGGTACCGAATATCCAAGCTTCCGCCCGAACCATTTGGCCGTTGTCGCCGGTCATTTCTCTTCGGGCGGCCTACGTAGTCCATGTCCTAGGTAATGAACTGGTAGTTATTTATCCTCTGCTAAACAATCAACGTGTGCGCCCGCAAGGAATCTATGTATCTATCTAGACCGCCGCCAGGGCTGTGGCCCCGCTGCCGTGCTTGCAGCTGCGAACTTCAGGGCTTGGCCTCTGCTTGCAGCTGCGGACTTGGCCTCTGTGACCGCCGCCGACGCACTCTAGCTTGGGATTTTTGTTCTCAATTGCTATCCTCCGGCCGTCCCGGTCCAGTCGCGAAGGCGCCTCGAGTTGGGTTGCCTGCGCTCACCTAGTCGCACGGGGCGCTGCGTCGAAGGGCGGGTAGGTGCGCACGAAGCGAGAGATGATCCGCCGCTATGTCCGGCCGCCGCCGCCGCGAGGACGCTGCGAGTTCACCTCCCTGCGCCCGCCCCGTCGCGCGAGGCACGGACGCGGAGAGCACAGTAGGCACCCGCTGCGTCCGGCCGCGCCGCCGCGAAGGCGCCGCGAGGCGAGCGACCTGCGCCGTCCGGTCGCACGGGGCGCGGAGGGAAGGGCGGGAGGAACGCACCAAGCGAGACATGGGCCGCCGCTGCACCCCGGCCGCCACGGCCCTGACGCGAAGGCGCCGCGAGTTGGGTCGCCTGCGTTCACCTTGTCGCGCGGGGCGCGGCGCTGAAGGTCGGGAGGCGCGCACCAAGCAAGAGATGGGCCGCCGCTGCGTTCCGGCCGCCTCCGCCGCGCGGGCGTCGTGAGTCGAGACCCCTGCGTCCGCCCCGTCGCGCGAGGCGCGGTGTCGAAGTGCGGGGAGGCGGGCACCAAGCGAGAGATGTGCCGCCGCTGCGTTCCGGCCGCCGCCGCCGCGCGGGCGTCGTGAGTCGAGATCCCTGCGCCCGCCCCGTCGCGAGGCGCGGCGCTGAAGGTCGGGAGGCGCGCACCAAGCAAGAGATGGGCCGCCGCTGCGTTCCGGCCGCCCCCGCCGCGCGGGCGTCGTGAGTCGAGACCCTGCACCCGCCCGTCGCGCGAGGCGCGGCGCCGAAGTGCTTGGAGGCCCGCACCAAGTAAGAGATGGTCCGCCGCTAGCACTGCGCCCTGCGAGGCGGGTCGACTGCGCTCGGCTTGTCGCGCGGGGCGCGGCGGTGAATGGCGGGAGGCGCGCACGAAGCTATAGATGGGCCGCCGCTGCGTCCCGGTCGCCCCCGCCGTTAAGGCGCCGCGAGTAGAGCTACCTGCGCCCGCCCCGTCGCGCAGGGCGCGGCGGGGAAGGGCGGGGAGGTTCGCACCAAGCGAGACATGGCCCGCCGCTGCACCCCGGCGCCCCGGCCTGGCGCGAAGGCGCTGCGAGTCGGGCCCTCACCTGTCGTGCGGGCGCGGCGCTGAAGGGCGGGGAGGCGCGCACCAAGCGAGAGATGGGTCGCCGCTGCGTTCCGGCCGCCTCCGCCGCGCGGGCGTCGCGAGTCGAGATCCTGTGCCCGCCCGTCGCGCGAGGCGCGGTGGCGAAGGGTGGGGAGGCGCGCACCAAGCGAGAGATGACCCGCCGCTGCGCCCGGGCGGCTTACTATATTCTAGTCCATGTCCTAGCTAACGAATTTTGTACCGTGGACTGAAAGCAAGATGGCGAATAAGACTCACTCTGTGGATTCGAACCAGGGTCTATGCGATGTGAGCAGCCGTCCGGGACGGCTGGTCTAGATCTACGGGTACTGCATATTGACGGGCCCGGCCTGCCGTCAGCTGGTCGTTGATATTGACGCGGCCGCGCAGTTGCTCGGCCACAGGTACGGTCCGCGCTTTTATGTCATCGTGAGAGCCTCATGGCTGAGCTTCCGAAGGAATGTGTCGGGTGGATGGTGCTAGGGATCCATGCCGGTGCGACAAGAATGAGCGATGAGCTCATTGTTCATCTGGACCGCGGTTTACCGTGCGTTCCTTCCTCCGCGCATGGCCATGGGTTGTGCTTGTCTTTCTAACATGGAGTGCTTTCTTCTTCCGCGCGAAGCTATTGTGAGCGGACTACGATGGCATGGCGATTACAGGTTGACCGCGTCGACGTCCCGTCGTGGGTGTCGCCCTCACGGGCAACGACAGATGGATGACACGCGGGGTCGTCGCATCCTAGTTATAGTCTACGGCGAACACGGCTCAAGAATGAGTGCCACCGTGCGCCCCGTTTTCTGCGCATGTGCAGTGTTGATTCCGCTAACATCGGTCGCCCAAGGTTTAGGCTGCTGCCTCGCATGTTCCTGATCGCAGGTTCCAGTGCCTTCAAGCGTCTTGTCTTTAAGCGTCTACCGTCGCTGCTGCCGCCTTCAAGCGATCGCCGCTGTCTTCAAGCGTCGCACCTTCCCCGCCTCCTTCGAGCGTCTCGCGTTGTGCTGCCCTTCCCGCGCCTCCGCCTTCCGCGTGGGGCCGCGGCGGTGGCATGAGGGTGTGCCGACGGCCGCCTGCTCATGTTGTCGAAGTGAGTCGAATGTTGTGTGATGTGCATGTTGTATTCTGTCACAGTGTTGCTATTTTGTGGCATGTCTTATCTGTGTGGATGCCCGCGCGCGCCCTGCATTGCCCACATGGGAGCTGGAAAATCACGGTGGCCGTGTGATTGGGGCAGCATGTGCGAGGCGCCGGAAGGCGGGTGGGCGGGGCGCCGGCGGGTTCCGCGAGCATGGCATTGAGGGCGGCCGGGGCGAGCTGATGACGTGCCTCTCAATGCGGAGGACGCTGTCCTCTGTCCCCGGGGACCGCAGCTACAGCGGTCTGCCGGGCGGGAGCCGGAATGCGTGGAAGGGGCGCAGGGGGCCGTAGGGTGGCGTTGGCGAGCCGATGACGTCTCCTTCGTCGTGTAGCACGCCGTCCTCGCCCTCCCTTGGACTGCTCTGCGGGAGCATGTTGAGCGGGCGGGCGATGGGGGCCGTAATTGCTTGGCGCTGAAGGGTGGCGACGTCGGGGTACTGCGCGTCTCCCTGCGCAGCATGGCGGCGGGCGGGGCGGGGCGGGGCGGGGCGGGGTGGGGCGGGCGGGGCGGCTCACGAAGCTGGGCGGGCGAAGCTCGAGGCTGCTCGCCGAGCTGTCGCTTGACGCGGCGTGCAGAGGCCTTGCCTCCTGCGCGTCTCTCAGCGCTTCGCGTGGCGGAGCGGGGTGGGTCGGGGCGGGGCGGCTCACGATCCCGGCGGGGAGATGCTCGAGGCCGCTCGCCGAGCTGCGCTCGACGCGGCGTGCGGAGGCCTTGCCTCCTGCGCGGCTCTCACCGCAGCATGGCGGCGGACGGGGCGGGGCGGGCGCGGCGGGCGGGTGGGGCGGGGCGGGGCGGCTCACGAAGCAGGGCGGAGCTCAGCTCGAGGCTGCTCGCCGAGCTGCCGCTCGACGCGGCGTGCAGAGGCCTTGCCTCCTGCGCGTATCTCAGGGCTTCGCGGCGGCGGAGCGGGGTGGGGCTGGGCGGGGCGACTCACGATCCCGGGCGGGGGGAAGCTCGAGGCCGGTCGCCGAGACCGGCAAGCGAGACATGGCCCGCCGCTGCAGAGGCCTTGCCTCCTGCGCGTCTCTCATCGCTTCGCGGCGGCGGAGTGGGGTGGGGCTGGGCGGGGCGGCTCACGATCCCGGCGGGGGGAAGCTCGAGGCGGTCGCCGAGCTGCGCTCGACGCGGCGTGCGGAGGCCTTGCATCCTGCGCGTCTCTCAGCGCAGCATCCTGATCCTCCTCCTGTAGATGGGTGTAGGCGTCCGGATTCTTCATGATCAGCGACCTCGTGACGAAGCCGGGCGGGGCGAGGCTCGATGCCGTTCGCCGAGCTGCCGCTCGACGTGGCGTGCAGCTGTCTTGTCTCCTGCTTGTCTTTCGGCGCGGCATGGTGGCGGGTGGGGGGGGGGGGGGGGGGCGGGGCGGGGCGGCTCACGAAGCCGGGCGGGGTGAATCTCGAGGCCGCTCGCCGAGCTGCCGCTCGGCTCGTCGTGCAGAGTCCTTGTTTCCTGCGCGTCTCTCAGCGCAGCATGGCGGCGGAGCGGGCGGAGTGGGGCGGGGCGGCTCACGAGCCCGGTCGGGGGGAAGCTCGAGGCCGCTCGCCGAGCGGCTGCTTGAAGCGGCGTGCGGAGGCCTTGCCTCCTGCTTGTCTCTCAGCGCAGCATGGCGGCGGACGGGCCCGGGGCGGGGCGCGGCGGGGCGGCTCACGAAGCCGGGCGGGGCGAAGCTCGAGGCCGCTCGCCGAGTTGCCGCTCGACGCGGCGTGCGGAGGCCTTGCCTCCTGCGCGTCTCTCAGCTCAGTATGGCGGCGGGTCGGGGCGGGGCGGGGCGGGGCGGTGCGGGCGGGGCGGGGCGGCTCACGAAGCCGGGCGGGGCGAAGCTCGAGGCCGCTCGCCGAGTTGCCGCTCGACGCGGCGTGCGGAGGCCTTGCCTCCTGCGCGTCTCTCAGCTCAGTATGGCGGCGGGTCGGGGGGGCGGGGCGGGGCGGTGCGGGGCGGGCGGGGCTGCTCACTAAGCCGGGCGGGGCGAAGCTCGAGGCCGCTCGCCGAGTTGCCGCTCGACGCGGCGTGCGGAGGCCTTGCCGCAGTGCCTCCTGCTTGTCCTCAGCGCAGCAGGCCGCTCGTCGAGCTGCCGCTCGACGTGGCGTGCAGAGGCCTTGCCTCGTGCACTTTTCGCATCGCAGCATGGCGTCGGGGCTGGCGGGGCGGGGCGGGGCGGGTCGGCTTACGCACCCGGGCAGGGCGAAGCTCGAGGCCGCTCGCCGAGCTGCCGCTCGACGCGGCGTGCAGATCTAGATGCCTTGCATCCTGCGCGTCTCTTTGCGCAGCATGGCGGCGGGGCGGGAGGGGCGGGGCGGGACGGGGCGGCTCACGAACTCTGTGCGGTGCGAAGCTCAAGGCTGCGAGGCTAGGCCGCTCGTCGAGCTGCCGCTCGACGCGACGCGCAGAGGCCTTGCCTTCTGCGTGGCTCTCAGCGCAGCATGGAGGGATGTCGCTGACGCTCCCCGCAACCTCGCCGGTGCTGAATGACTGAGAAAACGTCATTGCGCGCCGATCAGTACCGAGCCACAGATCGGGGGATCAATATCTGCCGTCGAGTCAGAGGAGACACGCGAAGCGGCAA
Organism: Cyanophora paradoxa; assembly: GCA_004431415.1. Classification (NCBI taxonomy): domain Eukaryota; class Glaucocystophyceae; order Cyanophorales; family Cyanophoraceae; genus Cyanophora; species Cyanophora paradoxa. Next base: position 305,493 of record QPMI01000503.1, read on the forward strand.
AACTGGTTCGCGATTCTCCCTGGGCCTCGGGCTGGAGAAGGCGACAGAATTCTCTGTGCCACCTGCGGGACGGGTCGGTGGAGCGCACTGCGGCACCCTCGCGTTCGAGGGCCCAGCATCTCGGTCTCCTTCTGTTGAGCAGTTGAGCGCGCGTGCTCAGGATCTCTCGGGCGCGAGGCGCACTCCGGCTTTGCTTTGAGCGCCGCTTGGTCGAGCACGACGCGACTCGAGCTCGTATTGTGGACGGTGTACACCTCCGTCGTCCGGCAGCTGTGGTTTTCCTCCGTCCGCCGTCTGTAGCGTTTGCTCTCCGGTCTTATAGTTGTACCCTTGTCTTGCCTGCTTAGTTGCTTGGCCACAGCATCGTCGTTCGGGCACCGCAGAGAGCGCAGTTGCTTGGACACAGGCACATCGTATTGTGCCGCACGCTTGGCTAAGCCAGGCCGCTCGTTTTACTCGCGGTCGCAAGGGCTCCGTTACTTGCGGTCGCAAAGACTCCGGGAGCCTCAGTTTGGGTAGGCTCCCGGTGAGGCGTATAAGGTGACTATTTGATCTCACGGAGTGCGGCTACTCCGTGGGACGCGACTTGATTCCTGGACGCAGTACTAGTACTAGTCACCGCCGGCGCCTGTTGGATTGGACTCTGATGAGTGCGGCTGCCGTCAGCTCCGCTAGCGAAGGTCGTCGCAAATCTCTACATTGTTAGCGTGTTCGGCGCGACCTGCCTTCTGCAACTGACTTGAGCATCATCGCTGCAGGCACTGCTCCTTCGTCAAACGAGTGCTTTCCGTCGCTTAGCTCGTCTTCTACCGATGAGAGCGCTGCCGCCGCGGAAGACAGTTCTAAGATCTTCCAGCAACCGCTGCGGACTCTACTCCTGTCGCTGATGGTGCGTCATTTATTTAATAAGTTGTCGTTTTCTTTCTTATTCTCTTAGCGCATATTCTGATATATCTGAACGTTTTATCGGCCTGCGGCAGCGTTTCATAAGGAGCGGTTCCGGCGAAATCTGGCATGTTGGAACCGCCCTTTGAAACCAGCTGATTTCGATGATGATGAGCTTGTTGTTGAAGGTGGCCTTACTTTGGAACCAACTGATGGTGATGATCATGTTTTCGATGGTGACTTGTCTGATTACTGTGATTGCTCTTCTGACGTTTTATTTCGCAATTGCGATTGACAGCAATTATATCAGATGCAGGCTCTTTTTTACCGAGAGTTACTGGGTCTGGAGGGAATGCTTCGACTGCGACGGCTGTAGACCCGCACGGCCAGGGGCCGAGGATCTGCCTGTCAACGAGGGAGGCGAGGGATCATGGGTCGGCTGAACTTCCGCGCCCCCTCGTGCCCACCCCCGGGTCCTACGCCTCTCCTTCCAGCTCTCCGGCCTCTGTGCCTGCCGGGCGACCGGCCGGCGAGCGTCGTGTGTCTCCTTTCCCGGGAGACAGCGACCCGATTATCATCATCGTTGATGAGAGCGATGCCTTGGGGCAGGCGGGCGACGAGGAGGGGTCTCCGAGAGCGCGTTCTCCTCGTGCTGTTTCGAGCCTGATCCATCTGTTGAGGCTCCCGATGCGGCAGACGACCGTGCTACTGATGCGGCAAATCTACCAACACTCGGCAGCGCCACCGACCCGGTGAGTCTGGTGCTCGATGTTGCAGCAGGCGCCGCGCTGTCCTGCGGCGCCTGCCCTTACGCCGATCACGGCGCAGGTTGCCGCGTCGGCGTCTGCGCCTTCTCGTCTGCCTGGCGGTCTTGAGGGCGACGCCCTGGTGCAGGGGGCCGCGGGCGTCGAGAGTGGTCCGACCCGGTGAGTCTGGTGCCCGATGTTGCAGCAGGCGCCGCGCTGTCCTGCGGCGCCTGCCCTTACGCCGATCACGGCGCAGGTTGCCGCGTCGGCGTCTGCGCCTTCTCGTCTGCCTGGCGGTCTTGAGGGCGACGCCCTGGTGCAGGGGCCGCGGGCGTCGAGAGTGGGTCCGACCCGGTGAGTCTGGTGCCCGTGTTGCAGCAGGCGCCGCGCTGTCCTGCGGCGCCTGCCCTTACGCCGATCACGGCGCAGGTTGCCGCGTCGGCGTCTGCGCCTTCTCGTCTGCCTGGCGGTCTTGAGGGCGACGCCCTGGTGCAGGGGGCCGCGGCGTCGAGACCGGGTCTCTGGGATCGCGCCCTCCGCATGCCGGTTTGCAGACCGATCCATTCGTCCTACAGCTGGTTCCCGATGCGGCAGGCGACCGTGCCGCTGCTGCGGCGAATCTGCCAACACTCGGCAGCGCCACCGACCCGGTGAGTCTGGTGCTCGATGTTGCAGCAGCGCCGCGCTGTCCCGCGGCGCCTGCCCTTACGCCGATCACTGGCGCAGGTTGCCGCGTGTCGGCGTCTGCGCCTTCTCGGCTGCCTGGCGGTTTGAGGGCGACGCCTTGGGGCAGGCGGCCGTGGGCGTCGAGAGTGGGTCCGACCCGGTGAGTCTGGTGCTCGATGTTGCAGCAGGCGCCCGCGCTGTCCTGCGGGCGCCTGCTTTTACGCCGATCACGGCAGCAGGTTGCCGCGTCGGCGTCTGCGCGCTTCTCTCGTCTTGCCTGGCGGTCTTGAGGGCGACGCCCTGGTGCAGGGGCCGCGGGCGTCGAGACTGGGTCTCTGGGATCGCGCCCTCCGCATGCCGGTTTGCAGACCGA